>CM072163.1:2014234-2112290 GCA_036850595.1 Rhyacichthys aspro
GTGCTGTGTCAGACCAAAACAATGATGTTAATGCCACATAATGATCTTGTTTTATTTATTCTTGTTTTAATAATTTAACACTTGGCTTGAATTTAATTTTGAATGTGAGATTTAATCTTCGTTTGAGTCTTACAAAAGTTATCTTTAAGAGGAAACAGGTTTTAGTTGAATTTGAACAGTTTTAGATGGATTTGAACAGGTTTTAGTTGAATTTGAACAGTTTTAGATGAATTTGAACAGGTTTTAGATGGATTTGAACAGGTTTTAGATGGATTTGAACAGGTTCTAGATTAATTTGAACAGGTTTTAGATGGATTTGAACAGGTTCTAGATGAATTTGAACAGGTTTTACATGGTCTTGAACAGTTTTAGATGGATTTGAACAGGTTGTAGTTGGATTTGAACAGTTTTTAGATGGATTTGAACAGGTTTTAGATGGATTTGAACAGTTTTTAGATGGACTTGAACAGGTTTTAGATGAATTTGAACAGTTTTTAGATGAATCTGAACAGTTTTTAGATGAATTTGAACAGGTTTTACATGGTCTTGAACAGTTTTAGATGGATTTGAACAGGTTGTAGTTGGATTTGAACAGTTTTTAGATGGATTTGAACAGGTTTTAGATGGATTCGAACAGTTTTTAGATGGACTTGAACAGGTTTTAGATGAATTTGAACAGTTTTTAGATGAATCTGAACAGTTTTTAGATGAATTTGTACAGTTTTTAGATGAATTTGAACAGTTTTTAGATGAATTTGTACAGTTTTTAGATGAATTTGTACAGTTTTTAGATGAATTTGTACAGTTTTTAGATGAATTTGAACAAGTTTTAGATGGATTTGAACAGTTTTTAGATGAATCTGAACAGTTTTTAGATGGATTTGAACAGTTTTTAGATGAATTTGTACAGTTTTTAGATGAATTTGTACAGTTTTTAGATGGATTTGAACAGTTTTTAGATGAATTTGTACAGTTTTTAGATGAATTTGTACAGTTTTTAGATGAAATTGAACAGTTTTTAGATGAATTTGAACGGTTTTTAGATGAATTTGTACAGTTTTTAGATGAATTTGAACGGTTTTTAGATGAATTTGTACAGTTTTTAGATGAATTTGAACAGTTTTTAGATGGATTTGAACAGGTTGTAGTTGGATTTGAACAGGTTTTATTTATCTTTGTAGCAAAAATCAAATCCATTTAAAACAAATTCAATGAATGAAACCTAATGCCATAAACATCACCTTCTAAATGTATTGAAAGGCCACATTTACTGCCTTTTTTTATTCAGGCCTTTGAGACAGTTGTTATTGTGAAACTGGGCTATAGAAATAAAACTGATTGACTTTCCTACATTAGTTTCACGTTTCTGTTCTGTCTTGTATGTGTTTTTTACTGATGCAGATGAAGCAGACTCACTTTGCAGAGCGAGAGCGATGATGGTCGACAACAACGCCACACAAATAAAACCCAAACCTGCAGCCACCAGAGTCATGCACCGACAGACCGTAGCTTTTCTTCTGATTTCTACAAAAAAAAGCAAATAACACTGTTCGTTTTGGAGCGTTTGGAGTTTATATATGTGTTAAAAAATAAAACAGGAGTCATCGATTGTGACCTGATGAAGCTGTGGGAGCGTTTGGATGAGTCTGTGGTCTCTCCTCTGTCTTAACTTCATCATAAATCACCTCAGAGTCCTTCATGACTTCTGCAAAAGAGAGACTTTAGAGGAAAAAACTAAACCTGTCCTCGACTTATTTTCACTTCCTTGAACAAGAAAGAGGCAAAAGTACAACGAGAAGATTAATCACATGAAAAAACACTCTTTCTGATCCATCTACTGTTTATTATGAGGGATTGTAATAGATGAGAACCTCTATTCAGGAAAAAGAAAAAAGGAGCGCTCCCATTGGTCGACACTTGTCACATGACGTTCCAGGAAGTTTAATAGCTGCAGATAAAGTGTATTTTCAGCTGAATATGTCTTTTAACAGAGAAACAGTTGAAAAAAGAAAAGCATCAACAGAGAAAAGGGAGGCAAAAAGTGAAATGACCACCGTGTATATACTGTGGGGAATTGCAATATGCACTTTCGCCACCAGATGTCACCAGTTTAACCTTCACTTGCAAAGTTTTAATAAGGTTTTCTGAGTTTTTTTGTAACAGAGACGTAAAAACTTTGATGCTCTAGGCTTTACTCTGACCTGGTGTCGCTGCAGGACTCTGCTGCTCAGACTTTAGTCGGTCGTAGATCACCTTCTCAGGTTTTACATCAGCTGCAAAAGGAGACAAATGTTATTTATACACGAGAGAAACTAAGGGCACTTCTGCATTTCTGCTTTAGAGTCAGAGCAAACGGATGTCAAAGTGTGAAAACTGTTTATCCTTATTGTCAGATTGAGACAGTGGTGCTTTTTGGAGAGTTACAGTGAAATACATCAATGAGATCAATCTAAAGCTAAAAAGCACTAGCCTTGGAGAATAAATGGGAAAAATAAGGGACTTTTAACTCATAAGAAAAACTGTTTTGAAGAAGTTTCAGATGGTAACAAGAAACTGGTCTGAAAATCTAACAAACTGTTTTAGGTCAAAACAATAAATGATAAAAGTAAATTAAAGTCTTTAGAGTTTTTTTTTTACTAATTTAATTTAAAATTGGTTAAAAAACTAAAGACTAAAGACTATTCATTTCTTCCTTGTAAACAGTGATAATAATTAAAAATGTGGAGAAGCAGTAGTCACTCACCGTTTGTTGAAGCAGTGTTGGGTTTGAACGTCACGGCCACATAATGCACCTCGTCCTCCATTAATTCATTATTTTAACTCCTTTCAGCAGTTATTGAACCACAAATGTGGCTCCGGTTCAGACAAAACCATTGTGGTTTGAATCCAGCTCGGACTAAAACCCGAGACAGACTTCTTCTTTTTCTGATTGAAATGAGACTCTGTGGTTCTTGTAACAGGGTTTGTGGGCGGGGCTTAAACACTTTTAATGTGACACAAAGGTCACGGAGGTTAATCAGGTTCGAGGTGAACATGACCCTGTGTGATGTAATTACTCTGGGATATTACTCAAGTAGAAGTGAAATTATTGAGTAAAACTAACAGTATTCAGTGAATGATTACTACTATTGTTATTACTATGTTATTAAGGGATTTACGCAGAATTAAAACATAAACAAATTCTTGCCTGAGGTTTAAGAAAATGAAAACTGAAAATGAGGATAACTCCTGAGGAAATGATTACTATTACTATTACTATTACTATTACTATAACTATTACTATTACTATTACTATTACTATTACTATTACTATTACTATTACTATTACTATTACTATTACTATTACTATTACTATTACTATTACTATTACTATTACTATTACTATAACTATTACTATAACTATTACTATTACTATAACTATTACTGTTACTATTACTATAACTATAACTATTACTGTTACTATTACTATAACTATAACTATTACTATAACTATTACTATAACTATTACTATTACTATTACTATAACTATTACTATTACTATAACTATTACTATTACTATTACTATAACTATTACTATAACTATTACTATAACTATTACTATTACTATAACTATTACTGTTACTATTACTATAACTATAACTATTACGATTACGATTACGATTACGATTACTATTACTATTACTATAACTATTACTATAACTATTACTATTACTATAACTATTACTATTACTATAACTATAACTATAACTATTACTATTACGATTACTATTACTATGCTTTTATTATACTATTGCTGTACTAATCTATTTCTTTATAATTATTTTACTATTACTTCACTAACTATACTATTAAATTATCTTCCATCTTATACTATTTCTATACTAAAAACTACTATACAATCACTGTTTATGTTACTGTTACTGTTACTGTTACTGTTACTATACTATACTATACTATACTATACTATACTATACTATACTATACTATACTATACTATACTATACTATACTATACTACACTACACTACACTACACTACACTACACTACACTACACTACACTATTACTATTACTATTACAATGCTTTTATTATACTATTGATGTACTAATCTATTTCTAATTATTTTACTATTACTTAAATAACTATACTATTAAATTATCTTCCATATTATACTATTACTATACAGTTACTTCACTGTTATTATACAGTTACTTTGCAATTACTATACTATTACTGCACAATTACTATAATAATAATAATAATAATATTGCTTTACTGCCACTGTACTATTACTATTGCTATAGTATACAATTGTTTTTCTATTACTACACAAATACTTTGGTACTACTATACTATTACTATATTACTAAGATAGTATTACTGTTACTATATTAAACATTTACTTTGCTATTACTATATTATTACTATACCATTACTATATTGTACAATTACTATACATTTATTATACTTTTACTACACTATTACCATGCTACAATGTACTAATACTACCATTTTTGTGCACAAAAATACAAAAACATAAGTTAGTGGGAAAAGACAAACTTTAAATCATAAACGTCTTTTATTCAGTTTTTTTATTGAGATAAAAAGAACCAGGTCATGTCCAAATGCAGCTCTTAAAAGTAATAACAAGACGACCAGGTGTTTATTACGCTATTAACACCATTTTATTTGTGTTATTCATGCTCTTCTTTGGAAATACAATAAAAACATGGCATTATTTCCGTCTGTTATTCAGATTTATACAAGACATAAGACTTTATCGATCCCTCAGACGGAAATTACTTTGAAATAAGGAACAGGAAGTGAGTAAGAGTATTAATGTTGATACGGAGGATAGTATCTGTGTAACAAGGTGTTTTTGTGTCAAGAATGAATAAGTTTGTGTATTTGTGATGAAGTGAAGTGTCTTTTTCAATACGACTTCCTCAGGAAATGTCTTAATGTTTCCAACATTTCAAAACTCAAATAAAACTCCGACTTTTACACATCGTTGTTCGACCGCAGCCAACATCACTCAGCTTCACTTCCTCTGTTTTCAGGAAGTTTACAGATTTAACAGATTCAGACCAGTTCCCTCTGGACTCAGTTCTGAGGTTTACAGCAGAAAGAGAAAACTGTGGTGACACTGAGAGTCCAGCAGGTGGCGACAGAACACAGGGTTTAGGTTAGTCCCGGTTCAGACCTGGTTCAGTCCTGGTTTTAGGCTGTTTTAGTCCTAGTCTGGTTCTGTTTTCTTTTTTTTTCCTGGTTTAATTAATATTAGTCTTGGTTTTCCTTTGTTTTAGGAATGTTTTAGTTTGTTCTGAGTTCATTTTATTTTAGTCCTAGTTTTATCCTGGTTGAGTCTTACTTTAGTCTTGGTTTAGACCTGGTTTAGTCTTGTTTTAGTCTTAGTTTAATCCCAGTTTAATCCTCTAAAACCGACTTTATAAACCTTCTGCAGTAGTTTTATCTTCAACACTTTTTTACACTGAACTCTAAACGACCAATCAGAGCTCAGAGAACACCTACAGACCCCGCCCCTTCTGCCCCAGGCCCCGCCCCCTCCCAGGTGTCCTGCTGCAGACAGAGAGACCGAGTGGAAGAGACGCAGAAACAGCGGCAGAACCATGGTTTGCGGAGGATATTATTGCACCAAAAACTGCCTGAGCGCTCTGAATGTCCTCTACGTGGTGAGAACACACTTTAAAAACAGGTTTCACTGAAAAAAATACAGAAATTCAAGAGTTTTATTGTTTGTAGAGAGGTGTCCTGCAGGTGTTAGCGTTTGGAGGTAATTAGCAGCTGCTTCAGGATCATTACTCGACTTTAAATCAATCAATCAATCAATAATAAATGTCGAGTTTTAGACCAGTCTTGTCCAGGTTTAGTCCTGGATTTAGTTTAGTTTTATCCTGGTTTAGACCTGGTTTAGACCTGGTTTAGTCCAGGTTTAGTCCTGGTTTAGTCCTGGTTTAGTCCTGGTTTAGACCTGGTTTAGTCCTGGTTTAGTCCTGGTTTAGTCCTGGTTTTGTCCAGGTTTAGTCCTGGTTTAGTCCTGGTTTAGTCCTGGTTTAGTCCTGGTTTAGTCCTGGTTTAGTCCTGGTTTAGTCCTGGTTTAGTCCATTGTGTAGTTTTAGTTGTAGTTACAGCCTGAATTTAGTTGTTCTTCATAATTTTCTTGATTTTGTCCTGCTTTAATTCTGGATTAATAAATTTAGTTCTGGATTAATAAGTGTAGTTCTACTTTTAATCATGAAAATCTACCACCATCAAAAAACTGATCCATATTTTGTTCACTTTAGGTTTTGTCTTTTCTTCCGTGAAGTGTTTCCTTTCACTTTTTTGCACAATTCCTCTTGATTCCAATGAAAACCATGAAAAATGCACCTCTTTATGTTTAGTTTAAACCACTACAGTTTTCTTCTTCACAAAACGACACATTTTTTGATTAATTTGATCCAAAAGCCACAGTTGAACCCAGTTTTTCAGGCGTTTACTCAAAGACAGGTCTTACCGCTTTAACCCGAGAGAAGACTGTAATCGAAGAGTTGTTTGTGAAATCCTGTCGCCGTCGTCAGCTTTTGTTTCGCTGCAGGAAACGTCTCCAAAACAGATATTTCACATATTTACATGAAAACGTTCTGATGGCAGCGTTAGAGCTTTGTTTTTAACCAAAGGCACATGTTTCTTTTGTTGAAAACTCAAATAGAAACAGGATTTGTCCAAAAACGTGAATTCAGTCCCTTCTTTCAGGCTTTAAACTCTCATCAAGTTTGTTTTGAATTTAGTTGTGCTTTTTTTTCCTCCAATAAACTACATTTATTTAGATTTAAGGTCGGGCTCACGGTGCGTTCATGTGCTCCTCGGAAACTCGGACTCTGTGACTTTGTTCAGCTCAGAAAGTCCGAACATTTTGAACCATAACAAGAAACATAAAAATGTGCTAATGTTATTCTTAAAAAAGTTGTTTTCATTTATTTTTTCAAAGTATAGTGTGAAGCTTTTATTGCGGTTCAAGAAAAGATATAAAAAAATAAGACGTTAACAAAACAAAGGCCTATGTAACTTAGTATATAGTCTAAATAAGTTTATGTGGACAAAAAAAATAGTAATACTGTCAGATTATCAAGTTATTAATAATAGTAAAGTTTATTCAATTATTCAAACAAAGCACTTTTATCACAAATTAAGAGAAAAACACAAATTTTACACTTGTCTCTAAAGTTTGATCAGATTAATAAACTTAACACAAACAAAATAATTAAAATAAATATGTGTGCATAAATTATGTTTTAATGAATATTTATTATATTATTATAGTCCTTTTTATTTATTTTTATACATATTTTGTGCGTTATTTTCTGAAGATTTTTTTTCTTTCTGTGGGATTTTCTGTCTTAAAGAAAATAATGATCCTAAAAAACATGTAAAAATGAACTCTAATGGAAATCAGGATGTTTTTATTCCATCCTTTTCTGTCTTTTATTTGATTATTTTACTCCGTGCTCCTAAAGTCGGCTCTAAACCTGCTTCTTGTCGAGTCCTTCTTTCAGTTTTGCTTTAGTCCAAATAAAATGTTGTGTTTCAGACCAAGGTTTGGTTCAGTTCTGGGTTTATTCCTGCTTCAGTTCTGATTTGTTTTAGTCCTGGTTTATTTAGGTGTTTATTTAGTCCTGTTTTTCTATTTTTTTGTGTTTTAGCTCTAATTAAACCCAACATAGACCTTTTATGGACGTCTTCTTCTCTCTTTGTCTCTGGTTCTCAGCTGGTGAGTCTGCTGCTGGTCGGGGTGGCTGCCTGGGGCAAGTGGTTCGACCTGGTCTCCAGCGTCAGACTCGTGGCCGGAGTCGTCGGAGTCGGCTGCTTCTTGTTCCTCGTGGCTTTTCTGGGACTGTGTGGAGCCCTCAGACACAACCAGATCCTGCTCTTCTTCGTATCCTTTACTCGACTCAAAAAGAAACTTCAGATTGTGACTGACCCCAGAACAGTGAAGTGGAGCGCTAATTTAATCGAGCCTCAGTGAAAATCCGTGAAAATCCTTTTAACAAACGGAGTAAATGAAATTAAAATGCACAAGAGCGAGATTAACGCAGAAATACGCCGCATTTCGTCTCCATTTGTCGGAGCAGAAAGATAAAAGTGAGAATAATTAAAGAAGTGAATGAGCAAACTGAGTTAAAGCTGAATATTTCTAAACATTTCTTTGGTTTGGTGTTATTAAAGTTCATTAATCTGATAAAACATCAGAAGGACAATCGTAAAAGTAGTGTTTTCCTCTTAATTTGTGATTAAATGTCGGTCCAAGCCTGTCCTAAAACCTGCTCTGGACCAGATTAAAGCTCTTCATGGACAGAAAACTAGACGCAGATGTCTTTAGTTTCTTCTGTTTCTCGTCTTGTTTGGACTCATTAACACTTTAATAATCTCATTAATGCTTTAATAATCTCATTAACATTTTAGTAATCTCATTAACGCTTTAATAATGTCATTAACAGTGAGTTTTAGGCGTCGTCTCTGTCTTTATCTGTGTTTGTTCAGTGTTAAAGCCCCTCAGAGCTTCATGTTGTTCCTCAGAGCCTCATGTTGTTCCTCAGAGCTTCATGTTGTTCCTCAGAGCTTCATGTTGTTCCTCAGAGCCTCATGTTGTTCCTCAGAGCCTCATGTTGTTCCTCGGAGCCTCATGTTGTTCCTCGGAGCTTCATGTTGTTCCTCAGAGCCTCATGTTGTTCCTCAGAGCTTCATGTTTTTTCAGAGCTTCATGTTGTTCCTCAGAGCCTCGTGTTGTTCCTCAGAGCCTCATGTTGTTCCTCAGAGCCTCATGTTGTTCCTCAGAGCCTCATGTTGTTCCTCAGAGCTTCATGTTGTTCCTCGGAGCTTCATGTTGTTCCTCAGAGCTTCATGTTGTTCCTCGGAGCTTCATGTTGTTCCTCAGAGCCTCATGTTGTTCCTCAGAGCTTCATGTTGTTCCTCAGAGCTTCATGTTTTTTCAGAGCTTCATGTTGTTCCTCGGAGCTTCATGTTGTTCCTCGGAGCTTCATGTTGTTCCTCGGAGCCTCATGTTGTTCCTCAGAGCCTCATGTTGTTCCTCAGAGCCTCATGTTGTTCCTCTTTAACGTGTTCAGTACATGATCATCTTGTTCGTGGTGTTTGCGATGCAGTTTTCTGTCTCCTGCGCCTGTTTGACTCTCAGCAAAGAACAACAGGTATTCCGTGTACTTTCTCGTTAAAGAGTTGATATCTGTCTGAGTTTGTTCTTTAGGCTCAGTTTGTCTGTTTTCTTTCAGGATCAGCTGCTGGAGGTCGGTTGGAACAAATCAGAGGCGACTCAGAGAGACGTCGAGAAAACACTGAACTGTTGTGGATTCAGTCGCGTCAGTAACAGCTCATGTACCGCAGTGAGTCAAAAGGGTTCTAGTTGGATCTGAACAGGTTTTAGTTGGATTACAGCAGGTTTTAGTTAGATTTGAACAGGTTTTAGATGGATTTGAGCAGGTTTTTAGTTTGATTTGAGCAGGTTTTAGTTGGATTTGAGGAGGTTTTAGTTGGATTTGAGCAAGTTTTAGTTGGATTTGAGGAGGTTTTAGTTGGATTTGAGGAGGTTTTAGTTGGATTTGAGGAGGTTTTAGTTGGATTTGAGGAGGTTTTAGTTGGATTTGAGCAGGTTTTAGTTGGATTTGGGCAGGTTTTAGTTGGATTTGAGGAGGTTTTAGTTGGATTTGAACAGGTTTTAGTTGGATTCGAGCAAGTTTTAGTTGGATTCGAGCAGGTTTTAGTTGGATTTGGGCAGGTTTTAGTTGGATTAGAACAGGTTTTAGTTGGATTCGAGCAAGTTTTAGATGGATTTGAGGAGGTTTTAGTTGGATTTGAGGAGGTTTTAGTTGGATTTGAACAGGTTTTAGTTGGATTCGAGCAAGTTTTAGATGGATTCAAGCAGGTTGTAGTTGGATTTGAACTTGTTTTAGATGGATCTGAACAGATTTAGATGGATTTGAACAGGTTTTAGTTGGATTTGAACTTGTTTTAGATGGATCTGAACAGGTTTAGATGGATCTGAACAGGTTTTAGGTGGATTTGAACAGGTTTAGATGGATTTGAACTTGTTTTAGATGGATCTGAACAGGTTTAAGGTGGATTTGAACAGGTTTTAGATGGATTTGTCACATATTTAAATTGTTTTGTAGAGAGTTACACTCCAACAGCAGTAAAGTACTTTTCTGGCTGTCTATGTTTATTCCGTTTGTTTTTGTCAGAGGTGTTTTGCACACGGCCCGTCGTCATGTGACCCCTGCTCCGTCATCATCACGCGGTACACCGGAGACGTGCTGAGATTCGTCGGCGGCGTCGGAGTCTTCTTCAGCTTCACCGAGGTCAGCTTTAATTTAACAAACCTTTTACCACAAACAGAAACAATATTTTAACAGTTTGGTCTAAAAAAATTTTTTTTTACTTACCCTCACTAAACAAAACCTGTTCAAATCTAAATTAAACCTGTTCAAATCTAAATTAAACCTGTTCAAATCTAAATTAAACCTGTTCAAATCTAAATAAAACCTGTTCAAATCTAAATTAAACCTGTTCAAATCTAAATAAAACCTGTTCAAATCTAAATTAAATCTGCTCAAATCCATCTAAACTTTGTTCACATCCAACTAAAATCTGTTCAAATCCATCTAAAACCTGTTCAAATCTAAATAAAACCTGTTTAAAAGTGAAAACATACAGGTTTCCTACACATTTACTAAAGTACAATGGTTATTTTCAAAGCCCATTATTAAGTTGTTCCTCTCCTGAAAGTGTGCTTGAATAGATTTATTTAAATTGATAAAGTCAAATGAAATATTTGTGTTGAATATGATGAGAACAAGGCCTAAACGTGCTTCATTTTATTGAGTATTTTCCTGTTTTCTTCTCTCTGCAGCTTCTCGGAGTGTGGCTCGCTCACAGATTCAGGAACCAGAAAGACCCGCGGAAGCCTCCAGGAGCCTTTCTTTAAAAAACTGACAACGTAATAATAATAAAACTGCACTGTTCCACACTTTTCACGCTCACATAATCAGTGTAACATTTATTCCATTGACAGCTTTGGGCTTGAATACACTTTGAATAATTTAGATTCAGAAGAACGTCTCTGACAATCCCTGTATTTATCCAGAAAGTGTTATTAAAAAATGAAAAAACACCACATACTTTGAAGTGTAGTGTTATTTGGTGATTGAACTGTTACTCGTTTAAGCCAGTTTCGTCTTTTATTCTGTGTCCTGAAATCAAAACAAAAAGCACATGGGTAATTTTCATAAATGATTTTACTTGGATATGTTTTAGTTGGATTTGAGCAGGTTTTAGTTGGATTTGAACAGGTTTTAGTTGGATTTGAACAGGTTTTAGTTGGATTCGGGCAGGTTTAGATCATTTTGAGCAGGTTTTAGTTGGATTTGAGCAGGTTTTAGTTGGATTTGAGCAGGTTTTAGTTGGATTTGAGCAGGTTTTAGTTGGATTTGAACAGGTTTTAGTTGGATTTGTACAGGTTTTAGTTGGATTTAAGCAAGTTTTAGTTGGATTTGTACAGGTTTTAGATGGATTCGAGCAGGTTTACATCAATTTGAGCAGGTTTTAGTTGGATTTGAAGAGGATTTAATTCAAATATCTATTTTCAGTGATAAAACCAATTTCTTCAAATGTCAGAATGAAAAGATCTTAATAAAATAAAGACAGTAAGACTTACCTCAGAATCACTGTAAAAAATGTTGATTGATTAAAAAATCTCTTGAGCTAATTAGTTAATGTTTAAAGATGTTTAAATACATTTCATTTGCAGCTGTGGTTTGTATATTTGTCTGAATGTGAGACTGTTTGCTTCAGGATTAACCCAGTTAGAAGTAAATGGAATTGTTTTGTTTGTGGAGAACAGCAGGTGATTCCAGACAAACACACCTTCAGTAAATAAAGATTAGCTCACACTGTTATTCCATTAAAACACAGGAAGCTTAACCTTTAAAAGTCTCCGCAGGAAGCTTCACTGTTGGTTTTTCAGCTCGTTCGTCCAGATCTGCAGCTGTCACTCTTTGAATGGAACAGGATTTGAACCAGGAACTGCTTTGTTTGTTGAATGTTTAATGTCTTTGAGCTGTTTAACCAGTTCAGAGACGAATGAACTGAAGTAACACCAGCATAAAGACAAAAAATAAGTCCTTTGGGTTGTTTCTCTGTAAATGACCTGAGAAATTGTACTATTTCAGCTTCAAGCCTGATTTATTTTTGGTTTCTCAAGCTTTTCTCTGGAGGGAAATGTATATTAAGGTTTCTTTTTTCCTGTAATCCTTAAGAACCTAAAGTCGACCAAAAAGTTGATAATAAAGTTTTATTTTTTAGTTTATGAGCCGTTATATCTCAGCATGAAACTGAGCAGGTTTAACGTCAGGTTTAGTCCAATATTTGGTGAAATGGAGTATTTTTATTCCTCTCTTTACGTTGTACAGACTATAATAAACAGCTATTGTTATAAAGAAAGAAATGCTCTGAGAAAACAATAAATTGCTCCAGAAACAACGGGAAAAATGCATAAAACATTTAAAATAATGATCTATTCTTTCATCTTCTGCTCAGTCCCATTTTCTTTTCTCAAATAAATCATATATTTGTTATTTTTTAGTTACAGCTAAATATTTTCCGTGTGGTTTTAGTGGTTTGTAAAGTTTATTTATTTGACAAAACATTAAAGAGGCAGGTGTAAAATGTGTGTTTTTTAAGCGAACCCATTACTTTGGCTTATTTGAATCAGTCTGGCTCATTTTGTTGTCGTTTCTGTTTCATAAACTTTAATAAAATCCTCCTTCTGCCCAATTATTGTTTAATTATTCTCCCTTTTCTCCTTCTGCTCCGTCAAACTCAGACTAAAGAAGCTGTGTTTCTGCTTTAGTTTCTCCTCAGCTTTCGTTTACTTCGTGTTAAAGGGATATTAGAGGAGGCTGTTTCTCTTTGAGGCTTTAATGTTGGTTTAGCCTGACTTTAAACCAGACTAAACTTCACCAGTTTCCTTTAGATTGAGTCTGACTCATGAGGCTGCTTCACGGAACAGAAACCACGACAAAATGACTTCAATAATTAATAAAAATGACACTTATCGGGTTAATCTTCATGCTTTGCTTCATGAAATACTCTTTCTTGTCTGTCGAACAAAATAAATGACAATACGTGTGAATTAATAAAGAGGAACTTGTCTTTTTAAAGCAAAAATCTGTAATAAAGCAAAATAAATCAACACTAATACTTCTCACTGCTGTGTTCCTCATAAATAAATAAAAACATCTGTCTTCTGTTGTAGTGTATCAAGATTTTATTGCGTTCTGTACATTCATGAGTTCTCTTCCATGAACCTTTTCACTGTGACACTCGTGCATTTGTGACGAAAGGCAACAGCGCTGTATTAACAAAGCCACGCGGAGAGTAACGGTAAACGGGCGGACGTTAGTTTCATCGGACGATAAATGACGCGGCACAAAAACAAGAGCAATAAATAGGCACTAGACATAATTCAGAGGCAGGAGTTAGGGCTGAAGCTGAAACGGAAAGACGTCATAATAAAGTCGTAATAAAATAAAGATGTGACGGTGTCATTAAGAGTCTGAGGAGAAGGCTCTGTGAGAGTTCGGGAACTGCTGCGAGTTAAAGTCTGGGTCTTCACGAACACGCTTCTTTATGTCCGACTTCACCTGCAACAAAACCACAACAGGGAAAATAATATTAGAACGATTCGAACACAAAATATATTTAGAGGAGTTTGAAAAGTGATACTGCATCAGAAAATACGACTAAAAACTGTTTAAACACGACTAAAAACTGTTTAAACACGACTAAAAACTGTTTAAATACGACTAAAATCTGTTCAAATCCATCTAAAATCTTTTCAAATCCATCTAAAACCTGTTCAAATCCAAATAAAACCTGCTCAAATCCATCTAAAACCTGTTCAAATCTGACTAAAACCTGTTCAAATCCATCTAAAACCTGTTCAAATCCATCTAAAACCTGTTCAAATCCATCTAAAACCTGTTCAAATCCATCTAAAACCTGTTCAAATCCATCCAAAACCTGTTCAAATCCATCTAAAACCTGTTCAAATCCATCTAAAACCTGTTCAAATCCATAAACTTAAAATTTATTAATAATATTAATTTAAATAATTAAACATTTAAATATCTAAAACCTGTTCAAATCCATCTAAAACCTGTTCAAATCCGACTGGAACTTGTTCAAATCTAAATAAAACCTGTTTTAACAGTTTTTTCCTTTTAGTTGATAAAGTAGATAAAGTATAAAAACAAACATTGCATCAGTTCCATAAAGTGAGGGTAAAATGGTGTTGTATCGCCCCCTGGTGGCAGCTGCAGAGTGAGTCCTTTTACAGAACCAGTGTCTAATTCAGTACGTCTCAGAAACAGATTTAACAGTCAAGGCTCAAATCCATCTAAAACCTGTTCAAATCCGACTACTATTTTACTACAAATAAACCCTGTAAGAAACAAACTAAAATCTGTTGAAATCCACCTAAACCTTGTTCAAATCCAACTAAAACCTGTTGAAATCCATTTAAAACCTGTTGAAATCCACCTAAATCTTGTCCAAATCCGTATAAAACCTGTTCAGAACAAGAATTACAGAAATAAAATGTGTTCAAATCCAGTGACATTGTTCCCTTTTGCCTCTTATACCTTTTGTCTCTGATATAAATACAGCCCATGAGTCCAGAAGGGAAACATATGTGCTTAGTTTTTATTGTTTTTTGTGAATGGAAGTGAATCCCTGCTGCGTTGGTCTGAAGGTGTTGTAAAAGCGTGGAAGGTGAAAGGTGAAAGCGTGACCGACCTGTTCCGCGTAGGCCTCTCTGATCTCGTTGGTCTCCAGTTCGTCGTGGAGCCTCTCGGTGGACGTGATGGGCCTGACTCCCGCCGTTCGAGCGGCTTGACTCACGGCGTCGGACAGAGACAGGAGGCTGGCGCTGCCCTGTCCCGTCTGCAACACAGTCAGGCTTTAACTCACACTTCTCAGGATTGTCAAGGCTATTTTCTTACAGCAGCGTTTGAACCAAAACAATTAAACCTGGTTTCAAACACAAGTATTAAAAGGTCTTTGAGGAAAGCACAAAGCATCGACATTTTTAAACGTGAACCAGGGTTCTTACACATTTTCTAACTTCAAATTCCAGCACTTTTCAAGCACTTTCATGTTTTTCAACTGCAGTAAATTACATGTTGACATAAATATATAACAAATGTGTTTTTTTCTCATTTAAATCCATTGTGGCATAAAAAAAGACCTTGTTTAAATTGCTGATTACTTAAAAATGAAACTTGTTTGATCAAAAGATGTTAATTTATTAAATGAAGTGTCCCTTTAAGTTTGGTCTCTTTTTATGGAAGACTAAATGTTTTCTTTCTCAGTGAGATTGTGAATTATTAAAGCAACACAATCAGAATTTCAAGCACTTTATCCAAAATTCAAGGACTTTTACAACCTTGAACACACTAGATTAAAATTCAAGCATTTTCAAGGATTTCCAGCACCGTGGGAACCCAAAGCTTATTTATTTATTCCTGTGGTTTACCTTCCTGCGTTTGGCCGGCATCCCCTGCAGATACGCGTCCGACAGAGGCGGCTGGGCCTTCATCTTCCTCTGGGTCATCATGTCACACCTGATGATGGGCACCCACTCCTGAAAACACAGCGGAAAGGATCAGTACGGGATAAATATTCAGAGAGTCATTTAAGCCTAGATCAGAGGCTAATGTGTTTGAAGGAAGAGCTTAAGGGAAACAGTGGAGAAAATGAAGAGGAAATGAAGAATCATTGACAAGTTTTGACAATTTCTATCCAGTCATAGATTAATAAGAAAAAAGCCTGCCTCTAAGTCACGTTAAGTCACTTTTTACCTCAAGATGGAGTCGACTACAGTAATGAAAACAGTCCAAATGAGGCTGAATTTTAATCTCCACTTGATTTTCTTTTTTTTGTCCCTGTCTCAGACTCTCCTCCAAAAGCAGCCTAGGGACCTCTCCTGCTTCTCTTTTATTAAAAAATAAAACACAAAATACTAATCCATTTGACCAAACTGAAGTTTAGAGTTTAGCGTTAGCTTAGCTGTGACTTCAGCGTCAGGACGACAATTATCTCATTCTCGTTAAACATTACGTGATTGAATTGACAGTATTTATCTGTGTTTTACGTTGTCTCCCTTTTCTCTGTTGACGCTTTTCTTTTTTCAGCTGTTTCTCTGTTAAAAGACATATTCAGCTGAAAATACACTTTATCTGCAGCTATTAAACTTCCTGGAACGTCATGTGACAAGTGTCGACCAATGGGAGCGCTCCTTTTTCCTGAATAGAGGTTCTCATCTATTACAATCCCTTAGAATAAACAGTAAATGGATCAGAAAGACTGTTTTTTTTACAGATTATTGCTACAAATTGAGTCATATACAGTAGTGATGTATCAGAGAGTTTAAGGAAATAATTAGTTTGGAAAGAAGAACTGAATCAGGAATAAAACCAGAATAAATCCAGTCTGGGTTTTACCGGAGGTACGGCAGCGGCCCACGTCTCAGCCTCGGCCTCGGCTCGTCCTCCTTCGGCTCCGGTCGCCGGTTTGTCGCCCCCTAGCGGCGCGGCGCCTCCCGACGCTCCCAGGTCGCTCGGCAACGGCCGGGTTTCCCGTGACGACGGCCGTGTCTCCTGTGACACGGACATGGCCTCCTCGGCGGTGGTGGCGGCGGCCGGAGACAGACTGTCCTCCACCTGGACGCGAGGGAAACCCAGGAGTTCAGCTCAGACTCAAACGGGTTTTAACCAAAGCAGTAAAAGTTTAAAAGTTGTATTCTCACCGCGGAGCTTTGAGCCGGCTCCGACTCCTGAGCAGCCGCCGAACACTGATCCTCCTGAGAAACAATGACATTTATTATTTATGAGCCATTTCAGAGCGTCCAGAGAAACAGGAGACGCAGCAGCCATCGGACACACACCGACTGAGCACGGACTGCTTTAATTCAATCAACAAACATTAAAGACAGTGTAGAAGGAGATTTTATCACTAACAACTTGGGAATTTATTATTTTGAACTGTAAAGATTACCACAACTGTTTAAGACAGGTCTGAAGCTAACTTTACTCAAATGTTGTCAATAGAAATGGCTCTTAAATTCAGATTATACAGGACTTCAGTCTTCTTACTTACTTTCACTATTAAATATTAGAATAGCCTTCCAGTTCCAATAAGAGACTGTTTAACATGAAACATTTAAGAGGCATCTGAAAAACTGTGCTTATTTTAACTGGTTTGTATTATTTTATCTTTTGAATAAATAAAGTAAACATAATTATCTATCAATACGATATCCCAGTATAAATATGATTCATGTACACAGGTATTTTTGGTGTTAAAATGCACTTTTTTTTACTCCCCATTCATTTTATTTATTTATTTAGTTAAAAGTAAGCCTCTATTTAAAGCTCTGTGCAGCCTCACTGTCAGCGGCGGCCATCTTTATTTATCAATAGAGACGTTTAAGACGGTGATTTTGGAAGAAAGAACAGTGGGTCATTTTAGTGTATTTTGTACAAATCAGACTCTAGGCTCCAGTGTATTGGTCTATTTTATTTATTATAAGCGTCGTGCGGTAGAGATAAGTCCTGGTCCCGGGACAGTTACAGGAGGGTTCTGTCCAGCAGAGGGCGCTGATTCTACTGATCTCAGTCTAAGGACCATCAAAATGAAAGGGAGAATAAATATTTTAGACTAAATGTTACACACGCTGCTTAAAGCCCTGCTGCTTCATTCTAAAAATGAGATGTGTTTAACAGTGAGCCTCCACTCTTCTCTTATAGAAATTGATTAAAAAATAATTATTTCTTTTTCAAGTCACATGGGAAATGGATGATGCCATTAATATAGCGCTCACAGCTTCATTCTCACAAACATGCACTTATTTAAATGTAAAAAAGAGAAAATCCAGACTGAACAGTGTAAATAAAGTGTGGATCTCCTTCCTTTTGTGTATGAGCGTTTACCCGAGTGTTTACCCGAGCGTTTACCCGAGCGTTTACCCGAGCGTTTACCCGAGCGTTTACCCGAGCGTTTACCCGAGCGTTTACCCGAGCGTTTACCCGAGCGTTTACCCGAGCGTTTACCCGAGCGTTTACCCGAGCGTTTACCCGAGCGTTTACCCGAGCGTTTACCCGAGCGTTTACCCGAGTGTTTACCCGAGCGTTTACCCGAGCGTTTACCCGAGTGTTTACCCGAGCGTTTACCCGAGTGTTTACCCGAGTGTTTACCTGACTGTTTACCCGAGCGTTTACCCGAGTGTTTACCTGAGTGTTTACCTGAGTGTTTACCCGAGCGTTTACCCGGCGTTTACGAGTGTTTACCTGAGTGTTTACCCGAGTGTTTACCTGAGTGTTTACCCGGCCGAGCGTTTACCCGAGCGTTTACCCGAGCGTTTACCCGGGTTTACCCGGCGTTTACCCGAGCGTTTACCCGGCGTTTACCCGAGCGCGTTTACCCGAGCGTTTACCAGCGTTCACCAGCGTTCACCCGGCGTACCAGCGTACCGAGTGTTTACCCGAGTGTTTACCCGAGCGTTTACCTGAGCGTTTACCCGAGCGTTTACCCGGCGACTTGAGTGTTACCCGAGTGTACCCGAGTGTTACCCGAGCGTTTACCCGGCGTTGGAGTGTTTACCCGAGCGTTTACCCGAGTGTTTACCTGACTGTTTACCTGACTGTTTACCCGAGTGTTTACCTGAGTGTTTACCTGACTGTTTACCTGACTGTTTACCCGAGCGTTTACCTGAGTGTTTACCAGAGCGTTTACCCGAGCGTTTACCCGAGTGTTTACCTGAGTGTTTACCAGAGTGTTTACCTGAGTGTTTACCCGAGCGTTTACCCGAGTGTTTACCTGAGTGTTTACCTGAGTGTTTACCTGAGTGTTTACCCGAGCGTTTACCCGAGTGTTTACCTGAGTGTTTACCTGAGTGTTTACCTGAGTGTTTACCCGAGCGTTTACCTGAGCGTTTACCCGAGCGTTTACCCGAGCGTTTACCTGAGTGTTTACCCGAGTGTTTACCCGAGTGTTTACCCGAGCGTTTACCTGAGTGTTTACCTGAGTGTTTACCCGAGCGTTTACCCGAGCGTTTACCTGACTATTTACCCGAGCGTTTACCCGAGCGTTTACCCGAGCGTTTACCCGAGCGTTTACCCGAGCATTTACCCGACTGTTTACCCGAGCGTTTACCCGAGCGTTTACCTGAGTGTTTACCCGAGTGTTTACCCGAGTGTTTACCCGAGCGTTTACCCGAGCGTTTACCCGAGCGTTTACCTGAGTGTTTACCTGAGCGTTTACCTGAGTGTTTACCTGAGCGTTTACCCGAGTGTTTACCCGAGCGTTTACCTGAGTGTGGACGATGTAGCCCTGGATCTGCTCCATCGAGACGGGGATGTGCTCCAGAATGACCTGCAGCCTCATGGTCATCATACTGGTCATCCAGTTCACCAAACTGGGACTGATGTCGCTCGACATGCGCCGCTGGAACGACGAGGGACGAGGACAGAGTCAGGCTGCAGCTTTAGTCATGTTTATATTAGTTTTGTTTGCATTTTGTCATTTATTTTTGGAGTATTCTGGCACATTCACTCCAGTTTAACTTTACTTATCCCTGAACCAAACCTCTCTGTTCGCTTTATATCTTATTTATCGCCAGAAAACCAAGTAAAGACAGGTCCTTCTCATTTTGAATTAGTCTAATACAAAACGGACCTAATTCTTATTTAATAACTTTAAAACACAGCAGTAACAGGTTATTTATAATTTACATGATAATACCAGCTTCATCAAAGCATTGTTGAACATTTACGCTTCAATAAATCCCAGTAAAACTATTTGAGACTTGTTTGAGTAACTCTCGAGGAAACAGGAGGTAGTTTACTGACGATTCTGTGGTTGATGACTGCGGTCAGAGCTCGTTGGTCTCCGCGAAGACAATACAGGTTCAGGGCCAGACACTCGAACAGCGCCTGGTTACACATCTGCAGCAGACGGGGCCCAAACGTCTCATCTACAGGAACAACAGGAAAACAGAGGAATTATACAGACTTAACAAAAGCTAAATATGAAGTTTTATTCGTACCTGTGCAGTGGAGGATGTGAGTGGCGATCTGTGTGAGCTGCTGCCTGAAGAACGACATGTTTGTTTGAGTAGCGTCGACTCCCTCCAACACCGAGACCGAGGACTCTCTCTGCAAAGAGTTCCACGAGGAAAAAAGACAATCAACTATAATATATGATATACTATGTTCACATGATTTCAGTAGTAAAGTCAGAACATTCTGAACCAGTTATTTTTTAATAAAAGAATAATGAAATAAAAGAGTGAATAAGTGAAAGTAGTTATCAGCCTTTTAGTAGAAAAAAAAAACGTTTTCCTGAGTTCCCGAGGAGCACATGAATGCACCATTACTCCATTTACTCTCACAACATTCTGGACCTTTTTATACACGCACTATGTTCTTGACTTTATCCAGAGCGGCTCAAAGAGTGAACACATTTTTACAGTTTCAATAAGACCAGACTAACCTCAAATATAATCAAGTCTAAACAGGACTAATCCAGTACTGTCTCCTGAGATTTACACACGTCTGCAGAAAATTTGTCTTATATATAGATTATTATTAGCTATTTTATATTTTCTTTTAATTATTTCTTTTCTGTTATTTCTTTTTTTATTTATTTATTTGATTTTAATACTTTATTTTCTTTTTATTTATTTAATTTATTTATTATTTTCTTATTTTTATTTTATTTATTCATACGAACACCTCTGCAGAAATGTTCCCACCATGAGCTGTCTCTACAGTATAAACAAAATTCAGGAGAAAGTCTGAAGAAAGTCCGGATATTCTTAGATATGGCAATCCTCCAGAGACACGTTTATGGATTTCATCTGCGATAGAAACTAAATGAGCGACTTACGAAGCTCTCAGTGATGTATTCCTCGAGTTCATTGATCAAACTTTCAGCAGCAGCCTGAAGAAAGACAACAAAAGAGTAGATCGTGTAAAGATGAATGCGTTAGATACAGAGTAAAGACAGATTAAATAACTGTTTTGTTCCGTACAGCGATGTTCTGCTCCGTGGGTTCTCGGCCGTTGAGGTAGTTCTGTCTGAAGAACTGTGAAAGCTGAGGCTGGATTCGACCCAGAGGCTGGTGCTGACCGTGGAGCAGCAGCACCAGGTCGGACATGGTGAACGTCTGACACACCAGCATCAGCAGCTCGCCGAAAAAACCTGCCACAACAAGGATTTTAGGGAGAGTTTTAGTCGAAAAGTCAAGACCAGAGAAGGTTTGTATTAGAAAACAAACAGGAGACGGAGAAAAAAAGACTTTAAATTTCTAAATACTTAAAAAATTAAACTTGTTTGATCAAAAAATGAGCTACAGTCAGATTTTGTTTGGGTTCAGAACCAAATCTTTGAACTTTGAATAAAGTGTGATTGTGTTGCTGTAATAATTTACAATCTCACTTGCTCAAAGCTCAAAGACTTTTACAGCCTTGAAAACACTAGATTACATTTTTTTTTCAAGCACCCGTAAGAACCCTGTGTATGTGATCATTTTATCCTTGAAGAAAATATGTCTGAGACAGAAGAGGAAGTGAAAAAGTACAAACAAAGGTGGAAGGACATAAACTGAATTATGTGGAAAAACAATCTGTACAAAATTAAATGGGGGATTTTTTTTTATGAGAGGCTGCTTAAGGAATGTTTATTTCTGTTTCATTTTTGTTTTAGTCTGTGACTGCTTGGTTTTTACGGGATTTTTCTGTTTGTGTGTTGTTCTTTTTGTAATCTTTTTTAAATAATAAAAAAAACAGAGAGAATCACTCCTAAACTTTTGTTTGTTATAGAATCCTTGTTGGTGTTAGTCCTGAGATAAACTGGTGTCTCTCAAATAAAAACAGCTGAGATTGCTCCACATCAACACGTAACACGTAAATATGAATAAATAAAAATCAGAGACAATTTACTTTGAATCAACCGAACGTGGATAAAGTTCACTAAGTTTGACCCAGATGGTGATATGATAGTTCCACTGTTTGTTGTTTATGTGTCAGCGACCATTAAATCTGTGTCTTATTCTGTGTATCTGTATTTTATTTTTTGTATTCTTTCCTTTTCTTTTTTGAAATGATTTAAATTTAAAATAAATAGTAAAAAAAAAGAGGTGCCAACAACTGAAACTGAATTCTCAACATATAAATACATACAGATTATTTTTGTTTATTATAATTATTTTTCCACTTCTATTCTTTCTTTTATTTATTTTTCTTATATTTATTTAATTTTTATTTTCTGGTATTTATGTATTTTTTTTATTTTTTAATTTCTTTTACTTATTTCTTTATTTTTTGTTTTATTTCTTTATTTCTTTTATTGATTGACTGATGGAGCCACGTATATTTAAATGTGTTTCATCTTTTCTCACCGGTGGGGTCCTCGGGGCTGATGAAGATGTTGGTCGCCTGTGAAAGTCGCTGCATAAACTGCGCGATGCTCTCGGTGTCGTTTTGGGTCTGACCCAGAGACCCCATCATGGTTCTCAGGACGCCCCCCAGGATCCCAGTGAACAGCTCCGGGTTCAGGGCCTCGGCTCCGGGGGCGCTCGGCGCGGGGCCCGACCCTGGGGCCGCTGCGGGGGCCGCACCGGAGGCAGGAGGAGGCGGAGTGAAGACGGGCTGGGACGCCTGCAGAGAGAATATACACCAGTGTAGTCTCAACCAGGACCGAAAAAAGACAAATCCAAAACCAGGACAAAGCAGAGTCTAAACCAAGGACTTGACCTGGACAGGGATGAATCCAAAACCAAAAGTAACAGAACTAACCTTTGACAAAACAAAACCAGAAATCAGAACCTAAACTAGGACTAACCTACTTTTATTTATTTAATACATTTTTATTTTACTTATTTATTTTTCTTTTATTTAGTTTTCTTTTATTGTTTTTCTTTCTTTCTTTTTTCTTTTCTGACTGACTGACTAAACAAAACCAAAACAAAAAATCTTTCAAACCCAGCCTAAACCAAACCTGGACTAAACTAAAGAAAGCCACAACTGAACAATGTGGATCCAAAAAATAAATCCAGGTTTAAATCCAGAACCAAACGAATCTAAACCTAGGATTAAACCTGGACTAAATAAGGATTAAATCAAGATAATTTGACAAAAGGAAGATTAAACTAGGGCTAGGTTTAACAGGACTTACCCTCAACAAAACCAGACTAAACTAGGACTAACCCAGTCTATTCCAATAATTAAACCTGGACTAAACCAGAATCAGCCAATAGTAACACAAAACTAAATCAAGATCTGGACTAAACAAGACCAAACTGAACCAAACTGAAACTAAGTTGAACAAACTCACAATAAAACAATCCTAATCATAAAACTAAACCTCTGACTAAACTAAACTAGTGCTAACCCTGGACTTACCCATGACAAGAGCAGACTAAACTAGGACTAAACTAGGACTAAACTAGGACTAAACAATCCTAAACCAAATCCAAATCCAGGACCAAACAAAGATAAACAAACCCAAGGATTAAACTAAACTAAAGCATAAAAAAACAAAGCTTGAACCCAAATCTAAGCCTAAATAAAAACATAAACCAGACCAGGCTTAACTCTGGGGATTACATCAAAATAAAGCTGTAGTAAATCTAGGACTGGACCAGGACTAAGTCAGGACTAAACCAAGACTAAACTAGGGCTAAACCAGGACCTCCACACGACAAAAGCTGAAATCAAACCCAAGACTAAACCTGGACTAAACCTGGTCTTAATCCATGACTAAACCTGGACTAAACCTGGGCTTAATCCATGACTAAACCTGGACTAAACCTGGACTTAATCCATGACTAAACCTGGACTAAACCTGGGCTTAATCCATGACTAAACCTGGACTAAACCTGGGCTTAATCCATGACTAAACCTGGACTAAACCTGGGCTTAATCCATGACTAATCAAGACTAAACCTGGACTAAACCTGGACTTAATCCATGACTAAACCTGGACTAAACCTGGGCTTAATCCATGACTAAACCTGGACTAAACCTGGGCTTAATCCATGACTAATCAAGACTAAACCTGGACTTAATCCAAGACTAAACCAAGACTAAACCAGGACTAAACCAGGACTAAACCAAGACTAAACTGCAACAGAACCAGCTACTTATCAACAGGGGTTTAGTAATAGTTTAAAATCTAAATGAATCAAGCCTAAATCTAACCCGACACAGTTGTATTAAAGTCCGTAGAGAGCTGTACCTGCTGCATGAAGTCGCTGACCCCCTGCATGAACGCCGGGACCCCTGACGTGGTCACTGTGATGGAGGGGGCTCCCATCATGGGCCCCGCGGCTCCTCCGGCCATGCCCAGGAGGGACCCCAGCAGCTGGCCCAGGTCGGGGGGCATCTCCTGGGCCTGGGCCTGAGGCGGGGGCTCGCTGGAGGGGGCCTCGGGGTGCGGGGCGGCCCCGGTGAAGGAGGAGGCTGTGGGAGGGGGCCCCGAGGCGGAGGTGGTGGTAGAAGAAGAGGAGGTGGAGGTGGAGGAGGAAGAGGTGACGGTTTGAGCAGCTGTGGAAGATGGGACATGAGCTACGTTATGGATGTGACGCTGGGATAATGTTTTTAATGTTTAAAGATGCCTTCGTTCATATTCATTTAGCATATTTTTGCTGAAAAACGTTTAAAATCAAGCCTCCAACATATTCCCCATCAGTGGTTAAAAGTTTAAAAGGATTTGGCCTTTAAAAGAATTTATTTTATTTATTATTTTTTTAATTTTCTTTTAAAGTTTATTTAATTAGTATTTTCTATTATGTATTTATTTTCTTTTATTTATTTAATCTTTATTTTCTATATATTTTCTTTTATTTTTTGTTTTATATAATTTATGTAATTTTCTTTTTTTTAATTTAATTTCTTACATTTTTTCATTTATCATTCACATTTATATAAACTTTAGTCTGTTTTTTTTTTTTTTACTCCTTTTTAAGTCTCTCATTGTACATGTGCTTCCTAAGAACTCTGTGCCTGAAAACAAAATATAAAGTTTTTAGATGCACCTGATGCCATTTACCTGCCCCGGCATCGATATACTTTGACTTTTAAATGAACTTTCGAAGACTGAAATAAAAATAACTGATGTATTTTTTTTTTTAATAAACAAAACACAGACACAGAGGACAATTACCTTCACCTCAGTGTTGTTCTACAGAGCCTTAAACTGTTTAATGGCATATCCATAAATAAATAATGGGGAAAAATGTGAAATCATGTGAAAAGAGGAGTTCTTTACCCATCTGTCCCGGCAGCAGCAGCTGTCCCACCAGTCCACTGATCATCTGGTTTAGAGCCGCCGGGTTAAAAGCCTGCACAGACAAGGTTTACTGATTACTGTAAATAATCACACTCACCATTACTGACCATAAAAGACATATATAACACCAATATAATATAAAGCATAAACTCACTTTGACGCCTGGATAATATCAGATATGCACGACAACAGATCCACTATTTATTGTTTATAATGTGTCAGTAACCCATTAAAAACTTACTGTGTATCTGTATTTCATTTTTTGTGTTGTTTCTTTCTTGAAACGTACTTTTCCATTAAAAATAAACAGTAAAAAAAAGAGGCAGCTACTCTTGAAACTGAATTCTCTATGTTTAAATACATATAGAAACGATTAGCTATTTGTTTATTTATTTATTGATTATTTTCTATTATGAATTTATTTTTTGTTTTCTCTTATTTATTCAATTTGTATTTTCTTTTGTTTATTTTTAGTTTTCTTTTATTTATTTAATTTGTTTTTATTTATTTAATTTGTTTTTCTTTTAATTTATAGCATTTTTCTTTTTCATTTGTTAATTTATTACATTTTAATTATATATACTTTTTTTTTTACTCCTTTTTAATGACTCATTGCCAACATTTTTAGATAATTACTACAGTTTCATTTACCTGCCCCGGCTGCTGCCCCGGCATCGCTGCTCTCACGTTGATGGTGGTTCCTCTCGTCCCGAAGGCTGGAGGCGCCATGTTTGGAGGGAAGGGGGGCCTGGTGAAGACGACGCGGGCCTGGGGCTGGGGTCCCGCGTGGGGAGGAGGCGGAGGGGCCGTGGGGGTCGTGGTGGGCGTGTTGGGGCCCGTGGTGGTGGTGGAGGACGTGGCCGTGGAGCTGTACCCCGGAGTGGGCTGAGGGGGCGCCGTTTGTCCCGTGGCGGCGGCGGTGGCGGCGCTGTTAGCTACAGCGGCGGCGTACTGACTGATCTGCTGCATCAGGTTCCGCATGAAGTCCTGGGGCAAGGCTCCTGAGAGAAACACACAGTGGGATACATTTATTTTTGACGATATAAAATGCAGGGTTCTTATACATTTTCAAATTCCAGCACTTTCAAGGTGTGTTTTCATGTTTTTCAAGCACCTTACTGCAGTAAATTTCATGTTAACGTACACTGTATGTAGTTTTTTTTTCATTTAAATCCATTGTGGTGTAAAAAAAGACACAGAAAAGGGATAGTTCACCCAAAAATGAAACTTGTTTCATCAAAAATGTGTTAATTTACTGAATGAAGTGTCCCTTTAAGTTTGGTCTCTTTTTACAGAAGACTTATATCTGAAAAATGAGCTACAGTCAGATTTTGTTTGGGTCAGAATCAAATCTTTGAGCCACTTTATTCTCCAGATGTGAAGTGTTTCTGTTCATCCACGTTTTAGCCATAATGTGTACTTTTCCTCTTGAAGCCAGCGATCATTAAAACAGAAACCTCCTGCATGTTTTCATCTCTGATCTGCTCCAGCAGGGGGCGCACATCCAAAAACAATGGCAGATTACTCTTTAGCCACACTACAGACACAATGTTGTTTTCTTTACGGGCAAAATGTGAAATATATATATTTTCTAGATTGTGAATTATTATTAAAGCAACACAATCAGAATTTCAAGCACTTCATCCAAAATTCAAGGACTTTTACAAACTTGAAAACACTAGATTAAAATTCAAGCATTTTCAAGGATTTCAAGCAAAAATGACTTTCCACAGAGTCCCAATAATGTGATTTGATAATTGAACACAAAGAGGGCGTTACCTGGTTGTCCTGGCATCTGTGGTCCGGCTGCTGCAGCGTTTCCACCTGGAGCTACACACGAGAAAAGACGCGTGATAATTAGATGCCTTCATACGATTCTTAACTTAACAGTGAAATAGACAGGTCTGTGAGTAAAACAGAGCTGCCAGACACACATTAAAATGATTCTGTAGATGTTTCTGAGGCAGCAGAAAACAGAGGAAGGCAGATCACTTTGTAAAATCTTGTTCTCAAAACCCTCAGACTCAGAAAGCTCTAGAATGAAAATATACTAAGAATCATGAAAAGAACCATAAATGGATAAAATAGCATTAAAAAACCTGTTCAAATCCTTCTAAATACTTTTCAAATCCAACTAAAACCTGCTCAAATCCAACTAAAACCTGTTCAAATTCAAATAAAACCTGCTCACATTCAAATAAAACCTGTTCAAATCCTTCTAAAACCTGTTCAAATCCACCTAAAACCTGTTCAAATCCACCTAAAACCTGTTTAAATTCAACTAAAACCTGCTCAAATCCAACTAAAACCTGCTCACATTCAAATAAAACCTGTTCAAATTCAACTAAAACCTGCTCACATTCAAATAAAACCTGTTCAAATGCATCTAAAACCTGTTTAAATCCAACTAAAACCTGTTTAAATCCAACTAAAACCTGTTTAAATTCAACTAAAACCTGTTCAAATACACCTAAAACCTGTTCAAATCCAAATAAAACCTGTTCAAATTCAACTAAAACCTGCTCAAATCCAACTAAAACCTGCTCACATTCAACTAAAACCTGTTCAAATCTTTCTAAAAACCTGTTCAAATTCAACTAAAACCTGTTCAAATCCTTCTAAAACCTTAAATAGGGATTAAAAAGAACAAATTTGGCTTGAAAAAGATTAAATAAAAAGGGAATTATTAAAAAATGACCAAAAGACCTATAAATGTAAACTAAATAATAAGCCACTAGTGAAATGATCTTTGATTTTGAACTCCTCGTGCAGCTCTTCCCCTGATTTTCCGCGGCCAAAGTCACTCTCACAGCAGCATCATCGAGGGACAACACACCGTCCGAGTTCATCTGCATCATGACCACCGGGACGGCCTGGTGGCTAATCCTGATGACCCGGGGGCCACCAGCCTGTCCCTGTGCGGCCTGCTGATTGGACGGGGAAGTCTGTGAGGGGGAGGTCTGTCCCTGACCTGCCTGCTCCGATTGGCCGGCCGCCGCGGTGGGAGGGGCTTGTCCATCAGTGCTGTTGGCCGCGACAGTCACTGTGGCTCCCAGGTTCATCTGCGGGACGAGAACAGACGGTGGAAGTGACTCTGCATCGGTCGTTTGTAGTTATTGTAATAAAAAATACAATAACAGAAAGAACTGAGGCGTCCGCTGTCAGTGAATGCACCACAGCTCCAGTTCTGAATGGACTCTGTGGCTGATTAACTGATAATAAACTCCCTCAATGACTGACAGACGCGAAAAAGAGACCCTCAGACTATAAATTAAATTAAAAATGAAAAAGAGCTGCACTTTTCTGTTATTTTTAATGCAGTTCCTTTATCCTCCACCAGGGAGAGCACATTTTGATCATAATCCATTTTATTTTGTCCAAATAAAAACCAACTACAACGACTTGAGGCAATTAAAGTCCAGTTAAAACAGGTTAAAATCTATTAATGACGAACTGAATCCATTTAGAACCTGTTAAAGTCCAATTAAAACCAATAAAAACCTTTCAAAGACCAACTTAAACTCCAAAAAGCTTGTTAAAATCAAACTAAAACTGCCCTAGACCTGTTCAAGTCCAAGAAGAAGCACTTAAACTGTATTTAAACTGAACTCAACTCACTTTAGACCTGTTTATGTCATAATCATTACTGTATTTGTAGATAAACTAATACATTATGAGACTATTATAATGCAGCAGCGGTCCGTACTTGCACTGGGATGTGAGGGTGCAGGGCTCCAGGCAGCGGGACGGGGCCGGTGTAGTGGGAGAAGGGCCGGACCACGTGAAGGTGACGGGGGACGGGGCTCAGGAGGTTCAGCCTCAGGTCGCTCAGGGCAACCAGCGCGTTACCGAGGAGACGCAGGCACTCCCAGGTCAGGGTCAAAGTGCGCTGGTCCTCCTCTCTTTCCTGCGACAGAGGTCAAAAACAGATACAGGGAGGATTTAATAACAAAATGAGAGATTGTTTTATACTGATCTGAGAAAATATTGAGTCAGTTTTTATTTGAGGTAAAATTATGCTTAATTTAAAGTTAAATATTGTTTGAGAAGTCATTATAAACATGTGGTCTGATACTGTCACATTAGAGTTTCTCATTTAAATGCATCATCACTGCTTAAATAGAAAGTCAAACTAAAACCTGTTCAAATTCAACTAAAACCTGTTCAAATTCAACTAAAATCTGTTCAAATCCAACTAAAACCTGTTCAAATCCAACTAAAACCTGTTCAACTCCTTCTAAAACATATTCAAATCCAACTAAAACCTGTTCAAACTCAACTAAAACCTGTTCAAATCCAACTAAAACCTGTTCAAATCCACAGTACCGTGTTGTTGTTGTACTCTGTGTTAGTGGCCGTCTCCAGAATAGTGTGAGCTCTCTGAACGAACGGCTGCAGTCTCTCCTCGACTCTCCTCAGTTCAGACAACATCTCTGCGAGTTCGGCGGGACTCGGATGACTGTGGAAAGGAATAAGAGAAAAACATTACTTTGGTATTAATATTAATTTAACAATGCAGCAATAAAGCCAAGATGATGCATTAGAGCAGTAGTGTCAAACTCAAAGTGGTGAGGGGCTGTGATGGTTAATAAGAATCCTTTCAGGAGAGTTTTACAAAAGTTATCTTTAACATTATTTTTCCTCCTTTTATGGAAACAGGTGGATCAGAACAGGTTTAATAAGGATTTGAACAAGTTTTAGATGGATTTGTACTGGTTTTAGTCTGATTTTAACATGTTTTTGTTGGGTTTGAACAGGTTTTAATTGGATTTGAACAGGTTTTAAATGGATTTGAACAGGTTTTGAAGGATTTGAACAGCTTTTGAAGGATTTAAACAGGTTTTAGTTGGATTCGAACAAGTATTAGAGAGATTTGAACAGATTTTAAATATCTTTGTAGCAAAAATTGGCTTAACCTTTAAGTAGTACCAAAAAATATCACCTTCTAAATGTATTGAAGGGCCACTTAAAACATTGCAAAGGGCCCCTTTTGGCCCCCAGGTCTTGAGTTTGACACGTGTGCTTTAGAGCACATCATCAGATGAAAAAACATGGCTGTAAAGTCTTACTTGGGCCCGGGCTGCGGCGTGGGTCCCTCAGATTGAGCTGTGGACGTGGGTGGAGGCGGCGGGGTGGAGGGTGGAGGAGAGGTGTCCATGGGCTGTGCAGAAGGAGACGGGGTGGAGCCGGTGGAGGAGGACGAGGGAGGGGCAAACGTGGCCTCCGTTTGGGACGAGGCGTCAGTGGGGCGGCTCTGAAAAAGAACGAGTTTACGTCGGGATCTTAACGTTCCAAATCTTGGGCTTAAACGTCTCAAACTCACCTCCATTCTGTGGACGACGTCGTTGATGTCTCTCAGCAGGTTTTCAGCGAGCACCAGCCTCAGCCTCGGCTCGCTCTGCACGGGTTGGTCCATGTCGATGTGCACGTTCACTGAGCCGTTACTCTGAAACACAAACAGGAGAAACACCGCGTTAAATCACTGATAATCCAACAACATCTAATATTAACCATAGGCTCATATCTTGCACTGAAATATATCATTATATCTTAAAAACCACATGTATCGCCCAGTTATACAAGTAGCCACATTAGAAAATCACCTAAACAAACACAAAAAAGTGTAAACAATCACTGAAAAAAAAAATTCAAGTGATGAAAAGGGAAAAAGAGGAAGCTGAAATGTAAAAAAACATGTAATAGTAAGAACCAAGATGAAATGAAAAACAAAAGAGGAAACAAAAAATTCCACATATATAATAAGTAAATGAGGAAGAAAAAAGCAGAAGAAAAATAAAATTGAAAAGACAAACAAAAAACAAGAAGCAGAAAAGGAAAGTGAAAAATAAACCACAGAAAACCAAAACCAAGATTAACACATGACCTTTATTATCAGCTTTTTATAGGCCACTAAAGGTCACATGATACAACAGAAACTAAACAGAGACAAAAGCCAATACCAAACAACAATCACCGGTGACTTTGCCCTTCACCGATGCCACAGGTGTTTAGAAGTGTTCTTACCCCGGTGCTGGTGGTGACTCTGGCGTTTCGAGTGTTCTCTCCCATCCCTGACACCATCTGCTGGACCGACATCTGAACAAAACGTTTTATTATTTAGTTTTATTTAGGAAACACTGTGCAGCACTGCTCTCCTGGTCCTCCTTGAGAAAAGTTTTTGTTTCGACTATAAACCTACGTATAATCATCAAAAGCACAGAAAATCACACCTTTATGTTAATATGTTCAAGGAATTCTAATGAACAGACCTGTATCTGCTGTGGGTCCATGATGTTCATCGGGAGGTTGAACGTCCCGAGCATCACGTAGCTGTTGGCGTTACGGTCGTGAGGAGGCCCCTGGGCCGGCCCCTGCTGTGAGGAGGAGGAGGCCCCGCCGTCGGTCGCAGAGGCTCCGGGCCCAGAGCCGGGCTGCGACGGAGGAGGAGGGGCCCGCTCCACCAGGTGTATCACTTTACCTCCAACATCTGGGACAAAAGAGAGAGCAAAGGGTGTAAGAGTTAGATTAGTTCACAGCTGAAATTTGAAATGTTTTTAGCTGCAAATTTGTGTAGTATCTGTACCTTCTGGTGTTTTAGGAAATTAAGAGCAGTTTACAAAATATATCTATCCACACGACCCAACTGTAAAGGCTCCCTCTAATCTGCCAGAAGACTAGATACAGTTAAAATAAAAGATAACAGATGTATTTAGGTAATTAGTTTGTGCAAACAGATATGATTTACTATCTTTCAGCTCTACGTAATGAAAACTATAAACAAACAACTTCCTAAAGACATTGTTGTCAAAGGAGCTTCTTTTTATCTGCAAACACTTTCTCAAAGCCTTCACCAAAGACATTTCAGAATTTTTTTGTTTTCCAAAGGGCTACACAATATATTGCACATTTATCATTGTTGCAAAGAATGATCTGTATCGCAATAACCAGAATGTGATGGATATTTATATTTTTTATTTTTTTGGCTCAAAATAATCATCCAAACAGAGATTTAAATCAAACGGTGGTGTATCCAAATACATAAAAAGTCCTGGTTTTGTGTTTAATATTGATTTAGCTCTTGATTTGAGGAGCAGGAGATAGTACAGAGCCCGATGTGGACAGGAAAATTTTGTCAAAACAAAACTCCAAAGATGTAGTAGAGTAAAGGTGGAGATTTAACTATAGTGGCCTCTTATTCATGGGAGAAATCAATACACTATCATGTCTTTGAGTAGGCCAATGACTGAGCAAGAAATACACTACAAATACAGCAAGAGTGGCTTTATAAATAAAAGAATCGAAAATATATGAAATGTAAACAAATAAAATGAGTCAGCAGTTCTCTGAAGCCTTCTAGTTGTGGAAAAGTGGAAAAAGACCTGAACACTGTGCAACTCTGAGATAAATCTGAAACCTTAGATAACAGCAAGCACTGTCAGAAAAGGGCAAGATACAAATTATAATTTATAACTGTAACAGAACAAGAAAGAAAATTGTGCTGTTTTCCCACTCTTTTACTGCAAGCTTTTGTTTAGAAGAACACGGTAAAATGTACCAAGTTACGATGGCTTTTTGGCATGAACAAAAATATTTCTAATCCTTAGGTATCATGTGTGAAACTATTGACAAGTGATTCCTCTGAAACGTTCTAAATAAGTGCAGCTGAATTTAATTATATCAATAAAACCTGCCTTGTTCCCCGTGACTTACTGTAGTCTGCCAGAGTGCGCTCGTCCTGCAGAACTCTGCCCTGATAGATCAGTCTCTGTTTGTCGATGGGGATCCCCACCGAGGGGGCAATGTGCTCCTTGAACTCTTTAACTGTGAGCTACAGACGAAAGAAAAACAGTTCATTATGAGCTGCAAAGTTCATAAAGCAACAGGCATCATTTATAAAAGGAGTATTTACCTGTGCTCCGACTGTGTAGGTCCTGCTCTGGGAGTCCAGCGTCTTCACTGTGACTTCTATGTCTGTGGGTTCCTCCATTGTGCTTCTGTATTTTTTCTGTAAAATAAACACTTCCTTTTATGACATAAAATGGAGCAATCACGTACAAAAATTAGAAATTATTTGGACAACTTTTACACTACTCTTGTGACATTTTATTCTCAACACACAGCTTTACTTTTACTCTATTGTTCTTTAAGTAGATTAAAGATGCTGAATCATTTTTAAATAGACTGCTACTACTGGTTATACTCTAAGAAAACAGTATTAAGGAATCTTAAAAGTGACATCAAAAGCCCCAAAACAACTAAACCATTTGGTCCACAGTTGCCACAGATGACAGAAGTGTGCTGGACTCCCCAAAGCTGTAAAGTAGATGGAAAAATCTTTGGTGGTATCTAATGTAACTAATTGCCTGGCCTACCTTTATTAAAATTAAATGTCATGTTAGGACAAAAATTCTAAACACTTCTTTAACAGAAATCATGTGTCCTTCTGTGGAGGGTTTATACAAGGCTTACAGAGGTTATGAAAGCAATAATTAACCCAACAGCTTTCACAGTACACTGCTTTGTTTTGTCCAAAATAACAAAGGCCTATTAATTTGTTAAGTTACAAATACGTGACCCATAACCACAATTTGAAGTAAATATGTCTGGATGTGTGAAATAGAATCCCTTGATGTGTTAATAAAGTATAAATGTATTTCAGATCACCTCATGTGACTGAGAAGCTTAAAGTATAAACAAAGAGGAAGCACTAGTTTCAACAACTACTTAGTTACTTTGACAGTTAGTTTCATGGTTAACAGAGTGAAAAATAACGTTAGCAAAGGTAGGTAATGAAAAGGTTTTTACACTAAAATATCAACTATAATTAGCCAAACGGATGAAAACACCCTGCTTAAAAACTAGCGGTAGTTACAGATGATGCTAACGAGCAGCCGTTAGCTTCCACCAGCTGCTGCTAACAAACGTTTGTACTGAAGCTAAAGTTAGCTCACTAGGCTAATCGCAAATAAATAAGCCAAACATAAAAAACAAATATTATGAAGGAAGGGGGGCTTAGTTGTGGATCCAAACGCAATGTATCTTGTAAGCGGTTACCTCAGTAGTCACACTATCCTCTCCACTTATCCAGTGTATGCAGCTGTTTCTTATCAAAAAACATGCAAATGACTTCCGAGTACGAGCTACCAGAAGCTACCATCGATCCCGGATGTGACGTCGGAGCAGAACCGGAAACCCAGAAAAGAAAAATGGCGAATCTCGTGGAGGCAGCGACTGAGCAGCAGTTTGAGGAAATCTTAGCCAAATCTGGAAAATGCCTGACTGTGGTGCACTTTCAGGCCGCGTGGGCACCTCAGTGCGAGGTCATGAACGAGGTTATGGTGGAACTGGCCAAAGAGCACGGCAGCTGCACATTTGTGAAGCTGGAGGCGGAAGCGGTGCCGGAGGTTTCGGAGAAGTACGAGATCGCGTCTGTGCCCACTTTCCTCTTCTTTAAAGCGGGGGAGAAAGTGGATCGGCTAGACGGGGCGCACGCTCCGGAGCTGACGAAGAAGGTGGGGTACTTTTTCAGTCATTTGTGAAACGTGCTGAAGTTTGCATAATGGTTTCGATTTTGTGGTCATTTATGCGTTAGTATTTTGTTGAAAGGGCACGCAGTGAATTTGGACATAAACACACAGTTGCAAAGAAAGTGCAGGCATGAATAAGATCAGATTAACAATACAAGTACACAAGATACACTCAACCTAAACGGCATATACGTCATCATGACTTTGCAAAAGTTGAAAAGAATGCTTAACTACTAACTGCGCACTTATGTGAAATAACCACACTGACCAACAGAAAAATACCAAATTAGTGGAATATCTTTTTCATTTCATTTTAGCAAGCTGTTAAGAACATTATATAAGTGTATTAAAGGTCTACACCTCAAAAGGAGTAGGAAGAAATGCAAACTTGCTGACTCCTACACCTTTCACTTTCCATTCACAGTAGTGTGCTAAAGTTTTATGGAGGTGTGAAGAAATGCTGATGTGCGAGATTGCTCAATATACAGTGTGAATCTTAACCATTACATATTTCATTATGAAATAAAACAGAAACTGTTAGTTTTTATCAATTCAAAAAGTCATTGGCCCCAGGACAGCTGTGGCTGAGGTAGTTTACCACCACCAGTGTGTGAAACCAGTGTGTGACTGTGGCGTGAATGAATAACTCACTCAATTGTGAAGTGCTTTGAGTGACTTGACAAAAAAGCGTTAAATAAATCTACTCCATTATTAATCCATTAATTTACAAAATGTAATGTGAGCGACCCCATCAAACATACAGCCACTGCTAATAAGATAGCAGCTTAGTGTAATAAACATGGAGTTCTGATCTTAGCATCATGAGTCTGGCTGGGATTACATGGTCTGGTGTGGTCCAGTTTGGCCTGGTTCAGTCTGAGTTTACATAAAGATCTGGGATAAAACCTGAAATGGTGGAAATGAGGCTAAAACTAATCTCTCTATCAATAAAAAAACAATCAAATTTACAGTATATAAATCCTATAGGTCATATATTTACTTCCTGAAGCAGGTTTTAGGAGTTAAAAATATCCATGTCACCTAACAGTTCTGTCTCTACAGGTTCAACGTTTGGCCACAGCTGGGGCTCCAGCTTCTGCTCCTGAAACCAGCCCCACAGACTTAAACCAGCGCCTGAAGAAGCTGATCAACGCCGCGCCCTGTATGCTCTTCATGAAAGGCTCAGCTCAGGAGCCTCGCTGTGGCTTCAGCCGACAGATCGTAGCCATTCTGAAAGAGCACAGCATCCAGTTCAGCAGCTTCGACATCCTCTCCGACGAAGAGGTGCGTCAGGGCCTGAAGACCTACTCCAACTGGCCCACGTACCCGCAGCTGTACGTGAACGGGGAACTCGTGGGCGGGCTGGACATCGTCAAAGAGCTCGCCGAATCCGGAGAGCTAGAAAACACCTGTCCCAAAGCTGTCACCTTAGAGCACAGGCTCAAAAGCATCATCAACCAAAGCCCTGTGATGCTCTTCATGAAGGGCAACAAAGAAGGAGCCAGGTGCGGGTTCAGCAGGCAGATACTGGAGGTTTTAAACGAAACGGCGGTGGATTACGACACGTTCGACATCCTCCAGGACGAAGAGGTGCGTCAGGGGCTGAAGACCTACTCCAACTGGCCGACGTACCCGCAGCTGTACGTGAAAGGAGAGCTCATCGGAGGCTTGGACATTGTCAAAGAGCTGAAAGAGAGCGGAGAGCTGGCGTCTGTGCTCAAAGGGGAGTCTTAATGCAGATTGCAGCAGAGATTTAAGGCTCCTGTCAGCAGAAGGAAACAATTTACGAATATAGGAGAAGAAAGTCAGGCCATACTTCAATAAGAACGACAGGTTGGGTTCCTATTTCAGCCAACATTATCCAAAACAAACCAACAAAGCCTCATGAATCCCAACTTGAGAGTCTATTCTTGGTTTATATCACATTATTTTTACATTACATGCCATTTACTACAGATATTAGGATCTAACAGGAAAACACTGAAATGACACTGGATACATTAACAGATACAACACTGGGAAATGCTTCTATAAAGTTCAAAATGTGCATAAAATATAACTAAGCTGTTGCATTAAAGTCTTTCTCATGTTTTCATAATAGAAATGGATTGATCCAAACTTGTCTTTTGCTTACGTCTCTCAGGCTGTGTCCTCACTAAATATGTCTTTTTGTTTTGAAACTGAGGCAGAAATTCGTGTGTTATTGATACTACTCCATCGCTTTATGTCTGAAAGTCCACTCTTGCCCCAAATCCAGTTTATTTTTTATATGAAACGTCAGGATCCATATTATTGTAATGGAATTAAGCATTATCTGAGAATGCAGCGAAAGTAATGAGGAGGTTACAATCCTAGTATATTAAGCAATTTGGAAAGAAATCAAAAACTCACTTATGTTTAAATCTAAGACACCATAATAACAGCTGAACAAATGCTCTGACTTAGCTTGATTTCTGACCTGTGTGCGTTCTCATTAATACATAATTCATAACTTAAGTCATGATTTCTTTCTGTCTACTCTAGCGTTTCTCAGTTTCTCTCATCTTTGAACACAGTTTTTGTTCAGATCATTTAGTTTGATGCACTTTTTCTGCAAATCAAGTAAAGTTGCAATTAATTAAGTTGCAATTTCACCGTGACTTTTATATAAATTACATAAATCCATCTAAAACCTGTTTGAATCCATCTAAATCCTGTTTAAATCCAACTAAAACCTGTCCAAATCCATCTAAAACCTGTTTGAATCCATCTAAAGCCTGTTTAAATCCAACTAAAGCCTGTTTGAATCCATCTAAAACCTGTTCAAATCCATCTAAAACCTGTTTAAATCCAACTAAAACCTGTTTGAATCCATCTAAAACCTGTTCAAATCCATCTAAAGCCTGTTTAAATCCATCTAAAACCTGTTTGACTCCAACTAAAACCTGTTTGAATCCATCTAAAACCTGTTCAAATCCATCTAAAACCTGTTTAAATCCAACTAAAACCTGTTTGAATCCATCTAAAACCTGTTCAAATCCATCTAAAACCTGTTTGACTCCAACTAAAACCTGTTTGACTCCAACTAAAACCTGTTTGAATCCAACTAAAACCTGTTTGACTCCAACTAAAACCTGTTTGAATCCATCTAAAACCTGTTTGAATCCATCTAAAACCTGTTTGAATCCATCTAAAACCTGTTTGAATCCATCTAAAGCCTGTTTAAATCCAACTAAAACCTGTATTTGGGGAATAGGAATAAAATCAGAAGAGTCTATTGGCCCTTGAAATGTGGCCCTCTTTGCAAAAGTTTGAACACAAGTTATCATCTTATTGACAACTTCAGCTTAACCTGTTTCCAATCATGTAATTGTCCGTTTCACAATAATAGTCCCACATATCTGAGGAACAGTAGGAAAATATTTCATAACTGTGTTGAATATTGTACAGTGTTCAGAACCACTTTGCTGTAGTTAAAATGGATTATCTAAAGACATACAGGTTCTTCACAAGCTTCTTAAACCTCTTTTTTCACAAGTTTAGCCACGCTGAAACTGAAATGTGATTTAAAGCTCCAACTGATCACTTCTTTCAACATCATTTGGAATCTAATCTCATACAAGCGGTTCTTTGGGATGTGGATACTGCACAAAGTCACACTTTAGGTCCTTGCCCCTGTTGAGAATTGCTACAAAATATATTTTAGAATCAAACGCAAAAATATTAAGATCTTGTGAAATTTTAGGACATGCTGGTGCCACATTGGGCAGAGTGAGTCAGGTTCAGGTCCCAGTTCATTCCTTCGCTTCTCGTTTATCCAGGAATGAAGGAGAAAGCCCATAAATGTATCAAATTAAATGTACAAAAATTTAAAAAAAATGCCTGAACTTTTATTTTGAAAACCATAGACCATATTATTCACAATGAGTAACACACATTTAGTCACAATACAGAATTTTTCCCACTTATTTCCAAATATTGTGACAAAATCCATTGTTATCTGTCTCTTAAACTCTTGATTCACGCAAAACTCGTGAGTGTGGACGCAGCTATTTGAGTTGGAATTTGCAGAAAGATTAAAAAGTTAAAGTTAAAAAAGTAAAAAAACACAAAAAGTGACAATGAGTAATTCTGAAAGTACATTCATCAGTAATAGTTCCTTCAAATACTGTAAAAACAGGGTCCAAAGTTCAAATTACTCACTAAACCTTTCTCTGACAACTCGCAACTTTTCACATTTTGTTTTCTCCTGCAGTATTTAAAAGATATTTCTGGTTTAAATAGAGAGACATATGGCACTTGTGTTATGGTCACGTAATAAATTTATGAATAAACTGTTCAAACTGACTTCAGTGTATGGTTTTGTCATTTATTTGCTATAATTGATGCTTTGTTGGGCCTAGTGTGAGTGAGTGGATCTCAGGTTAAATGAATATAGCGCTCACAACAGTAGAATAATGACGTTGTCTGATGTTGTCTCTGAAAGTCACCTGTAAGTCACCTGTAAACCTGTAAACAATGATTCATGTTTTTGAGAGATTACATAAGAAGGATTTACCCTGGAAACAGGAACAAGTTCTCTTTGGCAGCGATCAGATCTAAATGTTTGGATTTTTCCACGTCAGAATTTTCCGAATGGCTTTTGTGAATTTAAATAAACTGCACACAAGTCTCAACTTCTCATTTATTTCTCTAAACAGCTGCAGGATTCTCTGGAGATTTGGGAGTTTCCAAATTGTTGTAAATCCATCTTGTATCGCTCCAAACAAACCGCTTGAGTCGATGAACCGTGGACTCACCAGACTCTTGTGACCAATGATGTTGCAGCACTAACAGGAAGAGGAGGGGTTTAATTTAAAGAAAGCAACTAGCTCTCTCTTCTCCTCTTTGTTATCAACATGACTACGACAAAGACGTTAGTGTTGACGCTGCTATCGAAACAGTTTTATCAGAAGTAGAGAGTATTTCTTCTTTGAAAGAAGCGCAAAGAGCCGCACGTCATATCGTTGCTGTGATTGGTTAAAGAAACCTCTTGGAGGCGGAGCCTAGTTGCTTCATCCAATCCACAAGTTTTCAACAGAAGGCTCCTCCCTTTTGAAAACGCTTTAAACAGGAACCTTCCAGATGTTACTGTGAAACAGACAATGTTCTGTGGAGCAGTTCTGTCTGAAGGAGTCAGAGTATTATTTCTCTCCAACTGAGTTGAACTCTGGGAGATTCCCATGACTCACCTGTGACGAAGCCCCGCCCTCAACGGTCATGAACCAATCACATTTCTAGCAGCGTTTCCATAGACTGTTGACGGTATTTGAAACTGTGAGCCTAGAAAAGCATCAGAAATGTCTGCAGTTGTATTTATATTGATGCAGCTTTTCCTTCAAAAACAAGTAAAAGTATGACCCTCACAGTGACGCCAACAGCGTCTGAGACTGAAACTCAACTGTGACGTCTGTCTCTGAATTCGCTAGCTTTGTGTCTTTTAGCCCCAAAAATGTATATTCTCTCTCATTTTGATGGTTCTTAGACTGAGATCAGTAGAATCAGGTCTATCTCACTGACACAGCGCCCTCTGCTGTTCCGTAGAATAAAGAAAATAGTGCACGGTAGCAGAGTGGTTAGGGCTCCTCCGACTCAAACATCGTTGGTTATCTCTGATCTTTCTGTGGAGTCTGTCCTCCCCGTGTCTCCGAGGGTTCTCTCCAGCTTCCTCCACCGCCCAAACACCTGCATGTACAGGTTCACTGGCAACTCTAAAGTGCCCCTAGTGGCTGAATGTGAGAGTGAATGGTTGTCTGTCAATGTTTGTCTACAAGCGACGAACTGGCCACTGTCCAGGATGTACCCCGCCCAAGGCCTGAAGCTGCTGGGATAGGCTCCGGCCCCGCGACCCCACAAATGGGATAAAGCGGTAGAAAATGAATGAATGAATGAATAAAAATACATTTAAAAAAATAAAATAAAAAACTAATGACGTTTTTCTGAATTTGCTGGTACTGTGTCTATTTTCCTCTTCCTGTTTTGTGCCACCTTCTTGTCAAACATCTTGTAACTTTATTGCCAGTAACAATCATTTTGCTTCACTCTTCTCTATTTGTGGCTAGACCTTCCACAGTGAGTAACGCTGGCTCTTATTCATTAAAGATGCTGCTTTAGCAAAAAATTTTCCACATTTGTTGAAGATGCATTTTGAAAAAGACTTATGAAGGAAAGAGAACATTGTTTTTATGATCTCACTGTTCGGGAAAGGGGAGGGCAGTTCAAAGAAGGCCAAAGAAATGACGATACATCGGACAACTCTGAAACGACAGCCCCTTTCCGTGGTATTATTGTTGTTATTGTACAGAAAATCATGTTTGAAATTCCATATAATCATCAACTTTTGTTTCTCCTCCGAATCAAACAGATTCCAGCATCAGAGTGGCATCGTGTTTATTTTAGAAACAGGGAAGTTTGTCACAAGTCCAATGCCAGCTGACTGTTGTGATTATGTTTAGCTTCTGATTTATTCTCAGCGAGTAACAGAATCCATTTTCGCTCAGTTACTTCTCATTTCTTTAGGAGTGTCATGTGAAAAAAAGTCTTAAGTGAGAATTCAGGACTAGTTTTAACAAATTCCACAAAGATCTAATGAAAATGGCCTCTTGTTCTGAGCTCTCTGTTTTTGATTCACTCGTGTCTCCTGTCGCTAATATTATGTTAAAACTAAACAATGTAAGCTTTTAAATCTGTTTATTTAACAAAAAATAAATAAAACAAGTACAATTGACAAGTGTTTGTGTTTCTATTGAATATTTAGTCATAAAAGTATTGTCACAATGATTCTTTTATTCTTTGGTGTCAGTGATGTTCAATGTGTGTCTGCTTTTTGTTCTTTGGTTGTAAAGCCCTGCAGCGCTGAGTTTTACAGAGAGCATTTGAAGGCAGCGTCATGAGAGTAACACTTAACTCAAACTATTGAAGAAAGTGAAGTCTGAGTCTGGTTCAAGTCCAAGTGAAGTCTGAGTCTGGTTCAAGTCCAAGTGAAGTCTGAGTCTGGTTCAAGTCCAAGTGAAGTCTGAGTCTTTGGTTCAAGTCCAAGTGAAGTCTGAGTCTTTGGTTCAAGTCCAAGTGAAGTCTGAGTCTGGTTCAAGTCCAAGTGAAGTCTGAGTCTTTGGTTCAAGTCCAAGTGAAGTCTGAGTCTTTGGTTCAAGTCCAAGTGAAGTCTGAGTCTGGTTCAAGTCCAAGTGAAGTCTGAGTCTTTGGTTCAAGTCCAAGTGATGTTCAAAAGGCCGAGCTGCAGCTTCAAAAGCCTCATTTATTTCTTCGGTTTAAGTCAGCAGTGTCCAAACCTTTTACTGCGAGGGCCACATTTGATGAGAGGAACATTTTCAAGGGTCAATAGTGTCTTCTGATGTTATTCTTATTCCACAAGTAGGTTTTTGTTGGATTTGAACAGTTTTTCTTGGATTTCAACAGATTTGAGTTAGATTTGAACAGGTCTTAGTTGGAGCTGAATGTGTTTCAGTTGGATTTGAACAGGTTTTAGATGGATCTGAACAGGTTTTTTTGTGGACTTGAGCAGGGTTTAGATAGATTTGAACATGTCTTAGATGGATCTGAACAGGTTTTTGTTGGATTTGAACAGGTTTTTGTTGGATTTGAGCAGGTTTTAGTTGGATTTGAACAGGTTTTTTGTGGACTTGAACAGGATTTAGATAGATTTGAACATGTCTTAGATGGATCTGAACAGGTTTTTGTTGGATTTGAACAGGTTTTTGTTGGATTTGAACAGGTTTTAGATAGATTTGAACAGGTTTTTGTTGGATTTAAACAGGTTTTAGTTGGATTTGAACAGGATTTAGATAGATTTGAACATGTCTTAGATGGATCTGAACAGGTTTTAGTTGGATTTGAACAGGTTCTAGATGGATCTGAACAGGTTTTAGTTGGATTTGAACATGTCTTAGATGGATCTGAACAGGTTTTAGTTGGATCTGAACAGGTTCTAGTTGGATCTGAACAGGTTCTAGATGGATCTGAACAGGTTTTAGTTGGATTTGAACAGGTTCTAGATGGATCTGAACAGGTTTTAGTTGGATTTGAACAGGTTTTAGATAGATTTGAACAGGTCTTATATGGATCTGAACAGGCTTTGGTTGGATCTGAACAGGTTTTAGATGGATCTGAACAGGTTCTAGTTGGATCTGAACAGGTTCTAGTTGGATCTGAACAGGTTTTAGATGGATTTCTACCTGTATATTAATGCTGTGTGACAGAGCTGCAGCTGTTGGACATTGTCTGGTTTAAGTAGCACTCGTCTGAGCCCTTTGTTGACAGTTTGCACCAACCTTAATTATAATTGTCACGCATTTATCATTTTACATCTTGGTTTGTGTCACTTCCATTCACCGTATCTACCTCTGGGATCAAATGTAGGTAGAATCTGAGCAGGTTTAAAGTAATTTCCAAACACGTGAAGTCCCTAAAGTGGAACAAACCCACATCTTTAAAATGAAAAGCTGTATTTATTTCATTGAGTCAAAGGGACAGTCTGTTCTGACTCTCTCCGACCCAGATAGAGCTTTATTTTTGTTTACACCGAGCTGTTGTGAAGAGGGACAGCACCTTCAGCCTTCATCCTTGACCCGAAAGAGGAGAGAAGAGGAAGAAACCCGGTGACATTTAGCTCGATCCAGGAGACACATCCTCTGTTGTGTCATAAAGCACGGGCCCATGGGGTTGTCCCTGTCTGCACTGAAACCAAAAACACTGATTGAGGCGAAAAGAGAAAAAAAAAGAAGCTCGTGGTCACTCTCTGTCTCTCTTTCAAACCCAACTTTCACTACTGCTTTTACAGCGCCGTCCCTGTGTCGTAAACAAGAAACGAGTGCTGCTTACCTGCTCCCAGTTTCAGAAATCAAGTTAGAATATATTTACTTAATTATACGGATGATGTAAATGACTCAAGTCTAAAGGTCAGACCTCATTTCAAGCTAAATGTAAAATTAAACAGAGGTTGTGTGATTTTTCTCTCTTGTATTTGAGGAAAACTGAAAAGACCCTAAGACGTCACTTTATTATTGAGGATTTTAATAGATGAGAATGTTTAGTGCAGAACAGAAGCTTTGGTTCATGTAAGATAAGATTTAATATTGCCTAGTTTTAGTCTGTTATTCATTTTTAATTTTTTTTTTATTGTTTTCATTTGTGCATTTGTTTTATTGTTTTTATTGCATCTTTATGTGGATTTTATTCTTTCACTATAAAGCTTTTTGTTTTAGTTTATTATTATTATTGTAGAGCTGCACAGGATATCTCGACCTTTTGAGGAGAACATAGGCCTCAGTTTAGGTTTAGCAGCAGTTCTCTGATAGTTCAGCAGGAGCAGATGCCTAAACAAGAGACATGCACCTTGATGAAGGGAAATAACTGGAACTTTTCATATTATAAATTTACTTTTAAACATATAGGCTTTTTATTAGAAATATTTTATAGTAGCACAGTGAGTTCCCTTCGAGGCTCACCACAGACTGTCTCTGTTTCGTTCTGTGATGCTGCAGGTAATTTTAGACCAAACTGTGGTGAGTAGAGAAAGTCCCATGAGTGGTTAGGTGTAAAACACTCAACACTGACCTATAAACGTGGGAATTCACAAACCGCCCACAACAAACATCCGCCCCTGTACAGACAGATACGTGATGTACTCTGTAATGCCATGTAGGTTAAATACAGCATTTAAAACCTCAAATAAAATAAAATAAAATAAAATAAATAAATAAAATAAAATAAAATAAAATAAAATAAAATAAAATAAAATAAAATAAAATAAAATAAAATAAAATAAAATAAAATACAATACAATACAATTAAATTAAATTAAATTAAATTACACAAGTTTAAAGATAGAACAAAAGATAAGTATGAGGCCATAAAGACTAAAGAAAAAAAAGATAATATATAAATAATATTAATTGAAAAAACACGTAAAATATGAATTTGTAGGGGGTTTTGATGCATTAAACTGTTTTACAAATCCACTGGAAGAGAAAAAATATATGTGAAAAAAATCTATCATTTATCGATCGGGATGGCTTTGTCTTTAGTGCAATTAATGTTGGAGAATTTGGTTTGATTTTGCAAAAACTCAATGACATCAAAAGGGTTTAATTAAAAAAAAAAAATGATTAAAGTGGCACTGCGTAACCTTTCTCCAGTAGAGGGCGCAGATCCCTACAGACTCACGTCGGTGCCATAATCACAGACGTCATTTGTTTAAAGGTAGAGACTATCCAAGCGGCAAAAAACATGTCTTCTGAAACATTAGGTCATTTTAGTGTATTTTGTACAAAATCTCTGCTAGGGTCCAGGATATGATTAGATTATTTGAAAGCGAACAACGCAATTTCATAAAACAGAGGATTAAAAAAGCCAGAGTTTAGCCAAAGGTTATTTTCATGTGTAGTTCACTGGCATTGGTTTAAAAGTGCTTCAGAATACACATAATTAAGCCATCTACCAAACTCATATTTAAAATCTCAAAATGATTTTGAGAATATATAATCTGGGGCCAAAAGTTACACAGTGCCCCTTTAATGTGTCCCTTTAGTTTTAGTGGGGAGTGTGCATTTTCGGGGGCTCGTCCGGGATTTGAACCCAGGACCTTCCATGTTAGTACATATTTAGGCTGTGAGGATATAAAACCTAAGTACAGAGATGAGTCAGTCTACGGTGGCCCTGCAGGGACATGCTGTTGTCCTCAGACCTATAATAGAGCTCAGTTTTAAGAACAGGAAGTGTTTTTTGAGGGGTTTTTGGTCATCACACACTGCCAAGAACATAATTCACTTCTACTAAATTTTACGTTATATTTCTAAGATCCTGATGATTATTTTGGGTCCCTCTCTCCTCAAAGCCACATAAAAGCAGCCCTTTAGTTTCAGGTTTAAGTGAAGTACAGTGACTTCAGCTCAGATCTGGGTCCACCTACAACAGCCTGGTGATGGCCGGGAAATCCCTCTAAAACCTGACATGTCTCTCAGTCAGTGATCAGAGCAGAGTGGACTACAGCACAGACTGGGTGAGTCGCATCTCATTACAAACACACAAAATAACTTCAAGACACACTTTGTTTTTGAACTGTTTATCATTAGAATAACTTTATCACTGGTTTTACTGCAGACAACATTCATTTAGACATTAACTGAGATGTCTTCAGTGCATTATGTACACTTTTGTTGTTGCATTTGATCAATTTGTGTATAGTTTATGCTAAAATATCACTGTAAGTCTTCATTGAATGGTCTTGAGAAGAAAACATAGTCAAGATATTACATTATTAAACCAAAAATGACAGCACCCAACAACTATTTTATGACAACAGGCTTAAAAAACAAAACCAAACTTGTTTTTTTTACTCTTCAGTCAATAATGCTTTATGTCAAAGCAACATAATTGTAATTAAAAAGAGCATATGTCAAGGATTTTATCACAGATTTTTAGGAGATTAGGAAATAAGAGAACGGGAAAGACCTGGAACAAACAGGAGTGATCCGGGAATGAAACCGGGTCTAGTTCATGTGGGATGTGCAGAGGCGTAACAGGGGGCTCTCGGGGCCCTGAGCCAAAATTCACAAGATTCCACATAAATTACATAAGGGCACATCAACAAGTAAACGTTAACGTGTACAATTTATAAAAGCAGTTCTGTGGAGTAATAAAACACAGCAATAAAAACTGAAACTATATAAAAACATTAACACAAAACAATTACAAATGCAGTGATTATGTCCAGCTCCAGAGACGTTCGCAGCTTGTTCTCTGTTGAGTCACATGGCTGACCTGAAGAAGGTTTTGATCAGTTTAATGAGAAGCTCCTGTTCCAGAGGCAGCAGTAATAGGAAGAGTATTCTGGCTCTCTCAGGGCCCCTTCAGGGACTCTGAGACGGACAACTGTCAGTACAAACCTGTTGCTGCTGCTGTAGTGATTCTGATCAAAAGTTTGTCTGCCCTCTGGGACCAGCTGCTGTACAGATGTGATCTTCAATCTAAAATAACAAGTTCTTTGCATGTTTTGACAGAAATTGCTCTCTTGTTATGATTTATCAGAGCCGGACATCTGATAATGATCTGTAGAGGATTACAACAATAACACTCTTTATGAAGAGTAGTGACAACAGTGTAAAGCCTGGTTTGGTGTGAATCGGGTCAGAACGGGTCGGTTTGGTCCAGTTTGTCTCAGAGGCTTTTATTTCCACTGAGCTGTGTCCAGAGAGAGACGTCTGCTGCAGAAACAGACACAAAAGTCCTGTCTCTATTTGAGAAATAAAACATATCTGAAGCAGACTTTTCTAAACTCATTGTTAATATTGAATCTAAATCAGAGTAAATCCTGTTGTAGCAGCGAGAGGCTGGACCTGGTCTAGACCTGGTCTAGACCTGGTCTAAGCAGGTAGAGGCTGGAGGTACAGCTGCTGCAGGAAACATTCAACTGTTTCTGTTTATTTACATCTTTGTCAACATTAAATTCATAGCTGCAGCAGTTTCCTCTCATTTAGACTCAATATTTGAGTTTGTACAGGTTCTGCTTGTGTTTAATGCAGTGTAGACGATAAATACAATGTTTAAATTCATGAAGCGAGAGCCGTACGACACCGACGACGTTTAAAACCACAAACACTAGCTTTGTGTCGGGAAGAAGTACATTCACATCACTTTTTGTTTCAATATGACGTTTATCACAAAAACAAGGAGGAACTTATAAAAACTATAAAAAACATTTACGTTTAATGTTTTTAGGCTACTTCTGCCTTTTCAGGATTATCTATCGTCCAATCAGCTCAGTGCTGTGTTTAGCTCCACCTTTTCCAAAGCGTATCACGGAGCTGGATCTGCTTAAAACCCCAAAGTGGTACGTTACGCTTTTTGGGGACACTATGGACCCCTTTTGCAGTAAAAACACAAGAACTGACTGGTAAAGTCACATCAAACAGGAAGTGAGGTTTTGTTTACACCTGGAGTTTTTAAACCTGAGGAAACATTCTATTATGAGAGTAGAGCAGGAAAACACATTGAAATACAAGATTTAAAAAGCTGCAGTAGTCTTTTACTCCCTGATTTTCCTTCACAAAGACTCACACGACCAGAGACGGAAGTGAAAATCACCCGTCCTCGTTCACATTCTCTCTCAGTCCTGGGTTTGACTGACGGTTTCACTTTGTGTCACCAAACATAAACAAACACACCACAACACACCTCAAACCACCTACTGGGGAAAAAAGAAAAGAAAAACCCCCAGATCAGACAGGGACACCACCCCCAGAGCGGATTATAAACAGAAGCAGAACTCCAGCTCAGAGCTGCTGGAAACATGATGGATACGTTTTCTCTTAAAGATTGTATTTCTGTAAACGGCTAAAACGGCTCAATGTTTAGACTGTCTTACTGTTACATAGTGAGGTAGATCAGTAACACAAAGGCCTCTAAATAATGGCATGTTACAACTTTCTAATCTTCTGATTTTATTCTTATGTGGAATAAGAATAAAATCAGAAGATACAGGGTTCACTTGGATTTGAACAGGTTTTAGTTGAAATTAAACCGGTTTTAGTTGGATTTGAAATGGTTTTGGTTGGGTTTGGGTTTGAACAGGTTTTGTTTGGATTTGAACAGGTTTAAATTGGATTTGAACAGGTTTTATTTGGGTTTGAACAGTTTTAAATTGGATTTGAACAGGTTTTATTTGGATTTGAACAGGTTTTAGTTGGGTTTGAACAGTTTTTAGTTGGATTTGAACAGGTTTTATTTGGATTTGAACAGGTTTAAATTGGATTTGAACAGGTTTTATTTGGATTTGAACAGGTTTAAATTGGATTTGAACAGGTTTTATTTGGGTTTGAACAGGTTTTATTTGGGTTTGAACAGGTTTTGTTTGGGTTTGAACAGGTTTTAGTTGGATTTGAACAGTAATTGTATGTTGAACCTGTATCTTCAGTCATTGTTTGTTTCACTTCCTCGTTTTGTGCCACATTTTTTAGGTTAAAGGCCATTTCCAATCCCACTTGCGTCACATATGACTCAGAGTCACAGACAGTCTCTTCTGATTTTATTCCACAAGTAATTTTTAAGATTTTGGAAGGATTTTAAAAGCTTTTAGCTGGATTTGAACAGATTTTATTTGAAATTAAACCGGTTTTGTTGGATTTGACTTTGAATTTTAACTCTTGGACTTGGTCTGTTTAGATTTTTTGTACCTGTTTTATTACAGTGTATTGTACTGGTCCTGGTCTTGACCTGGTCTCACTCTGACCTAGTCTTGGTCTTGGCTCATTCTCGACATGATCTGGTCTGACCACAACAGGAAGGGAGAACACATTTTGAGTGCATCATTCTCACTCTTCGACAAAAACACTGAAGTATGTCTCCGTCCTGTCCTTTCTGTTCCTCCAGGATGGACACCGGGCTCAGGTCCAGGCTGGTGCTGGTGCAGATCTGGTGTGGAGTCCTGTCTGTGGCCGTGGTGGTTCTCGCGGCGCTGCAGCTGACGCCTCGCACCAGAGCCACCGAGGTCAGGGTTTAAAAGCTCACAAATGAAATAAAAGAGTTTTGAAAGTATTTATTTATTTAGGCTTGGACTTGTTTCCTTTCTTCCTCGTCATGTGTCTTTTTCTCTTTTAAAGGAGTCTACAGTGAAGCCTCCCACTGTCGGTCCAACAGGTGACTATCACACGGGTCACATGACTGATGATCATCACTGATTCATAATGTGGAGTTCTATTCTCTTTTAATGAATGCAGTAAACATTTCCTCCTCAGCTCATTCGCTCAGTGCATCTCTGAAGTCTGAACGTGAGTCTCTGTAAATCTGTTCATGTTTTATTCTGTCAAACAAGGCCATTTTAATTGAGTTCTAAAAATGTCTCACAGGACCTTCTCTGTCGTACATCCAGCTCATTCCTCAGAGTAAGTATTCATTTGGTTTGCTGTTTTTAAATCCAGTTCATGCCACTGTGAAGATGGAGTCAGAGGCCGGTTTGTTGTCGTTTCGTCTGAGCTTTGCCTGTGAGTCTCAGAGAGGTCTTCGACTCCGGCAGAACTTCCACCAGATGTTGAGGTTTTAATTAGATTTAAACAAGTTTTATTTGGATTTAAACAGTTTTAGATGGATTTGAAGAGGTTTTATTTATGTTTGAACAAGTTTCAGCTGAAATTAAACCAGTTTTATTGGGTTTTTAACAGGTTTTTTGTTCGTTTTATCTTTTAATCAGAGGATCTCAATATAATAAACACATGACCTTCAGTATAAACACGCGTATAAAACCTATAAATGATGACTTAACGGAGCAGGTTATCCGTTCACTGTAAGTTTCTACGTCGATAGAAACTGAACCAGCTCCAAAGATACTTCACTTTCCTCCCGATACAGCTTCAGAGGACAGCGGCCTCAGTCCAAGGATTAGTCCTGGTGAAATAAAGCCAAAAATGAATGTACATGAACAAACAACATGATAAACAAGGAAACAAACAAACCTAAAGGTGAAATTTGGCAGAAAACAAACAGAAACAGACAAGTCCAGTATTATTATTAGTGATGTTCATCTGTAACTATCCACTTTGACACTTTGCATGTTTGAGTTTCTTGTACGAGGCCTTTTCAGTTTCTCTTTACTGACAATGTAATCAAATCCAGTCGATTACTCAGAAAAAGTGTCGCAATCTCTGTGCTGTACATAGTATAAAAGCAAATTAAAAGCAAGGATATAACATAATAAAGCACATGACAAAATAAAGTTTAAGGACGTTGTGGACTAAAAGGACAGTCTGAACAGGTGAGTTTTGAGTTTTTAGCTGATTTTGTTCTGTTTTTTGGGGCATTGTTTTGTCCAAGATTGAAATCTGTGGAGGTTTTTGACAGTTTTTTTCCAATAATAATAGACTCCTGCTTTAGACCAGTTTAAGTCTCGGTTTAGTCCTGACTTCTCGACTGTGTCTTTGTTCTCGCAGCGATGAACTCGTGGGTAGTAGACACTGAAATCTCTCACGACGTCAGCTGTGCTCCGTGTTCGCTGTTTCTCCAAAACAACTGGATCCACTGCAGAGAGTCCGGTCTGTACCAGGTCTACGCTCAGGTCACCTTCACCAGAAAACACAACCCGACCCAGACCCTCTCAGTGACTCTGACCAAGAACCGGGCCGAGGGCAGGGCTCCCAGGGTTTTGGTTCAGGCGTCGTTCCATCGCTCCGAGGAAACTGTGTTCGTGTCTAAACTCGTGAGTCTTCTGGAGAACGACACGGTCAGCATCGAGATCAACGGGGATTATTTAACCCAGAACACGTTTTGGGGAATGATCCAGCTCCGAAAGGAAACAGGTCTCAATGTTTCAGATTAAAAACACACTGTGGGGGAAAAAAATGATTAGTTAGATCTGTGGCTGTCAAATACACTGGACCCGAACAGAGTCTTATTTGTACAAAACACGCTAAAACGACCCTAAATGATGTGTTATTTTCTTCCAAACTTGCCGCTTGAATAGTCTCCTCTTGTAAACGACTCTGTAAATAGAGTCTGTCTGAGGGAACTGCGCCCTCTGCTGGAGAAAAGTTACACAGTGCCACTTTAAATAAAACTAAAACTAAAAGAAATGTACTTTTTTAAACTTCAAAAGTCCACATCGGTCCGTCTTCATCAGAGAAGTGTCTACAGTCAAATGAACTGCTAAACTGTGAAAATCATTTTGTTATTATATTATGTAAAATATGTTTAAGTTATATATTAAATTTATATATTAAATGCCTCCTCCAGTTCGGTTTGTTTTTTATTTGTGCTGTGATTTTCTTCTTCACCACATGATGGCAGCAAAAACACATTTACCTTTAGAGACTGAGGCCTAACTGTGAGAATTTGTGACTTATTTGAGATTGTATTGTTCTGTAAATCAAAGCTGGTCTAAATCCAGGAGTTAATCAATAATGCCTCTCAAACCCTAACTCTGTTTAGATTTGCAAGGGTCACCAGTCATTTCTGATTTAATTCTAAGTACAGGTTTTTGTTGGATTTTATGAGGTTTTATTTACGTCAGAACAAGTTTTAGCTGAAATTAAACCGGTTATAGTTGTATTTGAACAGGTTTTAATTAGATTTAAACAAGTTTTATTTGGATTTAAACAGGTTTTAATTAGATTTAAACAAGTTTTATTTGGATTTAAACAGGTTTTAATTAGATTTAAACAAGTTTTATTTGGATTGAAACAGTTTTAGATGGATTTGAACAGGTTTTGTTTGGATTTGAAGAGGTTTTATTTACGTTTGTACAAGTTTTAGCTGAAATTAAACCAGTTTTAGTTGGATTTGAACAGGTTTTAATTAGATTTAAACAAGTTTTAGTGGGATTTACACAGTTTTAGATGGATTTGAACAGGTTTTAGTGGGATTTTAAAAGGTTTAAGTAGATTTAAACAAGTTTTAGTGGGATTTAAACAGTTTTAGATGGATTTGAACAGGTTTTATTCGGATTTGAAGAGGTTTTATTTACGTTTGTACAAGTTTTTGCTGAAATTAAACCAGTTTTAGTTGGATTTGAACAGGTTTTAGTGGGATTTTAAAAGGTTTAATTAGATTTAAACAAGTTTTAGTTAGATTTAAATTGCTTTAGATGGATTTGAACAGGTTTTATCTGGATTTTAACAGTTTTTTTGTTCTGTTTGTCTTTTAATCAGAGGATCTCAATATAATAAACACATGGCCTTCAGTGTAAACACGTGTATAAAACCTATAAATTATGACTTAACGGAGCAGTTTAGCCGTTCACTGTAAGTTTCTTCCTTGAAAGAAACTGAACCAGCTCCAAAGTTACTTCACTTTTCCAGCTTCAGAGGACAGCGCCCTGTTTAGTGGTTTCTCCTGTGGTCCTGGTGAAATAAAGTCAAAAATGAATGTACATGGACAAATAACACAGTAAATAATAAATAAATAATAAAAAAACAAACGCCTAAAGGTGAAATCTGGCAGAATACAAACAGAAACAGGAATTAAGCCCTTTTTGGTGCAATGAAGATTTATCTATTCTCCCAGACAAGACCAGTATTATTATTAGTTCATCTGTAACTATCCACTTTCAATATCCATTTGACACTTTGCATCTTTGAGTTTCTTGTACGAGGCCTTTTCAGTTTCTCTTTACTGACAATGTAATCAAATCCAGTCGATTACTCAGAAAAAGTGTCGCAATCTCAGTTTTATGGCAGTCCGTTCTTTCCCTCTGGCTTCACACTGGGTCTAATCTAAAACACATGTCTCACATCTTTGCCCATAATACTCTGGGACCAGTTTGAATGTTTGACCCTTTCTCTCCACAAAACCCTCCTAAATCAGCATTTTATTTGTTGGTTTTCCATTCGTTGAAGCCTACTCCACCTCCTCAGTTTTTAAGCAGCCGTTTCTGAAGCACTGTGTCTTCACCGTTTCAGGATTAGCTCAATCATGAAGCTTTTAATCTTCACCGTTTGGTTTTGTCTCATGGAGGCAGCGCTCACGCAATCGAAGCCGAACTGTCGACCGCTCCAGGCCACTTTCTGTCAAAACGTGGGCTACTCGACCAGCGCCAGCCCCGGGGGAGTCTCGGGGTATAACCTGCGGGACGTGGGGCAGATCGTGGAGACGTCCTGTTCGTCCGAAGTGGCCACGCTCATGTGTCGAGTGGTGCTGCCCGAGTGCGGCGCCGAGGACGACCCCAGGATGAAGCCCTGCAGGAGTCTGTGTGAAAAGGTCAAAGGGGAATGTGAGGCGACGCTGAAGTCCAAGAGGCTCTACTGGCCGTCCAGACTCAGGTGTGAGAGTCTACCTGAGGACCACTGCGTACGGGTAAAGCATGCTCATGTCTCCTTCTGTTCAGATCAACGTGTGGTGTTGTCCTGGTTTATTCCCTTTTTAAAGCTGCATGTGGAAAAAAAGAACCATTTATTCTCCTAAAGTTTATTGTAACAGGAATCATCTGAAAAAATGAGACCTTAAGACGTGATCTAGTCTTTATAATGAAGGATTTTAATAGATGAGAATGATCAATCCACAGCAGGATTTTGTCCAATCACAGCTCACTTCAGGTAAAAAGGAGCGCTCCCATTGGTCGACACTGACGTCAATAAGGAAGTAATGGTGATAAAACTCCTTTATACCTTTATACTACCTTTATATTTCCTGTTTATGTTCTCAATGTGAATAAATGCACATACATCCTAAAGAAATGTTGTTTTAACTGTAAATACATATGAATATTCTAAAGGACTATAATTAGTGACCATAGAAACATCTATCTACAGTATATGAAGCCTTAACATGGGATTTCCTTGTTCCTTCGTTGTTGACATCAGTGTCGACCAATGGGAGCGCTCCTTTTTACCTGAAGTGAGCTGTGATTGGACAAAATCCTGCTGTGGACTGATCATTCTCATCTATTAAAATCCTTCATTATAAAGACTAGATCACGTGTCATTTTTTCAGATGATTCCTGTTACAATAAACTTTAGGAGAAAAACTAAATTCAACTGTAAAAAAAAAAAATCAGTTAATGTAGTTGTAAACCAATACTACATCCATGATTAGTGCTAGGATTGCTTTGAACAGAAAAACTTCAGTTAGGTTTGTTGACAGTGGCTATTTTTTTGCAGAAACTAAAAACTAACTGTGTTTATGACCAAATATGTGTGTTCTGACAAAATGGTTCCACATTCAGAGTTAATTCAAGGAGAGGTTACTTTTCCTCCAACGTGATCAGTGTTTTCTGCTTAAAAGTTATGTAGCTTTAATGACTTCTCTCTGATCATTGAATAAAAGAGAAGATATCAATAAATGGATTCTCTCAGCTCTTTAAAACACGGAGGAACATTTGAATATTCATCTTTTACCCTCATAAATGTCTCACATATCGAGCTATTCTTCGTGATTCTCTTGTTTCTTGTTTGTCCAGGGTCTGAGGAGTTCGGTGTGTGAGCCCATCCAGATCCCGATGTGTTCAGGACTGTCCTACAACGAGACGGTGGTGCCCAACTCCCTCGGCCACAGGTCTCAGGAGGAGGCCGGTCTGGAGGTGCACCAGCTCTGGCCCCTGGTCAAAGTGCAGTGCTCTCCGTACATCAAGCAGTTCTTATGCTCGGTGTACGCCCCCCAGTGCATCATGGGAAAACCCCGCGCCCCCTGCAGGAAGCTGTGTGAAAGAGCCCGAGCGCCCTGTGAACGCCTCATGAATAAGTTCGGCTTCACTTGGCCTGAGAACTTGAACTGTAACACTTTCACCAATGAGTCCTGTGATCCCGTGAGTGACTTTTCTGATTCAATTCTGCCCAAATCAACATCAAAGCAGCAAAAAGACACATTTTTGCAGATTTTTTTGCTGCATCTTGGTGTTACATTGTCGAAAATGTGCAAGGACTATTCACCCAAACCAAAAAAAGTGGTAGTTTGACTTTTACTCCACTACATTTCAGAGAAAATATCTGTAGTTTCTACTTCTATCCATTTTTTACACTGGCTTTACAAATACAAGTAAACTTTCATTTTTTGTTATTTTTTGTAAATGTCCAACACTTTAAATTAAATTTTAAAGTGCCAGATCACTATTTACCTAAACCTATAGCACTGAGTTTTACAAAGCACACTTGAACGCAGCATCTCTCTGTGATTAGAGACTATTGAACAGACACAGGTGAATCTTGACCTTAAATAGAAGAATAATGATTATATAAGTAACTGAGGATCTTATTAAAACTGTGTGTGTTTGACTTTTGCACAAGTTCTTGAACAAACATGGATCAGACTGATTCAGGAACAATACTTTCGCTCATGTTCCTCTGAAGGAAACAGTATTTATCTGACTCTGATATTAATGAGTTTTTAAATCCTTCTTCATTATAATCCAACCAAGATTTTTTAATTAATAAATTAAATACATTTTATATTAATTAGTTGTTAAAGTGTAGTCAAATACTATTACTTTTACGCTTGAAGTACAATTAAAAGCAAGTACTTTAATACTTTCACTTAAGTAATCATTTTAATGTGATACTTTTACTTGAGTACATTTGTACACTGCAAAAAGTGAAATTTAGGAGACAAAATATCTTATATTAAGTTAATAAATGCTTGATTTCTGCTTATTAAATATTTTGGATAAGAATATTACAAATTGTCATTCATTCGTTTATTAAGTAAAAGATTTAAAGATAGTTTTAAGGTATTTACACTTTTATTTTACACATTTTCCTGTTTCCAGACAAAAGCACAAATATTTACTAAAACTAAGTGTATATGTCCATATTTTGAGATAATATTTCTTATCCTGAACAGCTGATCATAGATAAATTTACTTGTTTTTAGTAGAAAAGCACTCATTTTAAGTTCATCATGTAACCTCAGAGTTAGAGGCTGGATATTTTTACTTATTTTGTCAAATCTTGATCAATGAAACTGTTTTGTTGGCAGATAATTTGGCTCATTTCCAGTTTTTTGTATAATTTTCCTTCTTTTTTACAGCTGACTTTTGCAGTGTACCTCTTCATCTGTTGTTTTTCTTCCTGCTCCTCTGCAGATAGATGATATAAACCCCGTGTCTTCTCCCCCCAGGACCCAGACCCCACTCCCGCTCCGACCCCGGCCCCGAGGTGCGAGCCCATCTTCGTTCCTCTGTGCTCGGACCAGTCCTACTCTCACACGGTGATGCCCAACTCCATGGGCCACAGGACTCAGGAGGAGGCGGGTCTGGAGCTGCACCGGTTTTTCCCTCTGATGAACGTGGACTGCGCTCCTGCCCTGAAGCCCTTCCTGTGCTCGGTGTACGTTCCCGAGTGTGTGTCGGGGAAGCCTCGTCCTCCCTGCAGAGCGCTGTGTGAAGAGGTCCGCTCCACCTGTGAACCTCTGCTCAGGAAGTTTGGGATGAACTGGCCCGGTTCGCTCCGATGTGAAGCGTTCGACTCCGAGTCCTGCTCACACGTAAATAATGTTGAACGTAAAGAAGTGGGGTCAAACTCAAAGTGGTGAGGGGTCGTGAAAGCTAATAAGAATCCTTCCAGAGGCCGAAGATGGTGACATTTAGAAGCTTTTGTTAAATTTTGAATGTGAGATTTATTCTTACAAAAGTTACCACACAAACAATAATTTCCTCCTTTTATGTAAACTGGATTTAGTTGGATTTGAACAGGTTTTAGTCAGTTTTCAACAGGTTTTGTTTGGATTTAAACAGGTTTTAAATGGATTTCAACAGTTTTTAAATGGATTTCAACAGGTTTAAGATGGATTTCTACAGGTTTTGGTTGAATTTGAAAAGGTTTTAGTTGGATTTGATAACATTTTACATAGATCTGAACAGGTTTAAGATATATTACATGGTCTGGTTTTGTCCAGTCTGGTCTGGTTTTGTCTGGGATTACATGGTCTGGTTTAGTCCAGTTTGGTCTGGTTTTGTCTGGGATTACATGGTCTGGTTTAGTCCAGTTTGGTCTGGTTTTGTCTAGGATTACATGGTCAGGTTTAGTCCAGTTTAGTCTGGTTTTGTCTGGTTTTACATGGTCTGGTTTAGTCCGGTTTGGTCTGGTTTTGTCTGGTTTTACATGGTCTGGTTTAGTCCAGTCTGGTCTGGTTTTGTCTGGGATTACATGGTCTGGTTTAGTCCAGTCTGGTCTGGTTTAGTCTGGGATTACATGGTCTGGTTTAGTCCAGTCTGGTCTGGTTTTGTCTGGGATTACATGGTCTGGTTTAGTCCAGATCCTTCTCAAACTGAGACAGAAAACCTGCTCGAACTGTTGCTGTTTTGAGACAAACTCAGACCAAATATCTTCTGTTTTTTCCACTTTTCATTTCATAAACAAATAAAACCATACTTTTTCGTTTCACTTTAAGTCCAGACCTGTGTAAACCTTCATCCCAGTTGTGTTTGTGTTGCCCCAGTACGGCGTGGGCAGCGGTGGAGGCATCTGTCAGCCCATAACCGTCCCGATGTGTCAGGGCCTGTCCTACAACCAGACCCTGGTCCCGAACCTGGTGGGCCACAGCAGTCAGAGGGAGGCGGCCATCAGGACCTCCTTCTTCAACTCCATCGTCCAGACCTTCTGCTCCGTCGACATCCGGCTGTTCCTCTGCATGGTGTACGCCCCCAAGTGTGTGCTGGGGGAAGTGCAGCGCCCCTGCCGCTCCTTCTGTCAGAGAGCCAAGGAGGGCTGCGAGGGGTTCATGGTGAAGTTCGGGATGTCGTGGCCCGAGGAGCTTCGCTGTGAAACGCTTCCCACCGACATGTGTCTCACGGTGCGGCCTCACTTCAGGAACATTCTCTAAACGCACTTTGAATGCACTTTGTTATTGTTTTAAGTGTTTTTTCTTGTCTTTCGCAGGAAGACGGCAGCTCTGAGGTGTTTAATTTACTTCGTCCACATGATCTGAGAACTCCCATCCATCTCTTTTAACATTATTTGTATTATTTGTGATATTAATTAGCCAAACAGTCTATAGAAAATGTTTTAACGTTCCAAGAGGCCTTTATATTCCATTTTATTCCTACAAGAACAGGTTTGAGTTGGATTTGAACAGGTTTTAGTTGAATTTAAACAGGTTTAAATTAGATTTCAAGTGGTTTTAGATGGATTTGAACTGGTTTGAGTTGGATTTGAACAAGTTATAGTTGAATTTAAACAGGTTTAAATTAGATTTCAAGTGGTTTTAGATGGATTTGAACTGGTTTGAGTTGGATTTGAACAGGTTTTATTTGATTTGTACAGGTTTGTTTGGATTTAAACAAGTTTTAGATGGATTTGAACTGGTTTTGTTTGAATTTAACAGGTTTGAGTTGGACTTGCACAAGTTTGACTTGGATTTAAACTGGTTTTATTTGATTTGAACATGTTTAATTCCGATTTGAACTAGTTTTAGATGGATTTGAATAAGTTTTTGATGGATTTGAACAGGTTTTTGATGGATTTGAACAGGTTTTAGATGGATTTAAAAATGTTTTAGTTGAATTTGAGGAGGTTTTATTTGGGTTTAACAGGTTTTAGTTTAAATTAAATGAGTTTTGGTTGGATTGGAGGAGGTTTTATTTGGGTTTAACAGGTTTTAGTGTAAATTAAATGAGTTTTGGTTGGATTGGATAAAGTTTTAGTCAGATTAGCACAGGTTTCTTCTTCTTCTTCTTCTTCTTCTTCTTCTTCTTCTTCTTCTTCTTCACTGAGACGTTAGAACTAATGAATGATGTGTTGTTTTTTGTCCAACAGTCAAGTGCTAAACAAATCCTGGAGCGGCTGATCGCTGGAGGCTTCTCTGTTCACGGAAAAAGTCAGTTTTCATTTGTCCTGTTGTTCTGTTGGAATAAACCACAGTCGTCTTCACGGTTGTCTTCTGTTTCAGCTCTGACTCTGAGGACGGCCCACCTGCTGCTCACTCTCATGGACGTATCCTTGTAGCTTTACATTTGATTTAGCATAAAAAAACGATGCACTCACTCCCATCGTGGTGTCACTGGAGAAATAGACGGGAATAAGTTGAAATCTGATGATGCTTGTATCAAAATATATCTTCTAACCCCTTATTTTATCAAAAACTAGTGTCCAGTGTTAATTTTGTTGATGGATAGTTTTTGTCATAGTTTTCAACAACATATTTTTGCTTCAGAAAACTACATAAAAAGTAATTAATGAGAATCAAAACTCTGACTAAATGTATCAACACTTTTGTCAATGAATAAAAGCAAAAATTAACAGAAACAAAATCCAATCAAAAAGCCCCAGTAATTATGAGGGAGGGACTTATGTCTTATTCAAGATTCATTTATCATCATAATTGTCATTTTTTTCTTGGCAAGATGTATAAGTAAAAACGGGTTTACTGTACATTTACATTTTTATTTATAAAACCTTTATTTTCAATATGTTCTGTCAGTTTTGCATCATATGTCATGAGCCCCAGCTAAAGGTCTGGCCCCAGTAACTAAAGTGGTGCAGATCCGCCCTTGTTCAGTTTATTAAAAAATGTTTATCATTCAGGGAAAGCAGGCATCTTCTACTCATTATTGTTGACATGCTCTTTATAAATACATTTGTGTTTGGAATAACTCGAGTGAAATCTGTGTGTGTTGCACATTCAGACTCAACACCAGCCGTAACAGGTTAGTTTCATTTCATTCAGAGAGAAATTAATACTGAAGAAAAAAACCCTGAACATGTATTACTCTTTATATTTTAGTGACTAAATCTATTGTACATATACTCGGCTAAAACTAGACTAAAACTAAGGATTAGACTAAATTTTTGACTAAAAATAAATTGCATTTTAGTCAAAAGATAAAGACTAAAACTAAATTAAGATCTACTGTCATCATTAACTGTTGTAGTCAAGACCACACTGTATCAGAGACCAGAGAGTATCAGGACTGTAAAACACACAAGGGACGTGTCCAAATCCAGTCTTAGACCAGGTCCAGACTCAGGAGACAGAGTTAGTCCGGTCTTAGACCAGGTCCAGACTCAGGAGACAGAGTTAGTCCAGTCTTAGACCAGGTCCAGACTCGGGAGAAAGGTTTTGCCGGGTTTTGGACGGGGCCGAGGCCGGGGGGGGGGTGTTTGGGGGGGGGTGGGGGGGCAGAGTTAGTCCGGTCTTAGACCAGGTCCAGACTCAGGAGACAGAGTTAGTCCGGTCTTAGACCAGGTCCAGACTCAGGAGACAGAGTTAGTCCGGTCTTAGACCAGGTCCAGACTCAGGAGACAGAGTTAGTCCAGTCTTAGACCAGGTCCAGACTCAGGAGACAGAGTTAGTCCAGTCTTAGACCAGGTCCAGACTCATGGAGAAGAGTTAGTCCAGTCTTAGACCAGGTCCAGACCAGGAGACAGAGTTAGTCCAGTCTTAGACCAGGTCCAGACTCAGGAGACAGAGTTAGTCCAGTCTTAGACCAGGTCCAGACTCAGGAGACAGAGTTAGTCCAGTCTTAGACCAGGTCCAGACTCAGGAGACAGAGTTAGTCCAGTCTTAGACCAGGTCCAGACTCATGGAGACAGAGTTAGTCCAGTCTTAGACCAGGTCCAGACTCAGGAGACAGAGTTAGTCCAGTCTTAGACCAGGTCCAGACTCAGGAGACAGAGTTAGTCCAGTCTTAGACCAGGTCCAGACTCAGGAGACAGAGTTAGTCCGGTCTTAGACCAGGTCCAGACTCATGGAGACAGAGTTAGTCCAGTCTTAGACCAGGTCCAGACTCAGGAGACAGAGTTAGTCCAGTCTTAGACCAGGTCCAGACTCAGGAGACAGAGTTAGTCCAGTCTTAGACCAGGTCCAGACTCATGGAGACAGAGTTAGTCCGGTCTTAGACCAGGTCCAGACTCATGGAGACATAGTTAGTTCAGTCTTAGACCAGGTCTAGACTCATGGAGGTCAGTGTTTTGTCTCGTTTTGTCTCGTGGTCCTTAACCAGGTCCAGGCAGATCATTCCGGAGGCCTGAATCCAGTGGAGTCCTTTAACATGGAGCACTTTGTGGCGATTGTGAGGAGGGAGTATGTGGAGATGAACGAGGGCAGGACTTCAGCTGCTGTGACCCAGAACCAGCTGAAGAGGGCGCTGTTTCTCCGTGGTAAAATACTCAATTACCAAGTGAATGGGAATAAACAAAAACACATCTTGAAATACATCATAATAAACCTTTTTAGGATGTTTTAAAAATAATTTATCTGGCATTTAAATTCCAGTTAAGATAATCTGATTTAGGCACAAAAATGTAATTAATGATCGTTAGATGAGAGAATTTCTGGCTAAAAACAATAACCAGCTCTTTTATTTTGGATGTAGTCACTGTTATTTTACGCAGAGCATTGGACTAAATTGGATCAGATAGAGTTTATGGTTCATCTACTAAAACAATGCTGCTTTAGAAATAAAAGGAAATGGTCAGAAAGAACAAAACCTGAGCAGTTTGTGACTTTTCTCTGCAGAGTTCAGTGTGGATGATGAGACGTTTAAGCCTCTGTGGCGTCAGTACAGCAACAGTTACGGAAACATCATCGAGTTCGACGACTACGTGGCTGTCGTCAGCAGACTTCAGGTTCTCAAAGGTAATAAACCAAACGCAATCTAATTCATCTCACTCTAAAACAGATTAAAAAAACACACAAAACCCCTTGTGTTCTTCTTTTGTCTCAGATCGTTTTGAGTCCAGTTTACTGAAAGTTCCCTGTGACTGTAAAGTGGCCAGCTTCTCTTTCCAACAGGTGAGACAGACATTTATTTATAAAACTGGTCTATTTGTTTGCATTTAGGAAATAAATAGGTCTCCATTTCTACATTAAATCTAGAAAAAGTGAATTATAAATCAACATACAGCAAAATAACATTGCATTTGTCAGTAAATAAAAGCAGCAGGTCACTTTTGTTTTGTTGCAGCTTTATTTTTACCATTTGTATTGAGTTAATTTATTTTTCAGTTCATTAAAGCGGCCATTGTCTGAAGAGCAGTCGCTGAATGAAGATACACTCAGTTCTGAAATCTACAACTCAATCAACTTTGTTTTTTGTCTTATTCGTGAAGTTGCATTTGGGGTCAGTTGATTGAGTTTGAAACAATATTCATGTAATAAATCTGAAGCAGTAAATAAAAGTACTGTTTTTTTTTCTAAACTGGTGTTGGTCTTTATTTATTTTTTTGCCTTTGGAATACCAGTATTTGCATCTAAACCTTTCCTAATCAGAAAAACAGACAAGCATACAAACATTTTTGATTATTAAACTGCGATGATTCAATGTAATAATAAAAGTCACATCAAAATGCTTTCAATTTAACAGATTGATTTGTGACATTTTGATTTATGAATATATTTTCCTAATTAAATCATGACATTTACAAATTTATTTATTAAATTATCTTTAAATCACAGCCTATTACACTTTTGCATTCTATTTGAACTAGTTGTTTTTTTGTTTTTTTTTTGTCAATATAACATTTTGAAACTCTCATTTTATTTTTAGAAAAACTACAGTTTGGATTAATCTCTGTATTTTGATAATCTGTTAAAAGATTACACCTTAAAATATTGCAATATATCTGTACAATATTTTTAAACATTTATAACCTTTTGATAATAATGTAATTTCTTCTTGCTCATATTGGACACAAGTGTATGATTAGTTTAAATATTATATTTATTACAATTATTATAATTATTACGAGCATTTTAACGGCTCTGCACGAGCTCGCACTAAAACATATCAACTTTCATAAAAAGTCCTTAATAATGACGGACTCTACTGTATTTGTTACGGTAGGTTTAGACTAAATAAACATTTTCCTCGTTTTTTATGAATACATCTACACCTTAGAGATAAATTTAGATCGAAAAGTGGAGGTTTTACTAAACACAAACGTTGACCGTTAACGTTAGCCTTTGAGTGGCTAGATTTCTGCTAAGCTAACTACTTAGCTAGTTAGCTTTAGCTTTAATGGATAAATTATCTATAAACAAGCTTTTTGAGCCGTATTTGTTTTTTCCAGCTTTATACTAATATTAGTTAAAATGTATATAACCTGTAATTTTGTAAAATATTGTTTCGCGTGGTTAAAATAATTACTGGAGTTCGGTAATTCGATATCGTATTAAAATAAATATAATGTGTTGTGATTTTTTTTACAGGAAACAGGAGGAGTCAGCATCGAAAGTGAAAGTGTTGAAAGTCTCTCAGACTCCATTTTGGACACAATCACAGAATAAGGAGTCTCTTTTTTCTTCGGTGTTTTAGTGTCTTCTGTGAGAGTTAAATTGTTGTATTGATTGTCAGGTGAGAGATTCTTGTCGTTACTTTCTGCTCCGTGGCTTCGTGTTTGTCTTTTCAACAGGACTTTGTTCATAAATTGAAGATAAAATAAGCCGTGGCCATGAATGACAAGCCTCTGGGAAACAGAAAGACTCCAGAGTAAGTACACGGGCCAGACAAGCCTCAGAAAAACTGTGCTGAAAGTGTATTTTCTTTAATGTGTAGATTGAAGTTATTCTCATGATTTGTACAAGTGTGTATACTTACTGTTGAGGGGACAATATACAGAAAAAGCCAAAAGAACAATGCTTAAAGGGACAAAAATATGGCTCAAAAACATGTTCATATACAGAAATACTTGAAAAGCAAAGAATATATAAAATTACAATCGTTTTGCCCTAAAATATATAATATAATTATATTGCTTAAGTAAACACTGAGCTTGAATAGAAAGTATTTGGTAAGGTGAATATAATAATATATCTTATTGGATTTTCTCTTGAACAGCATAAAGGTTTTTGAGAAAAAAATCAAATACACAGAGGAATAAATGACTATAGATAGATTTCTTCTTGTAGGCTATTTCAGAAACATAACAACGTTCATCACTTCATTTACACAAATTCCACTGGTGAAAAGCTAGATGAGTTTTCTGAAACAAGTGGTGGCTAAAAGCAAAAAGATTATTATTAAGTATTCGCTGAAGACTAAAGCAGCCCTTGACTTTTTACCTGATATTTGTCTGAATTAAGTCCCTCCATTTAATAATACCAGCCTTTATTCCATTTCCATCTCAGATTGAAAGCATTTATGTTTCCTTCTTGGATAATAAACTCATGTATGATGTGTTTAATTAGACTGTTCTGTTGAACGGACTTATTAAACATGTTTAATACTTCTGTACAGACAGAGAGCAGCATCTCCAGCCTCCAGATGTTTGTCTGTGAAGAGCGACTGGTCCAAGGATGAGCCTCTTAACTTCTGTGTTCAACCTGGATCTTCAGACTCACAGTCAGTTTGGTCATATTTTGAATTGGCAGCATTAAAAACAGAGCAGATAAAAACTTGCTTATAATCCTAATCATGATCAGGTTTATTGTCAGGTTGAGGGAACTAGTATCAGTATAAGTACCAATAATAAGTCTGTTAAGTACATCAGACGCAGCAGGTTAATGAACCAAGCCTTTGTTATTGTGCCTCTTTATGAATAATTTTGGCATAATAAGTAAAAATATAACCAAACGTTCAGCACAAGATCACTGTCATAATGATGAAACATTCGGCGGCGTCTTTGGAAGTAACCTCTCTCTCAGTGGCACGAGCTGCACATTAAAATATAAGCAGGAATCTTTACATTTAGGTAATTTCCAGGTGATTTTGCTCACAGAAAAGCATCTGTAGCTCCCAACTGTTTGTCTGTGAAGAGTGACAGAGCCAAGATTGATCCCCTCAAACTTCAGTATCAAACCTGGGCCATCAGATGCACAGTGAGAAGGGACATTTAAGTCTCTGTCTGACTCCAGTAAAACACAGCCCCTGCCTGAAACACTCTAGCAAATGGTCTTTGCTGAATATCTGAAAACGTAAGCTTTTGTGCACAGTTTTCCTCAGATTATTGAAGGTCCCACAATAAGTTGTGTCTCATATTAAACTGGTAATGGTAAATTAGCAGAAGGTTATGTTAAAAGTTTAACTCTGTACAAAGGGTAAAGACTGTGTTATAATTTAAAACAAAAGTATTAACAAAAAATATACACAGTGAATAAGAAATATACATTGATATGAGGTATGTACACTTTAGTATCAATACTGTGCAGTGCAGCGAGTCCAGGTTTTGTTGAAGAAGTATGTCTCTGTTTTTCCAAACAGACAAATAACAGCATCTCCAGCCTCCAGATGTTTGTCTGTGAAGAGCGACAGGTCCAAGGATGAGCCTCTTAACTTCTGTGTTCAACCTGGATCTGAGCTGTGAGTCTTTTTATTTTATACTGACAATATTTACATAGAAGCGATGATAACTTACTAAAAATCAGGTTTTTGTCGGGTGAAGTAAACAAAATTATACTAGGAAATTGGCAAATTACGCATACACAGTGTCAAAAAGAGTTTGTTTTTCCTGAAGTCCTCACTCCGTCTTGTGAGGCTGTAGTCAGTCTCTCCTGTGGCTGTCCTCATCACCTTCAGACATGACTTTAAACTGTTGTCCACTCAGACACAGAGCAGCGTCAGCAGCCCCCAGCTGTTTGTCTGTGAAGAGCGACCGGTCCAAGATGGATCCTCCAGACTTCAGTAATGAACCTAGGCCTTCAGACGCACAGTGAGAAAATCTTCAGGGTGTAATAGTGAAGGGAGACTTTTTTATTGATCTTATTCTCTGTCCGACTCCATGTAACTCGTGTCTATTTCCACAGAAACAAAAAAAGAGCTTCAGAAGAGAACCATCAAATGTGTTTTTTGTGCAAGAACGTCCCGAGTGGTCCGGTCTCGACCAGCTGTGGACACTGGTTCTGCAGACAGTGCCTGACTTCATATAGGAACACATTTGGGCCCTCAGTAGACTCCCCCTGTCCTCAGTGTGGAAAGACAAGAACCAGCTGTGGACCACACACAGAGGATCAAAGTAAGACTGAATATTGACAAGAAGGACAGGTGAGAGTGGATGGAGAAAACTGTAATGCTGCTCTAGTGATTTGTTGTGGTTGCATTTTCATATGAAAAGTTGACCAAAAGAACAAATTATTCAATTATTAACATAGTACGGCCAATCTGGTTGTTTCTAAATTTAGAGGAGCCTCATATTCTAAATGTTCTGCTCTGAAAAAGACAGTGATGAGCTTTTGAAGTGCTCTTTTAGTGCTGTTTTTAAGCCTGTATCAGATGAGAGTTTTACACAGCTTTAGTTTATTTTATTTCTGTTGTAGTGTTGTAACAAAATTTATCAAAAGCTTGTTATTTGAATTTTCTAGTTTTTGCTGAACATAAGCTGAGTCTGAAGAGGAGATGTGAAAGTGTGACTGAAGGAACACACGGAGCAGATCCCAGAGTCTCTTTAAACAGCATCTACACTGAGCTGTACATCACTGAAGGCCAGAGCCAGGAGGCTGATGCCCAACACGAGGTGAACAGACTGGAGACAGTTTCCAGGAAGGACTCGGTCCATGACTCTCCGATCAGGTGCCAGGACATCTTTAAAGTCTTGTCTGAAGAGCAGAAGCCCATCAGAGCGGTGCTGACCAACGGCGTGGCTGGAGTCGGAAAGACCTTCTCAGTTCTGAAGTTCACTCTGGACTGGGCCCAGGGCTTAGAGAACCAGGAGGTGGATCTGGTGGTGCCCCTGTCGTTCAGAGAGCTGAACCTGGTCCCAGAGCAGAGCTACAGTCTGCTGACGCTGATACAGCTTTTCTATCCAACGCTCCAGGAGCTGACGGCAGAGACGCTGGCCGACAGTAAACTCCTGTTCATCTTCGACGGCCTCGACGAGAGCAGACTGTCTCTAGATTTCAACTGTGAGGTCATCTCTGAGGTCACGTGGAGGTCACAGGTCGACGTGCTGTTGGTGAACCTCATCAGAGGCACGCTGCTTCCTTCTGCCCTTATATGGATCACCTCCCGACCAGCAGCAGCCAATCAGATCCCTGCGAGGTGTGTGGACAGGGTCACAGAGGTCAGGGGCTTCTTCACTGACGCTCAGAAAGAGCAGTACTTCACAAACAGGTTCAGAGACGAAGAACTGTGCAGTAAACTCCTCTCCCACATCAGGACGTCCCGAACCCTCCTCACCATGTGCCAGATCCCAGTCTTCTGCTGGATCACAGCCTCAGTCTTGGACCACATGTTCAGGACGGAGCAGAGAGGACCACTGCCCCAGACCCTGACCGACCTGTACGCTCACTTCCTGCTGGTGCAGACTCACAGGAAGAGGCTCAAGTACAAACAGGGACAGAAAGAGGAGCTGACGGAGGCCGACAGGGAGCTCCTGCTGAAGCTGGGGAGGCTGGCATTTGAGCAGCTGGAGAAAGGAAACATCATGTTTTATCAAGAAGACCTGGAGCAGTGTGGTCTGGACGTCACTGAAGCCTTGGTTCACGCTGGAGTTTGTACAGAGATCTTCAAAAGAGACTGTGTGATCTTTAATAAACCCATCTACTGCTTCGTTCACCTGAGCGTTCAAGAGTTTCTGGCAGCGGTCTTTTTGGTCCACGGCTACATCAACTCAGAGGTACTGAGGTGGATTCTGGGAGATGGGAGTCAAAAAGCAACACTCAACATTTTCCTCCAGAAAGTCACAGAAAAATCCCTCAAGAGTAAAAACGGCCACCTGGACCTGGTGGTCCGCTTCCTTCACGGCCTTTCTCTGGAGTCCAACATGAAACTCCTGGAGGGTCTGCTGGGTCCAGTGGAGACTGACCCAGAAATAAAACAGAAAGTGATCGACAACCTGAAGGAGATGAACATTAAAGAAGCCTCTGCTGACAGAAGCATCAACATTATCCACTGTCTGATGGAGATGAAACACCACAGCCTCAACCAGGAGATCCAGGAGATCCTCAAGGCGAAAGGAAAATCAAGGAAGCAACTCTCTGATATTCAGTGTTCAGCTTTGGCCTATATCCTGCAGATGTCAGAGGAGGTTCTGGATGAATTAAACGTGGAAAGCTACAAAATTTCAAATCAGGGGAGAGAGAGACTGGTCCCTGCTGTGAGGAACTGCAGGAAGGCTGTGTGAGTCTTTTATAAATGTTTGCTGAAGGGGCTTTAAACCAGTTACACACAAATCAGCTCTTTTATACTTGTACTCAAGGTTCTTTGGACTTATAGTGAAAGTATAGTGAAACTGGAACAGTGTGGTTTTCTCTTTTTATATTTTAAAACAGTTTAAACCTGTTCTATTTACAGATTCATTCAACTCTCAGATGTTAGCTGTGAGACTATGGCCTCAGTTCTGAAGTCCAACCCTTCCCATCTGCGAGAGCTGGAGCTGGGCTACATTTATGATTCGGGGCTGAAGAGACTGTGCACTGGACTGGAGAGTTCAAACTGCAAACTAGAGACTCTGAAGTCAGTTCAGACTTAATTGATAACAACATCCTATTAGTTTTTAATGTACTATTTTTATTTATTTTTTTGTAAAAAGGTTGATTCTGTTGTGACAAATGGTGAAGTGCATTATTTTTGTTCATGGTGTCCTGTTGATTTTATCTGTTTCACATGAACTTAACTTAAGGCTGTTACATATATATATATTTTTTATTTTCAGACTACATTGCGCCCACTTGTCCCTGACCAGTGTTTCCAGTCTGGTCTCGGCTCTAAAGGCCAACCCTTCACATCTCAGAGAACTGAGTTTAAGTGGAAATGATCAGAAGAATTCAGGACTAGAGCTGCTGAGTGATTTTCTTCAGAGTCCAGACTGTCGACTGGAGAGACTCAAGTCAGTTCAATGAAGTTTCATTTGAAGCTTTACTTTGCATGATATCCAGATCTCACAAAAAACTGCAATGGAGCAGTCTCTTAACATACGAAAGTGGTTTAGCTCCTCAAACTGCATAGAGTTATTATTACAGTGGGGCTGTCTAGGTCTCTTTAGTGTTTGACAAACTCTACTGTGTCCCAACTTTAAATACGCTGCTGTAGTTAAAGGCTCTGGATCTCATGCAGACGCTCCGTGAAGTGGGTTAAAATGGGACAGAACTGTATATTTGTTGTGATATATGTGTGAGATATATGTGTGTCTATATGATTACTTGTTTACAGTAGCACAGTAATGGAGACAAAAACCTGTTTTCTTTATTTCAGGTTAAGTTTCTGTTTGTCAAAGAGCAGCTGTTCTTCCCTGGCCTCAGCTCTAAAGTCCAACCCTTCACATTTGAGAACTTTGGACCTAGAATTGAACAGTAATCTGAAGGATTCAGGAATAAAGCAGCTGTGTGATTTTCTGCAGAGTCCAGACTGTCATCTGGAGAAACTCAGGTTAGAGCTTACTCTATTATGCACTGAGCATCATTTATATGGAAACACATTTATTCAGATATTTCATGCTTACTTTTTCATATGTGAATTTGTTCAAGCATCACAGGTGATAATGGCTGGAGTTCAAGTCAGATAAATGTACTTATTTTTATATATTTTTTTTGGTTCTTAAGGAAATCAAAGGACATCAAACTTAAATTCACACATAATGATGCTATGAGTCAACCAGAGCAGCCTTAGATTAAGTTATTGTGATCAAAGAGAAATTTACGTTAACAAAATTTATGTTAACAGAGATAGTCTTTTCTTGTCTTCAGATTGGATTGCTGCAGTTTGTCAGAGATTGGCTGTTCTTTTCTTGGATCCGCTCTGGAGTCTAACCCTTCACATCTGAAAGAGCTGAGTCTAAGTGAAAACTATGACCTGGAAGATGCAGGAGTGGAGCTTCTGTGTGGATTCATACAGAGTCCAGACGGTCGACTGGAGACTCTGAGGTCAGTTCACTGTCTGTTACTGGTGAGGAATGTCCAGACAAACCTGAAGATATTCCTGCTAGTTCAGTCACAGTGGTTTGTGTTATTGAATTGACTGCTACATCTCCCACCTGTCAACTACAGATTCACATTAACATTTGTTGTTGACTCCCAAGAGAACAAATGGGTTTTAATCTCGTTTATTATTTTCAGATTGGCCAACTGCAGTTTGACAGAGAGCTGCTGTTCGGCTCTGGGCTCAGCTCTGAAGTCCAACCCTTCACATCTAAAAGAGCTGAATTTAAATGAAAACACTCTGAAGGATTCAGGAGTGGAGCTGCTGAGTGGATTTCTGCAGAGTCCAGACTGTCGACTGGAAATCCTGAGGTAAACTGAATTGAAGTTTGTAATTACAAACTATAGTATTTGTTCATTTATTTTTTATTATGTGTGCTGACACAGACATTTACTACCTGTCTGTGAGAAATTAGAATTATTGCCTCAGGGTGACTAAAACCAAACAGAAATGAGTTTCTTTTTGGTGAACTACAGACCTGTGTGATGGGTTTGTTACTGGAGCCACAGATACATGTTCACCTCAGTGGGACTGGAGCTGGACCTGGCCTCTGGGCCTCCACAGTCCCCAGCACAGAGCTGAAGACATGCGCGTGTCCACAGACATGCTGGGTGTCCACAGACATGCTGGGTGTCCACAGAAATGCTGGGTGTAAATCCACAGAATTCTGTGGCGTGTCCACAGACATGTCTGTGTCCACAGACATGTCTGTGTCCACAGACATGCTGGGTGTCCACAGACATGCTGGGTGTCCACAGACATGCTGGGTGTCCACAGAAATGCGCGTGTCCACAGACATGCGCGTGTCCACAGACATGTCTGTGTCCACAGACATGCTGGGTGTCCACAGACATGCTGGGTGTCCACAGACATGCTGGGTGTCCACAGACATGCTGGGTGTCCACAGACATGCTGGGTGTCCACAGACATGTCTGTGTCCACAGACATGCTGGGTGTCCACAGACATGTCTGTGTCCACAGACATGCTGGGTGTCCACAGACTGTGTGTCCACAGACATGCTGGGTGCACTGTGTCCACAGACATGCTGGGTGTCCACAGACATGCTGGGTGTCCACAGACATGTCTGTGTCCACAGACATGCTTGTGTACACAGATATGCGTGTACAGGTGAACTGGTGAATCCCTCAAAGACTTTTTAATGTATTATTTTGAACCCTGAGATTAAAAATTACATTATTTGTCTGTTATTCTATTATTGTGAAGGCTTAGATAGTTTAACTTGATTTGTGATCATTTATTTATATTAATTATGGTCTTTGTTTCTTAGTATGAAGTCCTGTGGTTTGACAAAGATCAGCTGTTCTTCTCTGGCCTCGGCTCTGAAGTCCAACCCTTCACATCTGAAAGAACTGAGACTGGGTCACAACGAACTGAAGAATCCAGGAGTGGAGCTGCTGTGTGGGTTTCTGCAGAGTCCAGACTGTCGACTGGAGACTCTGAGGTCAGTTCACTGTCTCATGGTTCAGTAATGGACTTACATTCAGAAAGATTATAATGCTCCATGTTTAAATGATTTTCAGTGAGCCAAGCTCTGTGGTAAACCTTTACTTACTCTTTACTTACTTACTTGATTCAACATAAATCCTTTCATATTATAAACATAATAAAAACATGTAATAACTGTAGTGTTTTTTGTGGAGAGAACGCGGTCAGTCAATAATTCACTCTCAATAAGTTACTCTTATATCAATCAATCAATCAATCAATACTTTATTGTCTCACAAGGAGAAATTCCATATAGCGCCAATATAATATATATATAATATAAAAGTTATCTGAAAGAACTAAAAGCCTTGCTGAGAACATGATAAATATGATTTATTTCCATCGCTTGTTCTCTCTCTTTTTAAATGTGCATTAATAATGTGCTTGTTGTAAATCAGACTTTACTCTCACATCTGTTACTCTCTCTTCAGCTTATCCAACTGTGGTCTGACAAAGATCAGCTGTTTCTCTCTGGTCTCGGCTCTGAAATCCAACCCTTCACATCTGAAAAAACTGGCACTAAATAAGAACAAGCTCCACGACTCAGGAGCAGAGCATCTGTGTGGATTTCTGCAGAGTCCAGACTGTCGACTGGAGACTCTAAAGTATGTCTAATGCTCCTTTTTGATCAAGTTGCCATTCTTGCCTTGTCTAAATGATTGTCCAGCAGCCTCAGCCTTCTACTTACTGACTCTCCTGAAGCAATCTCCACAAACCTTTACTTTTTACACGAAGCAAATACTTCAGACAGAATTACAAGAAGTGTGCTATGCTTAAGAACGACAGGAAGCAATCGAGGTTCACTGGAATGTTCTTAGGCAGTGTAATGATATCTACATTTTCAATTGATTATATAGATTTTGCTGTAATAATACTTAAGACAATGAAAAAAAACGGTGTATTTTTGTCCTTTGTAATGTGTCATATTTACCTAATCACTTTGTTTTTATCTGTTCTTATAGATTGAATGACTGCTGTTTGTCGAAGGCCAGTTATTCCTCCTTCATTTCTTTTTTAAAGACCAACCCGTCCTCTCTTAAAGAGCTCTCGATGAGTGTGAACAACTCCACAGAGGACGCAGAGGACGCAGAGGACGCAGAGGACGCAGAGGACGCAGAAGCAGATTCAGATGATGATGATTCAGATCATGATGATTCAGATGAAGAGGAACCAGAGCAAATTCAAGACTGTCACCTGGACATTACATTTGTATCTGATAAACAAAAACGTGAAGATCTGGACAACATGTTGTACTCAAGAGGTAAAAGGTATAAATCTGCACATCCACAAAAGAAAAAAAAAAAAGCTCACTAAATGGGCCGTATCATAATCACCTTAGCGCATAGATATTAAGTCTCTTGGGTGGTTTTTTTCTTTTAACCAATCAAAGGGATTTCTTCTATTTCTTCTATAACTGAATTTTAAACAAAACCTGTTTATTCAGTCTAACGTGACAAAATATTCCACTATTCATATTCATTAAATTTTATTATATTTTATATATCATCCTATTTTGTATTATTCATTGATCTTTTTCTGTTTAGTCCCATTAAGAATTGCATGTGACCGGAGTCTCTCTGTTCCCTGGTGGACAAATCTCTTGTCCTCATTGTGTGTTTTGATGTAAGATCACTGCATTAGACGAGAACTGTGGCTGTTTTCTTCTCATTTCTTTTTTACTCCAAACCATTTGTGTCTGAGGTCACTGATGATTACTATGCTTTTATCAGTCATGGCCAAAGGAAGACTAAACCAGGACTAAATCAGAACTCTTCCAGATCCTGCTGCTGTGGATTTATCACTGTTTCTAAAATGAGAACCATATTAAAAAACTTCTTCTCCAATGTAACCCATTTCCAGTGTTATTCATTCATAAATGTTTAAATGTGAGAACTGCAAATGTTTTCTGTTTATTTCCTTCTGTAGCTGCTTTATGAATCACACGGTAAGACACTTTATATTTTAATAACATGAGACTCATTCCACAAAAAAGAAACAAAATGGTCCAAACTAATTCAAGTAAGTTTATCCATTTTTATTATTATTTATTCAGTTTAATCCAACATCAATAACATCTGTGTTTTTTCTGCAGAACTCAACGTTGAACTGAGTTTGTTCTTCCACCGTGTGATGAATCCAGCAGATCTGAGACAAAAAACACACACGAGGCCTATGTCCATCCATCGGCCCGTTTCCACTGAGCTCTGAGGCTGGCACGGCACGGTTTGGTTTGGGACATCTCTGAAATAGACTGGTTTTGAAACAGTTTGATTCTAGTTTTCATCAGAGTCTGATCCATGAAGCAAACTAGGACTAGATTTAGAGCTAAAACCGAACTAAACCAGGCCTGAACCAGACTAATCTAGGACTAAACTAGTTCTATGTTCGGACTAAACCAGGTCTGAGATTGGACCAACTGGACTAAAACAAGATCTAACCTAGGTTTAAACCAAAACTACATTTGAAGCAAAACCTGGACTGAAACAAGGTCTAAACTAGGACTAAACCAGGTCTAATCTGGGTCCTAACCAGGTCTAAACCAGGACTAACTATAAAGCTAAGCCTGGACTAAACCAAGACCAAACTAGGTCTAAACGTAGACTAGATTTAGAGCTAAACCTGCACTAAAACAAGGTAAAACTAGGACTACATTTACAACTAAGCCTGAATTAATCCAAGTCTAAACCCGGACTAAATCTGGATTTAACCAGGTCTAATCCAGGTAAAAACTTGGACTAGATTTATAGCAAAATCTGGACTAAATGAAGGTCTAAACTAGGACTAAGTCTAAATTAGGACAAGGTCTTATTTGGGACTAAACTGTGTCTAAACAAATAAATAAACTAGGACTAGATTTAGAGCTTAAACTGGATTAAATACGGTCTACCCCAGGTCTACACTTAACCAGCTCTGATCCAGGTCTAGATCAGGTCTAAACCAGGACTAAACTAGGACTAGATTTAGCACTAAACTAGGTCTTACCTTATTTGTTCTACGTTCTACACAAGGACTAAACTAGGTCTACATTTAAAGCTAAGCCTGAGCTAAAACCAGGACTTAACCAGGTCTAATCATGGTCTAATCCAGGTCTAAACCGGGACTAGTTCTTGTAGTTTGAGTTTTGACCCTCTAAAGCCTCTGTAGTTGTAGTTTTGACCCTCTAAAGCTGCTGTAGTTGTAGTTTAACCCTCTAAAGCTGCTGTAGTTGTAGTTTTGACACTCTAAAGCTGCTGTAGTTGTAGTTTTGACCCTCTAAAGCTGCTGTAGTTGTAGTTTTGACCCTCTAAAGCTGCTGTAGTTGTAGTTTTGACCCTCTAAAGCTGCTGTAGTTGTAGTTTTGACACTCTAAAGCTGCTGTAGTTGTAGTTTTGACCCTCTAAAGCTGCTGTAGTTGTAGTTTTGACCCTCTAAAGCTACTGTAGTTGTAGTTTTGACCCTCTAAAGCTACTGTAGTTGTAGTTTTGACCCTCTAAAGCTGCTGTAGTTGTAGTTTTGACACTCTAAAGCTGCTGTAGTTGTAGTTTTGACCCTCTAAAGCTGCTGTAGTTGTAGTTTTGACCCTCTAAAGCTACTGTAGTTGTAGTTTTGACCCTCTAAAGCTGCTGTAGTTGTAGTTTTGACCCTCTAAAGCTACTGTAGTTGTAGTTTTGACCCTCTAAAGCTACTGTAGTTGTAGTTTTGACCCTCTAAAGCTGCTGTAGTTGTAGTTTTGACCCTCTAAAGCTACTGTAGTTGTAGTTTTGACCCTCTAAAGCTACTGTAGTGGTAGTTTTGACCCTCTAAAGCTGCTGTAGTTGTAGTTTTGACCCTCTAAAGCTACTGTAGTTGTAGTTTAACCGTCTAAAGCTGCTGTAGCATGAATTAAACTTTATTGATATTATTACGGGTCGTATTTACGGAGCTCTGAAACTATCTCAGGACGGAGCTCAGAGTGTGATACAGATGTGGGACTTGTCTCCAACTTCAGTCTCTGTTAGTCTTTTCGTTTGGACAAAGATGGACGCTCTCATGTCTCTTCAAACCATCGGACGTCTCTCGATGTGGACTTCACTATCGTCTTATTTGTTCAAAGACTCCTCAAACTAAGTCAAACTAGTCCAGGTTTAGATTTGGTTTAGACTTAGTTTGAGGAGTCTTTGAACAAATAAGACGACAGTGAAGTCCACATCGAGAGACGTCTGATGGTTTGAAGAGACATGAGAGCATCCATCTTTGTCCAAACACTGAGACTTTAACTGAAGTTAGAGACATTATAAGCCTCACATCTGTATCTCACACTGAGCTCCGTCCTGGGACCGTTTCAGAGCCACAACAGGACCCTCTGAAAGCCTTTGTGTGGTCTGGACCGGTCTGGTCTGGACCGGTCTGGTCTGGGTCCTGTGTTCCCTTTAGACCTCACTCAGTGCAGCTGCAGTGAAGAACCGTACTGACTGTGGTCTACAGAAGGAACTCAGGACCCACCACAAGAACCACACACAGCCCTGGATTTAGGACTTATCTGGGACCGGTCCAGGTCTCATCCTGGGCTGGTCTTGGGCCGGACTTCCTCCTCTTCATCGTCATCGAAGGCCTGGAGAGAGTGGTCAGAAACAGAATCAGTTAGAACAGCTATTCTTGATGTAGCTGGCTTCAAGTCCTGGTTAAATCTTGATATAGTCTTGGTTTAGTCCTAACTCAAGACCTACACAGATTTAGTCCTGGTTTAGACCTAGTTTTATCCAGATTTAGTCCTGTCTTTATTTATTCTTTGTTTAAGCCTAAATCAAAAAGTAGTTTAGTTCTTAATTAGCTCTAAATTTAGTTCTGGTTTAGTCCTGGTTTAATCCTGATTTTAGCCCTAAACGTAGACCAGGTTTAATCTTGGTCAGTCTTAGGACTTGGTTTTGATTTAGACCTGACTGTAAACAAACTTTAGACCTGGTTTAGTTCTGGTTAAGTCCAGGTTTAGTTCTTGTTTAATCCTGAATTTGTCCTGGTTTAGCCCTAAAGGTAGACCTCCATAGTCCTGATAGAGACCTACTTAAGTCCCGGTTTAGACCCAGACCTGGTTTGTTCCTAGTTTAGGTTTGGCTTAATCCTGGTTTAGTCATGGCTTAGTCGTAAATGTAGACCTATCTTTGTCCCTAGATCTGGTTTAGTCCTGGTTTAGACCTGGTTTAGACCTGGTTTAGTCATAGTTGTAGAAGTTAAACCTAAAGCCCATTATTTCTTTATAAATGAGTCGAACTGAGAAGCTTTGACCTAAAGATAAAGATTATTGAACAAACCCCGCCTCCTCCTCTTCCTCCTCTTCCCCCTCTTCCTCCTCTTCCTCGTCTCTGGTCCTTTTCTTGGACCCTGATCCTGACTCCCGACTGTTTTGGGACGAGACCTGGTCCTCATTGAACCCCACTGGGACCGGGACCGGGACCGGGACCAGGACTGGGACCAAGACCGGGACTGGACTGGACTCTGGCCTTGAGGTCTTTGGGCTTCGTCTAAAAACATTCAGAGAAAAGGTTTACGATAAAAACTCAGCGTTTAAACTGATCTCAGTTTTGTGTTGAGTCCAAACCTCCGTCCCGTCTCGTCCTCTCGGCTCCGTCCCGTCTCCGCCTCGTCCTCTCGGCTCCGTTTCTTGGAGCTGCTGCTGCTGCTGCGGGACGAGTCCTGGTCGTCCATCAGGACCACATTTTTTGTCCTCTTCGAAGTCAAGCTGAGCCTAGAGACAATTAGGAAAAAAGAAGTGAACACATTTCACTGAACCAGGTCTAAACCAGCTTTTAATTAAACAGAAAGTAAACTGTTAATTTGATTAATTTTAACTTTTCAAATGAAAAACACAGAATTTAAAACTAAACTGTGAATCCAAAAATAGGAAAACTTGAGCACAGACCTTTGTTGTACATTGGCCTCTGTTTCCTCTGCGTTGTCTCTGCTCCGTTTCTTGGAGCCTGACATTGGGACGTCCGGGCTGCTGCTGGAGGACGCCTGGACGTCTCCAGAGACTCTCGGTGACCGCAGCACACGCCTACATACATCATTTCATTTAAAAAAAATAACTGAGCAGAATAGTGTCTCTTTAAATGAAAACAACTGAATGAGTCCAAACCTGTCTGAGCGACCTGTCTCCTCGTCGTCCTCGTCCCGGCTGCGTTTTGTCGAGGGCCCCTGGTTGGTGCTGGAGGGCCCCTGGTTGGTGCTGGAGGTGGAGGGCCCCTGGTTGGCACTGGAGGGCCCCAGGTTGGCGCTGGAGGTGGAGGGCCCCAGGTTGGCGCTGGAGGTGGAGGGCCCCTGGTTGGCGCTGGAGGGCCCCTGGTTGGCGCTGGAGGTGGAGGGCCCCTGGTTGGCGCTGGAAGTGGAGGGCCCCTGGTTGGCACTGGAGGGCCCCTGGTTGGCGCTGGAGGTGGAGGGCCCCTCGTTCGGACGACTGGAGACACAGTGCATCTTCTCGAAGCACTGGCTCACACTGAGGACACATTTAAGAGTCACACACAGGCCTCAACTTACATAGACATACATACAAAAAAGACAAAAAAAAACCCAAAAACAATTTCAAATGGTTGTGCTGAACAAAGAAGGAGTCTGTGTCTGTGTTTTTTTGTTTTTTTTGTTTTGTTTTTTACATTTCACATACTCTGAATAATGGAATATGAATAAACTAGAGTCACGTGTTTGATTGTGACGTCGGGAGAGAAGAGATTATAAACGCTGAAGCCGATACTCACTACTCGGTCTCGAAGACGCTGACCATGTGGCTCATTGTGACAAAAGGATGATTGAGGATGTCTTCGGGACTGATCCTCTTTTCAGGATTTATGTCCAACATCCTCGAGACCAGATGGACAAAGTATTCACAGTCGCACTCTTTGTCGTCGGTGGCGTCCTGGCTGTAGTCGAGGTCCATCTGAAAGAGAAGTAAACCGTTAGAACAAAGTCTCTAAGGCTGTTAATTAAATATTGAAGGAGACACAAAGCTCACCAGGAACAGATCGTTGAGACTGTTCATGGTCCTTTCAGTAAAGTCAGGACTTTTCGGAAAAGTCTAAAAAGAAGAAAAGAGTGATTTAAAAAAAAAAATACAGTAAATTTTTTTTAAATTATTATTTTTTATTCCACCATTTTTTAAATCTAGTATAAAAAAGTCTAGTATAAAAAAGTATCCCTCTGTTAATTCTTATAACCTTTATACTATCAAATGTAAAAAAAAAATTCTACAACTTAAAATATGGTTAAAAAAAGAAAAAGAAAAATATAAAAAAGTTTGTAAAAATATAACATAATTCAAATATTTAAAAAAGTCAAATTAAAAATATATGGCCTAAATTATTAAGAAAAAAAGAAAAAACATTTCTTACATTTAAAAAGAATAAAAGTCAGTAAAAACTAAAAAAATAAAATAAAATACCAAAAAGCAATTAAATAAATGAAAAAATTAGATAAGAAAATAAAAAATGCCAAAGTGAAAAATCATATAAACGCTTGCTCCAGTGCAAACCGTACAATATTAAATATAGCCACATTATTGTCAGAATTGAAATTTAAATAGAGCATTACCTTCATCTTCCAGACCAGTGAGTGCTGGACCAGATGCAGATCGAAGTACTGTTCTGTGTACTGCCCAGTACTCAGAACTGCATTCGGTGGAGTCCCGAGGATCTCCACGATATGTCTCAACTGTTGAAAAAAACAAAACACATTACTCATCTGTAATCACTTTTAACGCCTAAACTGCTGCAGTAAGCCTTTTTATAAAACATACCGTACTGGTTCCAGAGCTGCCGGGGACGGTGCCTCCCGAGCAGCATCTCAGCCGCTATACAGCCCAGGGACCACACGTCGATCGACTCGTCAAATTTAGCTCCGACGAACACTTCAGGGGCCCTAAACAAACAGACAAACGTGATTAATTTACTCTTCTTTATGTAATTTCCATAAAAATAAACAAAACAATACAAAATACAAAAAAACTCAAACTAAAACCAGTGAGAAACTTTAGAAAAAGTGTGGACTGTATTTAACAAAGCCAAATCACATTTTGTGCTTTAAAACCATGGTCAACTTTAAGTGCCATCTTTGTGTAGCATTTGGGTTTAATAACTCACAAGATAATATTACACTTTAATAATGAAATAAAACAATTAAAGGAAATTGCTAAATATATTAAATCCTTAACATAAAAATATAATAAGTCAATCAGTGTTAGATGAGCTGCCTCTTTCTTCAACCAAAACAAATATTATAAGCAAATTTGAAAGTCAATGTCCAGAGCGTCCTATAGACAGACTGGACCAACATTAGACTATAACTGTGTGAAGTGAAGGTCGTACCTGTACCACCTCGCCTGAGCCATATTTCCAGGCATCACCACAGAAGCAGGAATAGCCAGGCCCAAGTCAATGAGCTTGACTCTGAGACTCGACGTGTGGTCGACCATCATGATGTTGTCCGGCTTCACGTCTGTGTGAACAATGCCAACGTTTTTCAAGAACATCAAGGCCATAGCCACCTGGAAATGATAAGGAAAATGAGGTTTTAATAATGGAAACAAGCCAGTGATGACAGCCTTTATTCCCCTTTTGACAACAAAAACCTAAAAGTGTGCAGTGCTACGTTTGTACTGTAAGTAGTAATAGTGACTGGCCTTTACAGTAAACACCTTTTATCTTTGAGTAAAAAGACCTGGAGTGTAGTATTTCACAAACCTGATGTATCACAGGCCGGATCTGCTTTAACGAGAACTGCTCTGTCTGCTCAATAAAAGTCCCGAGGCTGATGTCCAAATGTTCGAATTCGAGGCAGTATCCGTCTCTGCACTCGAAGGAATCGAACCAGCGGATGATATTATACTGCTCCGATCCGTGATCTTTCAACATCTGGAGCATTTCCGTCTGTGGAAAAAGAGTTAATGCCTGTGTCTGAAAAATGCGCATAATCATAATCTGAAAACGTTATGTCATACCTCCTCTTTGCCATATACTGTCTGGCTCCTGCCTCTTAAGACTTTCAGGGCCACAGTTTCTTCGTTGCTTTTTTTTTTGCAAAGGGCCACTTTCCCAAAGACACCTGAGCCCAAGATGCCTTTCACGACGTAGGAGGTAGAGGGCCCTGTGATGACTGAGTCGACTTTTAGGAATTGCATGGTGACGAATCTATATACTGTGGATTTCTGAAAGACAGAGAAAAGCAAAAATCCTTTTATATAGTGCTGTTCTTACCTGGCGCTGGTCAAAAATTCAAAATCAATATGGCAAAAAAAAAGCACAATAGAAAAACCTTGAACACAATGAACTGACACAATGCCAACAAAACCTGACAGTATGCTACAAAAAAATGCCACAGAAATGCAGCAAAATGTCAAAAAAAATGACCAAATTCTGCAATTACACAACAAAACACTACCAAAACGTGACAGTGTTCCAAAAAAACATGTTCAAACATCACAAAAATGCAACAACATGGTGCAAAAACACAATTAAATACAATAAAACACTGCAAGAATATGACAATATGCCACAAAATTGTGTCTGAACGCCAGAGAAATGCAGAGAAATGGCGTGAAACACAAACAAATGCTGCAAAAACGCAACAATATACAGAAAAATGCCTCCATGTGAAGCAAACCAAATACTGAAATAAAACCACTTAAATGTTTTTTGTTGGAGCAGTACACTTTCAAAGAGGACAGAAAAACAAGCACAAATACAAAAGACATGTGCTTTAACAGTTTGTCATAAAATAATTACAAAATAAAGTCTAAATTACCTGTAACTTGTAATTTTGTTCAGTAGAAAACACCAGAGCTGTGCTTCAGGTTGAAATCTGTCTGAAAATGAATAGAATTGTGTCTCAGTCTGGACTCAATGACATCACTCATCGCCGCGACGACCCTCCACCATGACACCACCTCGCCATATAAGGAAATGACCCTTTACCATATAAGGAAATGACAGAATTCACTAATAAATACATTATTTTAGCATTAATTGAGGTGATTCTAGTGATACTGGGGACACAACACACCCAGAGCTTGGGCCACATGATCAATAATAGTCATAAATCAATATACATAAATAAATAAAAACAACAAACAAATTCAAACTAAAACCAGTCAGAAACTTCAGATGGGGCCCTCTTTAGTCTTGGGGCCTCGAGAATTTCCTGCCCCAGAGTACTGATGGCCTTAAACAATTGTAAATAAGTATAATAATGAATATATTTTTACTGTTTGTGATGTTTTGTGTTAAAATCTGGACACTTAATGCAGGAAACGCTCAAAACTATACTTTAATTATTAGTTTTATCTTCGTTTTTCATTTATTTATTTGAATTTAGCATTTATTTGTTGGGACACAGAATATAAACCTGAAAAAAAGGGACAGAACCCATTAAATCAGGATGAACAGTCACTACTCAACACTCAGCAGTGAATTTATATTTATCTAACCCTTTTTTACTCACAAATCTATAACATTCTCCTCTCAGAAATTATTTACCTACTTGTGAGCACCCGCCCTAAACATTTTTGACAACTCTGTGCTCTAGTTTTAGCCTGTAATTACTGATCCTGACCTGAAGGGAGCGGCATTACGCGTCTGAGCGGAAATCTGTAGCAGAAGAAGAGTGAGATCTGGCAACCCGGGAGCTGCCGCGGGAACGAGTCAAAACAAAAACATCCCACAGAAAGACAAATGAGCACAGAGCTGCACGAATCTGGCCTTTTAAGTGAGTGTTTTTACATAAATACGCAAAGTCTCTCCGTTAAATATGTGTTTGAATGGTTGTCGATGACTTTTTATGGATAAACGTTTGGAGCTAATGAGATAAAGGACTTAATTTAGCCACAGTTAGCTTTGACAGTTTAGTCCTGGTTTTGACTTGGTTTAACTATGGTTTAGACCTGATTTAGATCAAGTTTATTTCTGGTTCAGTCGTGCTTTTAAACCTGTATTTTGACTCCGTTTAATGCTTGGTTTATTCCTAACTTTAGACATTATGAGATCTGGTTTAGCCCTTTTTCTAGATATAGTTTAATTACGATATAGCGCTGGTTTAGTTTTGATTTTTAGTCCAGGTTTTGACTTAATTTTAGATCTTGTTTAGTTCTTGTTTCAGCCTTGGTTTGCTTCTGGGTTTAGCTTTGGGTTAGATCTGGTGAAGTTCTTTTTTCTAGACTTGGTTTAGCCTTGATTTTGCTCAAGTTTTAGCTTGGTTAGACCTGGTTTGGCCCTGGATTTAGACCTGATTTAGCCTGAGTGTAGTCCTGATGTATAATTGTTTTTAGTCCTAGTTTTTAGACCTGGATTAGACCTGTTTTAGTCCTAATTTAATCCTAGTTTTACGTAATACAATGCTGTTTTCAGGTTCCATATCACAATATTTGCTTTAGATCACATTGAAACTGGTGGAAATGCAACACAAAAGCATATTTTGATTAGTTTCTCTGCTGTAATTATGTGTTATGTCAGTCTTTCTGCTTCCCTTCGACTGATGGAGCTGACAGCATCACAATGACTCGGAGACTGACCAAAGAAGAGCTGGACGAGCAGTTTGAGCTGTTCCTGAAGGAGGTAATGCTTCTGTTTAGAGGATTATTAAACCTTCAGTGTGTTGGTCAATACTAAAGAAAGGTGCCTATAATGAAAATAGATGCAAAACAGCGGTTCTAATGACTATAACTGTCTGGTCTTCTCTCTCAGTCGGTTTCTGATGATTCGGTGGATTTGGGCAGCTCGGAGAAGCAGACAGGAGCTAAAAGCAGTCAGAAATCAGCCCAGAAGCCCACTGTGTCCTGGTGGCAGGACGATGACGACGACAGCAGCGGGAAAGGTAGGTCTCAAGAGAGTAAATGGCATTTCTAGTGTCTAGTTCTAGTTGGCTTTGCATTTTACACATTTACACTTGAGATATTTGTTCAAATCCCAAGATGTTACTGAAGTTGTCAGTGATATGCTTCTTCAGCTTCTGTTTTTATTGGCATCTTGACAAATGACAGCTGTCTACCGTCATTAAAAAAAGCCATATGTGTGCTCAGTATATAGATATTTCCGAACACACACACAATATTGTGCTAATTTAATGCTCAATACCATAAAAATCCCTCTCATCTCCAAAAATATCGAGACCTCTTCTTCTATTAGAAACCTCTCTAATAAAAGTAAAAATACTTTTTACATTACAGTCATTACATCAAACATCTGAGTTAAATCCTACAAAAGCTAATATTTTTGCGCATTTTACTTTGCTTCCCTTTTGTCTATTTATGTTTTTCTTTTTTGTGCCTTTTCTGTGTCTAAATACATGTATCTAGCTCTAGAACAGACACTTTCTCTGGCCACTATTGACTGTGTAGAACAAACGGGAGACCCTTTTTTTATGAGCTAAACATTCTCTTCTATATAAATCCTTGATTATAAAGTGTAGTGCTTACTAGTAACATTTACTGAGAGCTGCATAAAGGCACAGATTTACCAAACCCTTTTGTTGAACTGTTTGTCCCGAGGAATATGTTTGTTGTTTTGTTTTTGTCTCCAGAGAAAACCAAACGCAGATTTATCAAAGCCCCTAAACCTCAGACTGAAAACAAGGAGGGTGAGCTCATGTTGAATCAAGTCTTCCCTTTGAGAAAATCTAGTGTTTTTCCTCCTTAGCCGCTCCTTTAATAATGCACTAGGAGTCACCCTTTTTCTGTCTTTTTTATGTCCAATCTGGTTTTAGCGATCACCCTTTTGACAGATTTGATGGATAAACATAGAAATTACGTAGAAAAAGACCAAAGGCAAACGTGTCAGCTCTTAATCCAACTTTCAATTGGCATCTGAAGCTTGACGTAGTAGTTTTGCTATGTTTTTACCTCATTTGTACAGTTTATAGGCTAAATTTTATTATAAATGTGATCAAAATAATGTACTTTTCACTGTGAATCCTTATTTTTTTTACATATTCCAATACAAGCCCTCTCCAGTAGACATTTGTATAGAAATTTCCCTTCATTTCCTCCCCTTTAGCCTTAATACATATATTTATAACAGATACAGTGGTCTCATTATAATCTGCCCACATTCTCTCCTCGTTTTCCGAAGTTTCCTTTTCAAAGCCGGTCCCCAAACCTCGCGCCTCGGCTTCGGTTCAATCAGAAAATACCCAGAACTCAGAGAATCAGAGAGAATACTCATTTGACGAGTCTCGCTCTGACGACAAAAACCTCCAAGACACCTCAGGAGAAAGCAGCCCCCACGAAGCGCCTCCGTCCAGCCCCGAGAGAAGATGGTACCCTAAAAAGCCCCCGTAGTGCTCCTCTTAGCGATATTATGGACGATATTATCCCTGAAGTGTTTCAATTTGTGACCTCTCTGTTTTTAAAATGTTGTTAAGGTGTTGCTTACTTTCAGGACTCGTCGGATCAGGGAAGAGTTTCAGGAAGTCCCTCCGTAAGTCTCAGACGATTCGAGAAGAAGAGGAAGAGGACAGTAGTTTAAAAGAACAAAGACAAGAGGCAGATGTCCCAAAAAGAGACGACACAGAGACTGAAGGTGAGCGGGCAGGTCCATAATGGTGAGATAAATAAGGAAAAAAGCAACTACATCTGCTCTAAACATGTCCAGACTTCTTTCAAAAGCAACAAAAATGTGAAAATAAAGGATGTCCCGCTACCAAACAATACTGAGTACAGATATGATACAGATATATTCACATATTTCATGTTCTTTATTGGTTTTGATTGCACTTTTTGTTAGAATTGTAGGATCTCAGTTTGACAGAATTAGGATGTTGTTTACATACAATATACAAACAAAAACCGCCCCATTTTAATTTTTTTAATCTTCCCTGCATCATTCTCAGTCATTTTTCCTTCCCCGGTCTAAATGTTGGAGCTTGAGGCTACTTTCATAGGTTAAAATAATGGGAGCACAAGTATTAATCCAGTACATAACATACGCAAATGCTGATTTATTCATTTCTTTTCTGTCCCTCAGTAAACATAACCAGACCTCCATTTATTTTAACAAACGGAGCCATATTAGAAAGAGATAAGTGGACATTCCCATAAGGCTTGCAAAAAACTACCTTTTCCTATATTTGACATGTTTTAGCAGAGCTTTGTTTGCAGTTTTATCATCATTTAAAGTCGATTGTGGCCAAACAGTGCTGCACAGAAAACCAGTTTGTTTCTCTGTTTTTTTCCCAGACTTCTTCTTTAAACTGGCTTTTTTATTTTTTACTGAACATGCTGTAGATAAATATGATTGTCATTACTTTTCGAAGTTCAGTAGAGTTTGTGCTTTGTTCTTGACTCCAGCTCCGAACCGGTCGATGTCGGGGATGGACACTTTGGAGGAGGAAGAGGAGAAGGCTCGGTTCTTCGCCGAACTCGAGGCCGGAGCTTCATCCACGATAGATTACTCCAAACTGAACCGAGATCTGGACTCCACCTCCTCCACCGTCGGCCCACGCAACGGGTTCGTAAAGCATTTATTACAAGAGCACGTACGGAAACATTTCAGGGATGTCTGTCAAACCTTAACGTGATCAGACGAGAAAAAAACACGATATTTAGAATACGTCGTAGCGTCATCTTCTGTGTTTCTCCTGAAGTTAAATAAAGTTAAGTTAAGCTTTCTTTCTTTCTTAGCTCAACATCAGTCATGAATAAAAACAGTTCTGAAAATACACACTATACTTAAAACTACAGAAAGTGAATTGCAGGAGGCAGAGTCATCTTGTTTGTTCAGCGTTTTGCTCATTTTTGGGCTTTTCGATACTTTTGCGAGTCACAAACCTTTGTAAATTATCCTGCGTGCCTTATTTAAGGACTTTATTAGCAGGTTTTTTGCAGTGTTTTTAAAGTTTAGTATAGTTTTATCAGTCTTATTTTGTGTTTTGATCATTTTTAACACATTTTTAGTCATAGATTAGTGCTATTTTGCTTTGTTTCTGTCCGTTTTTTGGTCTCGCTGCTTTCTTTTTTGGTAATTCTAACTAATAATACATAATGAGTTGCTTTTTTTGATTAAATACGGTTACAATCTGTGTCTCAGCTCTAAATGAAGATTGACTTTGTCCACAGGAAAACTGAGGAAGCAGCAGAGCAGACGGATCCAAACAAAGACAAAGAGGCAGTGAACTCCAGAGACTCTCCAGGTAAAAAAACATCCCTCTTCTGCTTTTTATTCCTCAAATCTCAGTCTATTTACTCTAAACTCTGTCCCAGGTTCTCCTCATTACAGCGACGACTTTGAGGACGACGGAGACGGAAAACAATCAGCAGCAGAGGTCTGTGTTCACTTCCTCTTTTTGTTTAGCTTCTTTTACAGTTTTAGTATTAATCTAATTTTCTTACGTGTTTTTAGAAACCGAAACTGTCCCCAATTCTTGCTAAAGGTAAGAAAAAGACAAATAAATAAACTTTTACTGAAAATCCACACAAAGTAGATGTTGCAGCTCCTGATTTGATTCTCAAATGTTTTGTTTTTAGTGTCTCTTTACGATTCGTTGGACGACACCAGAGAAGGAGACACGAGGAAGACCGCAGCAGCTTCACTCGACAAAGGTAACACTTCACGGTTCGTCAAAATAAAAGCATCACGACAGGTTTAGAAGTTAAATAATGTAGAAAAATATTTCAAAAAGAAGTCAGGCAGTTACTGATTAAAGATGGTATATATTTAAATTAGGCCTCTTTTACAGCAGTAAATAATTTTTGATTTTTTTAGTGTCTTTTGGCATATCTGTGTCAAAGTAATGCTTTTATATTATAATCTATACAGGACTTGATATTTTTTAAGTATTAGCAAATGTGTTTTACTTGTTCTTTAATTAACAAAAAAATGATATCAGTTTTATAGTCTTCTTTTTAAAAACTAAAAGTAGTTTTAAAATCATTTAATTATATAATTTAGGGAAATTAGATTAATTAAATTTCAGCTAAATTTTTCACATTTTATCTATAAATATATTTGATATTTATTTATAATTGAGCAAGAATTAGATAAATATATACTGTACAACAGTGGTGAGGGGCAATGTGATAAGAAGCATTTCAGGGGCCGAAGAAAACTAAAAACCTGTTCAAATCCAACTAAAACTGCTCAATAACAACTAAAACCTGTTCAAATCCAACTGAAACCTGTTCAAGTCCATATAAAACCTGTTCAAGTCAATTTAAAACCTGTTTAAGAACATATAAAACCTGTTCAAATCCAACTGAAACCTGTTCAAATCCAACTGAAACCTGTTCAAGTCCATATAAAACCTGTTCAAATCCAACTGAAACCTGTTCAAGACCATATAAAACCTGTTCAAGAACATATAAAACCTGTTCAAATCCAACTGAAACCTGTTCAAATCAACCGAAACCCTGTTCAAGCCCATAAAAACCCGGTTAAAACCCACAAAAACCTTTTAAAGACCCAAAAAAAACCTTTCCGAAACAAAAAAAAACAATTTATACCATATAAAACCTGTTCAAGACCATATAAACCCTGTTCAAGACCATATAAAACCTGTTCAAGATCATATAAAACCTGTTCAAGTCCATTTAAAACATGTTCAAGAACATATAAAACCTGTTCAAATCCAACTGAAACCTGTTCAAGACCATATAAAACCTGTTCAAGACCATATAAAACCTGTTCAAGACCATATAAAACCCGTTCAAGACCATATAAACCCTGTTCAAATCAAACTGAAACATGAAAAATTCCAATAAAAACCTGTTCAAACCACTGTTTAAGTCCATATAAAACTTGTTCAAATCCAACTAAAACCTCAACCCCAAAAACATTACTTACCAAGAGTATTGAAGGGCCACAGAAAACATTGCAAAGGGCCACATTTGGCCCCCAGGCCTTGAGTTTGACATGTGTGGTGTATCTTAGTTTTGTTCTGCTTCAGTCATAGTAAAAGTAATGAGATATTTAGTCTAAAAGTGTGATTGTGTTCTCTTCAGGACAGTCCTATGGACAGAGTGGAGGCTCAGAGATGGAGGCGCTGCACGAGGCCTACAGACACATCCACAACCGCACTTTATCTCCAGAAACAGAAGCAAAAAACCAGCGTCCGGAGTCTCCAGCTTCTCCTCCTTCTCCTCCTTCTCCTCCTTCTCCTCACGACGGACAATCACTCCAACCTGTTTCTACAAATGACTCAGGTCTGCACACTTTATTTAATCACAGTACATTATTATTATTACATTTTTAAACCTACATTCATTTTTAGAGATGATTCTGATTGGCCTTTATCTATAACGTATTATATAAAAATAGATTAAAACATGAACTAATGGTGGAATATTTGCTTTGACTCAAATATAACTGTGTGGATGATATTTTGTAGTTTTAACTGCTTGTTTGTATAATTATTTTGTTATTTTTCTATTTGGTTTCTACCTCTCACATGCACGGTTTTGTTTTCACATTTATAGTTTTTGTTTCTTTTTTTGTAAAACAGTATATTGTTGTTATATTTGTGATCTGACAGTTTATATTTTGTTGTGTTTATCCAGATCTTCCCACTGCAGAGGAGCTGATGAGACCCATTCGACCCGAAGAAGACCATTTAAGAGGGTTCAGTCTGCAGCCGGTCAGGTCAGACACCGAGACCATGTAAAACCTGTTCAAGACCATGTAAAACCTGTTAAAGACCATATAAAACCTGTTCAAGACCATATAAGACCTGTTCAAGATCATATAAAACCTGTTCAAGACCATATAAGACCTGTTCAAGATCATATAAAACCTGTTCAAGACCATATAAAACCTGTTCAAGACCATATAAAACCTGTTCAAGATCATATAAAACCTTTTCAAGACCATATAAGACCTGTTCAAGATCATATAAAACCTGTTCAAGACCATATAAAACCTGTTCAAGACCATATAAAACCTGTTCAAGACCATATAAGACCTGTTCAAGAACATATAAAACAAGTTCAAGACCATATAAAACCTGTTCAAGACCATATAAAACAAGTTCAAGACCATATAAAACCTGTTCAAGACCATATAAAACCTGTTCAAGACCATATAAAACCTGTTCAAGACCAAATAAAACAAGTTCAAGAACATATAAAACAAGTTCAAGAACATATAAAACAAGTTCAAGAACATATAAAACAAGTTCAAGAACATATAAAACAAGTTCAAGACCATATAAAACCTGTTCAAGACCATATAAAACCTGTTCAAGAACATATAAAACCTGTTCAAGACCATGTAAAACCTGTTCAAGACCATGTAAAACCTGTTCAAGACCATGTAAAACCTGTTCAAGACCATATAAAACCTGTTCAAGACCATATAAGACCTGTTCAAGACCATGTAAAACCTGTTCAAGACCATATAAAACCTGTTCAAGACCATATAAAACCTGTTCAAGACCATATAAAACCTGTTCAAGACCATATAAGACCTGTTCAAGAACATATAAAACAAGTTCAAGACCATATAAAACCTGTTCAAGACCATATAAAACAAGTTCAAGACCATATAAAACCTGTTCAAGACCATATAAAACCTGTTCAAGACCATATAAAACCTGTTCAAGACCAAATAAAACAAGTTCAAGAACATATAAAACAAGTTCAAGAACATATAAAACAAGTTCAAGAACATATAAAACCTGTTCAAGACCATATAAAACCTGTTCAAGACCATATAAAACCTGTTCAAGACCATATAAAACCTGTTCAAGAACATATAAAACCTGTTCAAGACCATATAAAACCTGTTCAAGACCATGTAAAACCTGTTCAAGACCATGTAAAACCTGTTCAAGATCATATAAAACAAGTTCAAGACCATATAAAACAAGTTCAAGAACATATAAAACCTGTTCAAGACCATGTAAAACCTGTTCAAGACCATATAAAACCTGTTCAAGACCATGTAAAACCTGTTCAAAAACATGTAAAACCTGTTCAAGACCATATAAAACCTGTTCAAGATCATATAAAACAAGTTCAAGACCATATAAAACAAGTTCAAGACCATATAAAACAAGTTCAAGATCATATAAAACCTGTTCAAGACTTATTTCTATTCATTTATCTTCTCTTTCCATTTCCTACATGTTGCCTGAAACATCGTCTTTCCTTTTTGTTGCAGTGCTTTAGATTACAACCACGATAAACCCTCTGAACCAAACGAGCTGCAAAGGACTTTCACAGAGTCGCCGAAGAAGAAGAAGAAAAAGGAGAAGAAGCCTGAGTTTTTTGCAGAAGAGAAGGAGCTCTCGGGATGGATCTCACGTCGTCCTGTTATTGCTCCAGAGCCGAGCGTTCAGGAGCGAACCTGGAGCCTCCGAGAAGAAGTCGAGAGATTAATGCAGGATCATGACACGTCCAATAAAGCCTCTCAGGAAAATAAAGCTCAGAAACAGCAGGTGAGGAACTGTACTGAAGGTTTAAGTCACACTGGAAACCTCTAACGAATGTGAGTGATTCAAGTCTTTCTCAAACCAGGGCTGTCCTAACTTTTAACAAAGAGAGAGACTTTTGATGAGAGGAAAAGGGCCGTCAGTCTCTTCTGATTTTATTCTTCTCAGTTTTAGTTGGATTTGAACAGGTTTTAGATAGATTTCAGCATGTTTCATATGAGTTTGAACATGTTGTAATTGGATTTTAACATGTTTTAATTGGATTTGAACAGTTTTTAGTTGCATTTGATCAGGTTTTAGATGGATTTGAACAAGTTTTAGTTGGATTTTAACAGGTCTTAGTTGGATTTGTACATGTTTTATTTGGATTTGAACAGTTTTTAGTTGGATTTGAACAGATTTTAGATGGATTTGAAAAGGTATTAGTTGATTTTCAGCACATTTCAGATGGGTTTGAACATGTTTTAGTTGGATTTGAACTGTTTTTAGATGGATTTGAATGGGTTTTAGATGGATTTGAACAGTCTTAGTTGGATTTGAACAGGTTTTATTTGGATTTGAACATGTTTTATTTGGATTTGAACATGTTTTAGGTAGATTTGAACAGGTTTTGAGTGGATTTGAACAGGTTTTAATTATAGTAAATCAGTGTCATCCTGGAATATATCCTGTTTATTCCTTGTTACGTGTCTGTTTAAGTTTATCTTTTTTGTCAGATCAGGTTAATGTTTGTTCCTCTTTTCTCCTGGAGCCGTCCCGAGCCTCCTCTACGTCCCGTCCCTCCACGGCCCACAGCAGGAGGCCCACAGCGGCTCCGTTTCGAGGCAGGTCTGCGGACTCCAGGACAACAGTGACGTCCCGTTCGTCCTCAGGTCCCAGCGCTCTTCAGTCCAAGTCCTCAAAACCCTCTGTGTCCCAGCTGCACCTCCCCAGGTCCACGAAAGTCCAGGAAAAACCAAACCAGCACCACTCAGGTTCGCACTGACACTTAAATACCTCACATTATACCTCGGGTAATATTTGAATTCATGAGAAAAACTGATTGAAGCTTGTTTTCGGAGCAGAGGCAGGTCTAAAGGTGAGCAGTGACCTGGTGGCGTCCGTCCAGTCTTTAGTGTCTGTTCTTCAGCAGCAGATCCACTCCAAACATCCAGAACCTAACCCTAACCCTTCACACTCACAGAAAACCACGAATCATCTGGAAATATTACAACACTCTCCAACCAGACACGTAAGAATATACCTATAATACCTGTAATATTAGCTTGTGCTTACAACTAACCCTCCACCAGCTCAGATTCAGCCATAAAATCATTATTTATCAACTCTAGAATGTTATATAAGATTGGATTGTGTGAATCTACACTGGTTTCACGGCTGTACGCAGCGTTGAGGTCCATTAACTCAAAATAAAATCATCTTTTCACTGAATTTTGTCACTCCAATAAAAATTGTTTTGTCAAAATGAGGCTGAGTAGAAATGTTTGTACTTACTTTTTGTGTAAAACCTGTTTAAATCCAACTAAAATGGTTTAAATCTTTTTAAAACCTGCTCAAATCCAAATAAAACCTGGTCGTATCCAACTAAAACTTGCTCAAATCTGACTTAAACCTGTTTGAATCTGACTAAAACATCTTCAAATTGAAGCAAATCCTGTTCAAATCCAACTAAAACTTGCTCAAATCTGACTCAAACCTGTTTGAATCTGACTAAAACCTGTTCAAATCCAAATAAAACCTGTTCAAGTGTGTCTAAAACCTACTATTCTAACTTAGATCTATTTAAAGCCTGTTCAGTCCAACTTCAACCTGTTTGAAACTGACTAAAACCTGATTAAATCCAACTAAAACTTGCTCAAATCTGACTTAAACCTGTGTCAATCTGACTAAAACCTGTTCAAATCCAAATAAAACCTGTTCAAGTGTGTCTAAAACCTACTAATCTAACTTAAAACTGTTCAGATCTATTTAAAGCCTGTTCACATCCAACTTAAACCTGTTTGAAACCGACTAAAACCTGATTAAATCCAACTAAAACCTGTTCAAATCCAAATAAAACCTGTTCAAGTGTGTCTAAAACCTACTAATCTAACTTAAAACTGTTCAGATCTATTTAAAGCAAAATAAAACCTGGTCAAATCCAACTAAAACGGTTCAAATCTTTTTAAAATGTGGTCGAATCCAACTAAAACCTGGTCGAATCCAACTAAAACTTGCTCAAATCTGACTTAAACCTGTTTGAATCTGACTAGAACCTGTTAAAACCCAACTAAAACATATTCAGAAGAGCAACAAGAAATAATACCTAATAACCCTGGCTTTCTCATGTTTGGACCTCTTTTTTTAGGTGGTTCTCCTTAGCCTCATTTGCAAAAGCAGAACTTTATACCCATTATTCTAGCTCCTTTGCTGTCATGTGGTTAGATTAAACAATAATGTACTATTTACTCCTGTTTAAAGTCATGTAATATAAGTGTGTGATGTTCCTGTGTGACTTTCAGAAAGAAGAGGACGTCTCTGAGGTGGATCTGAGGGCACAGCTGCTCGAGAAGGAGAAACAACTCAGAAAACTCCAGGAGGACGCCGAGGAGCTCCACTCGGTCAAACAACACAACTACCTTCTGCAAAGCAAGGTCAGTGAAATATCATCTTCTCCCAGTGACTGTTATGTGCTGCTGCTGTGGTGTAATTAGAGTAATCCTTGTGCTCTTCAGCTTCGCAGCGCAGAAGAGGAAATCCAGAAAAACAGATGGACGGACGCCTCAGACTCGGTTAAACAAGAGAAACTCCAACAAATCGATAAAGAAATAAAAGAACAGGAGACTCTCATAAAGGGTTACCAACAGGTTTGTGTCTAATCCTCTCAACTTGCCACAAAAGAATCACATTCAGACAACATTAGTGTTCTTAAAAGCATAAAACCTGTTCAAATATAAATAAAACTTGCTTAAATCTGACTTAAACCTGTTTGAAATTGACTAAAACCTGTTTAATTCTGTCTAAAACCTACTCAAATCCAACTTAAAAGTGTTTAAAACCGACTAAAACAGTTCAAATATTTTTAAAACCTGCTCAAATCTTTTTAAAACCTGGTCGAATCCAACTAAAACTTGCTCAAATGTAACTTAAACCTGTTTGAATCTGACTAAAACCTGTTCAAATCCAAATAAAACCTGTTCAAGTGTGTCTAAAACATACTCAAATCCAACTTAAAACTGTTCAAATCTATTTAAAGCCTGTTCACTTCCAACTTAAACCTGTTTAAAACCGACTAAAACCTGATTAAATCCAACTAAAACGGTTCAAATCTTTTTAAAACCTACTCAAATCCAACTTAAACCTGTTTAAAACCGTTAAAAGTCACACAATTAGACAAAATTAGTGTCATTAAGAGCATACACAGCAACACTTTTAGGTTTATTAACTCAAAATAGTAACCAAGAATTTCAAAAAACAAGTTTAAATACTGTGTTTAAAGCTAAAAGAGGACGATGGTTTAGATCTACTCATAAATACGAAGCTAAATGTAGACAGTACTTTCTCCCACTGATCCATGAGCTACTGATCAAATCTAATCCATTTCTTTTCTTGTTTTATTTCTGAAGGAGAACGAGAGGCTGTATGAGCAGATGAAGGCCCAGCAGACGAGGAGTAAAGCCAACGAGGAGGCCATGTTCAGTGAAAACCAGAGGCTGCTCAGCGACTTGGCTTTCACCAGGTCTGCTTTAGACTAAATACATCATAATTATGGGTTAAATAATGAGAAGAAATGTAGGGAACTGTTTTTTAATGCCCAAAGCGTCTAGAAAAAACTTTAATATAATGTTGTTTAACTTAAATCTGGTGTTCCCTTTGAAAACCCAGTAGGAATTTAAAGTTTGAGTTTTGACCCTCTAAGTTTGTCAAAAAATTGTATAGACTTGTGGTTTGTGAAATGAAAATGGTCTCATCACCAACATTTTAGAATTGGATTAGTGTGTATCATAGTAATGCTAACATTTATTAGCATAGTAATTATAATTCCCATTAGGTGCTAGCATTGAGCTAACACACAAAGTGACGTCTCTTTTCCATCAGAGAAAAAAAAAAAAGCACGATCCCTGATAAAAATATGACAATCTTTAGCCTTTAATGCTCTCGGGTCTGTGGTAAATTATACTATTATGGAAAATGCTGTTTGAATTTAACTATAATCTGTTGAAATCCATCTAAAACCTGTTCAAATCCAACTAAAACCTGTTCAAATCCAACTAAAATTCTTAAAATCTAACTATAATCTGTACAAATCCATCTAAAGTCTGTTAAAATTCAACTTGAACCTCTTTAAATCCAAATTAAACCTGTTAAAATCCAACTAAAACCTGTCCAAATCCAACTAAAACCTGTCCAAATCCAACTTAAACCTCTTCAAATCCATCTATAACATGTTCAAATCCTTCTCAAATCTGTCCAAACCATCTATAACCTGTTCCGTTCCATCTAAAATCTGTTCAAATCCAACTAAAACCCCTTCAAATCCAACTAAAACTTGTTCAAATCCTTCTAAAACCTGTTCAATTCCAACTAAAAGCCACATTAGTCCTTTTGTCTTTGTCTAAATGTAATTATGCCTGACTCTGAACTCTGATATTCTGATGTTTCCAGGGAACAGCTGAATAAAACCCAGAGGCCTGTGTCCAGCGTTTGTTCTCTGGATCACACTCAGAGGATCACTCAGCTGTTGGCTCAGATTAACGTGTTTCAGGCAAGTTATATTTATTGATTATTATATTATATACATTTAAACACCTGACCGGTTACTGTAAACTGCTTTTGAAATCAGAGAAATGAGGAGAGGCAGAGCGAGGAGATTCGACTTCTGAAGCAGGAGAAGCAGGCTCTGGAGCTCGACCTGCAGCTCGTGAAGAAGGAGAGAGACCTGGCCAAAAATCAGGCTGTTTCTGTCTCAGGTAAAAAAAAAAAAAACTAAATTTAAACATGTTTCATTATACAGCACACTACTACTACTACATTTAAATAGGTAACCAGCTAAATAAGTTATTGCCACGTCTTTGAACTTGAATTTTGTGATAATACAATCATTAAATACACATTCAGTTACAATAATATACATTCTTTTGGTGTTCTATTATTTATTTTACAGAAATAAAGCCAAAATTAGAAAAGAAATGTGCAAAACTAAGTATCCCTCAGATTTAAAAGCTGTAGTTCCACATTTACCTGCAGTAACTTGATATAAAAGTTTCCTACACGGATCGTTCTTCTTTACAATTCAGTTTTTAGAGTGTGTTTTTGGGCTTTTATTGGCTTTTCCACCTCATTCTCGAAGCATTTTTCTTCACTTATTTAGACTAATCTCTTTTTTCACAGCAAACAATGTTTTAACTTTACAAAGAGATGGAAATGGAACTGTTTTATTGTGTCTAATCTCTGAAGATGTGATAATTGAATGTGATTTTTAGGTGATAAGACGTACGAGCTGCGTGTGATGGAGGAGCAGCACAAAGAGGAGGTGTCCGCTCTGAAGAAGAAGCTGCAGTGGTTCGCAGAAAACCAGGAGCTGCTGGATCGAGACGCAGCTCGACTGAAGACGGCGACGGCAGAGATCCACCAGCTCAAGGATCAGGTGAGGCCTCCAGGAAACAAACGAGAGAAAAGTGTCAGAAATACTCACAGGGTATCGTTATTGGAGGGTTTAAACAGGTTTTAGGAGGATTTAAACAGGTTTTAGGAGGATTTAAACAGGTTTTAGGTGGGTTTAAACAGGTTTAAGGTGGGTTTAAACAGGTTTTAGATGGATTTGAACAGGTTAAAGGTGGATTTGAACAGGTTAAAGGTGGATTTGAACAGATTAAAGGTGGATTTGAACAGGTTAAAGGTGGATTTGAACAGGTTTAAGGTTGATTTGAACAGATTTTAGATGGATTTAAACAGGTTTTAGGTGGAGTTAAATAGGTTTTAGGTGGATTTGAACAGGTTTAAGGTGGATTTGAACAGGTTTAAGGTGGATTTGAACAGGTTTAAGGTGGATTTGAACAGATTTATGGTGGACTTGAACAGGTTTAAGTGGATTCGAACAGGTTTAAGGTGGATTTGAACAGATTTTAGATGGATTTGAACAGGTTTTACTTGGATTTTAACCATTTATTCTTGGATTTGTACAGGTTTTACTCAGATTTAAACAGGTTTTATTTGTTTTTGAACAAGTTGTAGTTTGATATTAACAGGTTTTAGAACAGATTTTTACTTTAGTTTAAGACTTTTACAAGTTTAAGATCTTGATTTTAGGTGGAGAAGCTGAAAATGGAAGTGAGCAAAAGGAGCAGTGAGCAGCAGAAAAAGGCCAAAGAGAAGTCTGTGGACTCGAGGAGGACTCAGGATCTGGAGAAACAGGTTTTTATCTTCACAACACATCCACAAACTTCCAGTATTTATTCTGTATACATTCTGTTTTATTGATAAATATGATAACTATTCATTTGTTCCTGTTTTATTTTGGTTGGTTTTGAAAAAGCACTTCCTTCTGTTCCAGGTGAAGGAGCTGGAGCAGATTTTGAGAAGCAGGAACCCGAACTCTCTTCCCGCTCTGATCTTCGCCGCGGCCAGCGCCGGCGGCCCGGGCGACTCCGGCCCCTCCGACCCGTCCCGTCAGAGTCGGGTCACTGTCCTGTTGGAGCGCAGGGTTCAGAGGCTGGAGGCCGAGCTGGAGGGTCACGACGAAGAGGCCAAACGCAGCCTCAGAGCCCTGGAGCAGCACTTCCAGAGGATCAGGGTAAACTTAATGCTGCAGAGAGTCTAGTTATGTGTTCTGTTTTTGTTCCAGTGCTCGTAAAACCTGTTCAAAATCATCTAAAACCTGTTTAAATCCAACTAAAACCTGTTCAAAATCATCTAAAACCTGTTCAAAATCATCTAAAACCTGTTTAAATCCAACTAAAACCTGTTCAAAACCATCTAAAACCTGTTTAAATCCAACTAAAACCTGTTCAAAATCATCTAAAACCTGTTCAAATCC
>CM072163.1:2112389-2139376 GCA_036850595.1 Rhyacichthys aspro
CAGACGGTCGACTGAGACTCTGAGGTCAGTTCACTGTCTGTTACTGGTGAGGAATGTCCAGACAAACCTGAAGATATTCCTGCTAGTTCAGTCACAGTGGTTTGTGTTATTGAATTGACTGCTACATCTCCCACCTGTCAACTACAGATTCACATTAACATTTGTTGTTGACTCCCAAGAGAACAAATGGGTTTTAATCTCGTTTATTATTTTCAGATTGGCCAACTGCAGTTTGACAGAGAGCTGCTGTTCGGCTCTGGGCTCAGCTCTGAAGTCCAACCCTTCACATCTAAAAGAGCTGAATTTAAATGAAAACACTCTGAAGGATTCAGGAGTGGAGCTGCTGAGTGGATTTCTGCAGAGTCCAGACTGTCGACTGGAAATCCTGAGGTAAACTGAATTGAAGTTTGTAATTACAAACTATAGTATTTGTTCATTTATTTTTTATTATGTGTGCTGACACAGACATTTACTACCTGTCTGTGAGAAATTAGAATTATTGCCTCAGGGTGACTAAAACCAAACAGAAATGAGTTTCTTTTTGGTGAACTACAGACCTGTGTGATGGGTTTGTTACTGGAGCCACAGATACATGTTCACCTCAGTGGGACTGGAGCTGGACCTGGCCTCTGGGCCTCCACAGTCCCCAGCACAGAGCTGAAGACATGCGCGTGTCCACAGACATGCTGGGTGTCCACAGACATGCTGGGTGTCCACAGAAATGCGCGTGTCCACAGACATGCTGGGTGTCCACAGACATGCTGGGTGTCCACAGACATGCTGGGTGTCCACAGACATGCTGGGTGTCCACAGACATGCTGGGTGTCCACAGAAATGCGCGTGTCCACAGACATGCGCGTGTCCACAGACATGTCTGTGTCCACAGACATGCTGGGTGTCCACAGACATGCTGGGTGTCCACAGACATGCGCGTGTCCACAGACATGTCTGTGTCCACAGACATGCTGGGTGTCCACAGACATGTCTGTGTCCACAGACATGCTGGGTGTCCACAGACATGTCTGTGTCCACAGACATGCTGGGTGTCCACAGACATGTCTGTGTCCACAGACATGCTGGGTGTCCACAGACATGTCTGTGTCCACAGACATGCTGGGTGTCCACAGACATGCCTGTGTCCACAGACATGCTGGGTGTCCACAGACATGCTGGGTGTCCACAGACATGTCTGTGTCCACAGACATGCTTGTGTACACAGATATGCGTGTACAGGTGAACTGGTGAATCCCTCAAAGACTTTTTAATGTATTATTTTGAACCCTGAGATTAAAAATTACATTATTTGTCTGTTATTCTATTATTGTGAAGGCTTAGATAGTTTAACTTGATTTGTGATCATTTATTTATATTAATTATGGTCTTTGTTTCTTAGTATGAAGTCCTGTGGTTTGACAAAGATCAGCTGTTCTTCTCTGGCCTCGGCTCTGAAGTCCAACCCTTCACATCTGAAAGAACTGAGACTGGGTCACAACGAACTGAAGAATCCAGGAGTGGAGCTGCTGTGTGGGTTTCTGCAGAGTCCAGACTGTCGACTGGAGACTCTGAGGTCAGTTCACTGTCTCATGGTTCAGTAATGGACTTACATTCAGAAAGATTATAATGCTCCATGTTTAAATGATTTTCAGTGAGCCAAGCTCTGTGGTAAACCTTTACTTACTCTTTACTTACTTACTTGATTCAACATAAATCCTTTCATATTATAAACATAATAAAAACATGTAATAACTGTAGTGTTTTTTGTGGAGAGAACGCGGTCAGTCAATAATTCACTCTCAATAAGTTACTCTTATATCAATCAATCAATCAATCAATACTTTATTGTCTCACAAGGAGAAATTCCATATAGCGCCAATATAATATATATATAATATAAAAGTTATCTGAAAGAACTAAAAGCCTTGCTGAGAACATGATAAATATGATTTATTTCCATCGCTTGTTCTCTCTTTTTAAATGTGCATTAATAATGTGCTTGTTGTAAATCAGACTTTACTCTCACATCTGTTACTCTCTCTTCAGCTTATCCAACTGTGGTCTGACAAAGATCAGCTGTTTCTCTCTGGTCTCGGCTCTGAAATCCAACCCTTCACATCTGAAAAAACTGGCACTAAATAAGAACAAGCTCCACGACTCAGGAGCAGAGCATCTGTGTGGATTTCTGCAGAGTCCAGACTGTCGACTGGAGACTCTAAAGTATGTCTAATGCTCCTTTTTGATCAAGTTGCCATTCTTGCCTTGTCTAAATGATTGTCCAGCAGCCTCAGCCTTCTACTTACTGACTCTCCTGAAGCAATCTCCACAAACCTTTACTTTTTACACGAAGCAAATACTTCAGACAGAATTACAAGAAGTGTGCTATGCTTAAGAACGACAGGAAGCAATCGAGGTTCACTGAAATGTTCTTAGGCAGTGTAATGATATCGCTACATTTTCTATTGATTATATAGATTTTGCTGTAATAATACTTAAGACAATGAAAAAAAACGGTGTATTTTTGTCCTTTGTAATGTGTCATATTTACCTAATCACTTTGTTTTTATCTGTTCTTATAGATTGAATGACTGCTGTTTGTCGAAGGCCAGTTATTCCTCCTTCATTTCTTTTTTAAAGACCAACCCGTCCTCTCTGAAAGAGCTCTCGATGAGTGTGAACAACTCCACAGAGGACACAGAGGACGCAGAGGACGCAGAGGACGCAGAAGCAGATTCAGATGATGATGATTCAGATGATGATGATTCAGATGAAGAGGAACCAGAGCAAATTCAAGACTGTCACCTGGACATTACATTTGTATCTGATAAACAAAAACGTAAAGATCTGGACAACATGTTGTACTCAAGAGGTAAAAGGTATAAATCTGCACATCCACAAAAGAAAAAAAAAAAAGCTCACTAAATGGGCCGTATCATAATCATCTTAGCACATTCTTCTATAACTGAATTTTAAACAAAACCTGTGCATTCAGTCTTAACGTGACAAAATATTCCACTATTCATATTCATTAAATTTTATTATATTTTATATATCATCCTATTTTGTATTAATTGATCTTTTTCTGTTTAGTCCCATTAAGAATTGCATGTGACCGGAGTCTCTCTGTTCCCTGGTGGACAAATCTCTTGTCCTCATTGTGTGTTTTGATGTAAGATCACTGCATTAGACGAGAACTGTGGCTGTTTTCTTCTCATTTCTTTTTTACTCCAAACCATTTGTGTCTGAGGTCACTGATGATTACTATGCTTTTATCAGTCATGGCCAAAGGAAGACTAAACCAGGACTAAATCAGAACTCTTCCAGATCCTGCTGCTGTGGATTTATCACTGTTTCTAAAATGAGAACCATATTAAAAAACTTCTTCTCCAATGTAACCCATTTCCAGTGTTATTCATTCATAAATGTTTAAATGTGAGAACTGCAAATGTTTTCTGTTTATTTCCTTCTGTAGCTGCTTTATGAATCACACGGTAAGACACTTTATATTTTAATAACATGAGACTCATTCCACAAAAAAGAAACAAAATGGTCCAAACTAATTCAAGTAAGTTTATCCATTTTTATTATTATTTATTCAGTTTAATCCAACATCAATAACATCTGTGTTTTTTCTGCAGAACTCAACGTTGAACTGAGTTTGTTCTTCCACCGTGTGATGAATCCAGCAGATCTGAGACAAAAAACACACACGAGGCCTATGTCCGTCCATCGGCCCGTTTCCACTGAGCTCTGAGGCTGGCACGGCACGGTTTGGTTTGGGACATCTCTGAAATAGACTGGTTTTGAAACAGTTTGATTCTAGTTTTCATCAGAGTCTGATCCATGAAGCAAACTAGGACTAGATTTAGAGCTAAAACCGAACTAAACCAGGCCTGAACCAGACTAATCTAGGACTAAACTAGTTCTATGTTCGGACTAAACCAGGTCTGAGATTGGACCAACTGGACTAAAACAAGATCTAACCTAGGTTTAAACCAAAACTACATTTGAAGCAAAACCTGGACTGAAACAAGGTCTAAACTAGGACTAAACCAGGTCTAATCTGGGTCCTAACCAGGTCTAAACCAGGACTAACTATAAAGCTAAGCCTGGACTAAACCAAGACCAAACTAGGTCTAAACGTAGACTAGATTTAGAGCTAAACCTGCACTAAAACAAGGTAAAACTAGGACTACATTTACAACTAAGCCTGAATTAATCCAAGTCTAAACCCGGACTAAATCTGGATTTAACCAGGTCTAATCCAGGTAAAAACTTGGACTAGATTTATAGCAAAATCTGGACTAAATGAAGGTCTAAACTAGGACTAAGTCTAAATTAGGACAAGGTCTTATTTGGGACTAAACTGTGTCTAAACAAATAAATAAACTAGGACTAGATTTAGAGCTTAAACTGGATTAAATACGGTCTACCCCAGGTCTACACTTAACCAGCTCTGATCCAGGTCTAGATCAGGTCTAAACCAGGACTAAACTAGGACTAGATTTAGCACTAAACTAGGTCTTACCTTATTTGTTCTACGTTCTACACAAGGACTAAACTAGGTCTACATTTAAAGCTAAGCCTGAGCTAAAACCAGGACTTAACCAGGTCTAATCATGGTCTAATCCAGGTCTAAACCGGGACTAGTTCTTGTAGTTTGAGTTTTGACCCTCTAAAGCCTCTGTAGTTGTAGTTTTGACCCTCTAAAGCTGCTGTAGTTGTAGTTTAACCCTCTAAAGCTGCTGTAGTTGTAGTTTTGACACTCTAAAGCTGCTGTAGTTGTAGTTTTGACCCTCTAAAGCTGCTGTAGTTGTAGTTTTGACCCTCTAAAGCTGCTGTAGTTGTAGTTTTGACACTCTAAAGCTGCTGTAGTTGTAGTTTTGACACTCTAAAGCTGCTGTAGTTGTAGTTTTGACCCTCTAAAGCTGCTGTAGTTGTAGTTTTGACCCTCTAAAGCTGCTGTAGTTGTAGTTTTGACCCTCTAAAGCTGCTGTAGTTGTAGTTTTGACCCTCTAAAGCTGCTGTAGTTGTAGTTTTGACCCTCTAAAGCTACTGTAGTTGTAGTTTTGACCCTCTAAAGCTACTGTAGTTGTAGTTTTGACCCTCTAAAGCTGCTGTAGTTGTAGTTTTGACACTCTAAAGCTGCTGTAGTTGTAGTTTTGACCCTCTAAAGCTGCTGTAGTTGTAGTTTTGACCCTCTAAAGCTACTGTAGTTGTAGTTTTGACCCTCTAAAGCTGCTGTAGTTGTAGTTTTGACCCTCTAAAGCTACTGTAGTTGTAGTTTTGACCCTCTAAAGCTACTGTAGTTGTAGTTTTGACCCTCTAAAGCTGCTGTAGTTGTAGTTTTGACCCTCTAAAGCTACTGTAGTTGTAGTTTTGACCCTCTAAAGCTACTGTAGTGGTAGTTTTGACCCTCTAAAGCTGCTGTAGTTGTAGTTTTGACCCTCTAAAGCTACTGTAGTTGTAGTTTAACCGTCTAAAGCTGCTGTAGCATGAATTAAACTTTATTGATATTATTACGGGTCGTATTTACGGAGCTCTGAAACTATCTCAGGACGGAGCTCAGAGTGTGATACAGATGTGGGACTTGTCTCCAACTTCAGTCTCTGTTAGTCTTTTCGTTTGGACAAAGATGGACGCTCTCATGTCTCTTCAAACCATCGGACGTCTCTCGATGTGGACTTCACTATCGTCTTATTTGTTCAAAGACTCCTCAAACTAAGTCAAACTAGTCCAGGTTTAGATTTGGTTTAGACTTAGTTTGAGGAGTCTTTGAACAAATAAGACGACAGTGAAGTCCACATCGAGAGACGTCTGATGGTTTGAAGAGACATGAGAGCATCCATCTTTGTCCAAACACTGAGACTTTAACTGAAGTTAGAGACATTATAAGCCTCACATCTGTATCTCACACTGAGCTCCGTCCTGGGACCGTTTCAGAGCCACAACAGGACCCTCTGAAAGCCTTTGTGTGGTCTGGACCGGTCTGGTCTGGACCGGTCTGGTCTGGGTCCTGTGTTCCCTTTAGACCTCACTCAGTGCAGCTGCAGTGAAGAACCGTACTGACTGTGGTCTACAGAAGGAACTCAGGACCCACCACAAGAACCACACACAGCCCTGGATTTAGGACTTATCTGGGACCGGTCCAGGTCTCATCCTGGGCTGGTCTTGGGCCGGACTTCCTCCTCTTCATCGTCATCGAAGGCCTGGAGAGAGTGGTCAGAAACAGAATCAGTTAGAACAGCTATTCTTGATGTAGCTGGCTTCAAGTCCTGGTTAAATCTTGATATAGTCTTGGTTTAGTCCTAACTCAAGACCTACACAGATTTAGTCCTGGTTTAGACCTAGTTTTATCCAGATTTAGTCCTGTCTTTATTTATTCTTTGTTTAAGCCTAAATCAAAAAGTAGTTTAGTTCTTAATTAGCTCTAAATTTAGTTCTGGTTTAGTCCTGGTTTAATCCTGATTTTAGCCCTAAACGTAGACCAGGTTTAATCTTGGTCAGTCTTAGGACTTGGTTTTGATTTAGACCTGACTGTAAACAAACTTTAGACCTGGTTTAGTTCTGGTTAAGTCCAGGTTTAGTTCTTGTTTAATCCTGAATTTGTCCTGGTTTAGCCCTAAAGGTAGACCTCCATAGTCCTGATAGAGACCTACTTAAGTCCCGGTTTAGACCCAGACCTGGTTTGTTCCTAGTTTAGGTTTGGCTTAATCCTGGTTTAGTCATGGCTTAGTCGTAAATGTAGACCTATCTTTGTCCCTAGATCTGGTTTAGTCCTGGTTTAGACCTGGTTTAGACCTGGTTTAGTCATAGTTGTAGAAGTTAAACCTAAAGCCCATTATTTCTTTATAAATGAGTCGAACTGAGAAGCTTTGACCTAAAGATAAAGATTATTGAACAAACCCCGCCTCCTCCTCTTCCTCCTCTTCCCCCTCTTCCTCCTCTTCCTCGTCTCTGGTCCTTTTCTTGGACCCTGATCCTGACTCCCGACTGTTTTGGGACGAGACCTGGTCCTCATTGAACCCCACTGGGACCGGGACCGGGACCGAGACCAGGACTGGGACCAAGACCGGGACTGGACTGGACTCTGGCCTTGAGGTCTTTGGGCTTCGTCTAAAAACATTCAGAGAAAAGGTTTACGATAAAAACTCAGCGTTTAAACTGATCTCAGTTTTGTGTTGAGTCCAAACCTCCGTCCCGTCTCGTCCTCTCGGCTCCGTCCCGTCTCCGCCTCGTCCTCTCGGCTCCGTTTCTTGGAGCTGCTGCTGCTGCTGCGGGACGAGTCCTGGTCGTCCATCAGGACCACATTTTTTGTCCTCTTCGAAGTCAAGCTGAGCCTAGAGACAATTAGGAAAAAAGAAGTGAACACATTTCACTGAACCAGGTCTAAACCAGCTTTTAATTAAACAGAAAGTAAACTGTTAATTTGATTAATTTTAACTTTTCAAATGAAAAACACAGAATTTAAAACTAAACTGTGAATCCAAAAATAGGAAAACTTGAGCACAGACCTTTGTTGTACATTGGCCTCTGTTTCCTCTGCGTTGTCTCTGCTCCGTTTCTTGGAGCCTGACATTGGGACGTCCGGGCTGCTGCTGGAGGACGCCTGGACGTCTCCAGAGACTCTCGGTGACCGCAGCACACGCCTACATACATCATTTCATTTAAAAAAAATAACTGAGCAGAATAGTGTCTCTTTAAATGAAAACAACTGAATGAGTCCAAACCTGTCTGAGCGACCTGTCTCCTCGTCGTCCTCGTCCCGGCTGCGTTTTGTCGAGGGCCCCTGGTTGGTGCTGGAGGGCCCCTGGTTGGTGCTGGAGGTGGAGGGCCCCTGGTTGGCACTGGAGGGCCCCAGGTTGGCGCTGGAGGTGGAGGGCCCCAGGTTGGCGCTGGAGGTGGAGGGCCCCTGGTTGGCGCTGGAGGGCCCCTGGTTGGCGCTGGAGGTGGAGGGCCCCTGGTTGGCGCTGGAAGTGGAGGGCCCCTGGTTGGCACTGGAGGGCCCCTGGTTGGCGCTGGAGGTGGAGGGCCCCTCGTTCGGACGACTGGAGACACAGTGCATCTTCTCGAAGCACTGGCTCACACTGAGGACACATTTAAGAGTCACACACAGGCCTCAACTTACATAGACATACATACAAAAAAGACAAAAAAAAACCCAAAAACAATTTCAAATGGTTGTGCTGAACAAAGAAGGAGTCTGTGTCTGTGTTTTTTTGTTTTTTTTGTTTTGTTTTTTACATTTCACAGACTCTGAATAATGGAATATGAATAAACTAGAGTCACGTGTTTGATTGTGACGTCGGGAGAGAAGAGATTATAAACGCTGAAGCCGATACTCACTACTCGGTCTCGAAGACGCTGACCATGTGGCTCATTGTGACAAAAGGATGATTGAGGATGTCTTCGGGACTGATCCTCTTTTCAGGATTTATGTCCAACATCCTCGAGACCAGATGGACAAAGTATTCACAGTCGCACTCTTTGTCGTCGGTGGCGTCCTGGCTGTAGTCGAGGTCCATCTGAAAGAGAAGTAAACCGTTAGAACAAAGTCTCTAAGGCTGTTAATTAAATATTGAAGGAGACACAAAGCTCACCAGGAACAGATCGTTGAGACTGTTCATGGTCCTTTCAGTAAAGTCAGGACTTTTCGGAAAAGTCTAAAAAGAAGAAAAGAGTGATTAAAAAAAAATACAGTAAATTTTTTTTAATTATTATTTTTATTCCACCATTTTTAAATCTAGTATAAAAAGTCTAGTATAAAAAGTATCCCTCTGTTAATTCTTATAACCTTTATACTATCAAATGTAAAAAAAAAATTCTACAACTTAAAATATGGTTAAAAAAAGAAAAAGAAAAATATAAAAAAGTTTGTAAAAATATAACATAATTCAAATATTTAAAAAAGTCAAATTAAAAATATATGGCCTAAATTATTAAGAAAAAAGAAAAACATTTCTTACATTTAAAAAGAATAAAAGTCAGTAAAAACTAAAAAAATAAAATAAAATACCAAAAAGCAATTAAATAAATGAAAAAATTAGATAAGAAAATAAAAAATGCCAAAGTGAAAAATCATATAAACGCTTGCTCCAGTGCAAACCGTACAATATTAAATATAGCCACATTATTGTCAGAATTGAAATTTAAATAGAGCATTACCTTCATCTTCCAGACCAGTGAGTGCTGGACCAGATGCAGATCGAAGTACTGTTCTGTGTACTGCCCAGTACTCAGAACTGCATTCGGTGGAGTCCCGAGGATCTCCACGATATGTCTCAACTGTTGAAAAAAACAAAACACATTACTCATCTGTAATCACTTTTAACGCCTAAACTGCTGCAGTAAGCCTTTTTATAAAACATACCGTACTGGTTCCAGAGCTGCCGGGGAACGGTGCCTCCCCGAGCAGCATCTCAGCCGCTATACAGCCCAGGGACCACACGTCGATCGACTCGTCAAATTTAGCTCCGACGAACACTTCAGGGGCCCTAAAAAAACAGACAAACGTGATTAATTTACTCTTCTTTATGTAATTTCCATAAAAATAAACAAAACAATACAAAATACAAAAAAACTCAAACTAAAACCAGTGAGAAACTTTAGAAAAAGTGTGGACTGTATTTAACAAAGCCAAATCACATTTTGTGCTTTAAAACCATGGTCAACTTTAAGTGCCATCTTTGTGTAGCATTTGGGTTTAATAACTCACAAGATAATATTACACTTTATATAAAACAATTAAAGGAAATTGCTAAATATATTAAATCCTTAACATAAAAAAATATAATAAGTCAATCAGTGTTAGATGAGCTGCCTCTTTCTTCAACCAAAACAAATATTATAAGCAAATTTGAAAGTCAATGTCCAGAGCGTCCTATAGACAGACTGGACCAACATTAGACTATAACTGTGTGAAGTGAAGGTCGTACCTGTACCACCTCGCCTGAGCCATATTTCCAGGCATCACCACAGAAGCAGGAATAGCCAGGCCCAAGTCAATGAGCTTGACTCTGAGACTCGACGTGTGGTCGACCATCATGATGTTGTCCGGCTTCACGTCTGTGTGAACAATGCCAACGTTTTTCAAGAACATCAAGGCCATAGCCACCTGGAAATGATAAGGAAAATGAGGTTTTAATAATGGAAACAAGCCAGTGATGACAGCCTTTATTCCCCTTTTGACAACAAAAACCTAAAAGTGTGCAGTGCTACGTTTGTACTGTAAGTAGTAATAGTGACTGGCCTTTACAGTAAACACCTTTTATCTTTGAGTAAAATAGACCTGGAGTGTAGTATTTCACAAACCTGATGTATCACAGGCCGGATCTGCTTTAACGAGAACTGCTCTGTCTGCTCAATAAAAGTCCCGAGGCTGATGTCCAAATGTTCGAATTCGAGGCAGTATCCGTCTCTGCACTCGAAGGAATCGAACCAGCGGATGATATTATACTGCTCCGATCCGTGATCTTTCAACATCTGGAGCATTTCCGTCTGTGGAAAAAGAGTTAATGCCTGTGTCTGAAAAATGCGCATAATCATAATCTGAAAACGTTATGTCATACCTCCTCTTTGCCATATACTGTCTGGCTCCTGCCTCTTAAGACTTTCAGGGCCACAGTTTCTTCGTTGCTTTTTTTTTTGCAAAGGGCCACTTTCCCAAAGACACCTGAGCCCAAGATGCCTTTCACGACGTAGGAGGTAGAGGGCCCTGTGATGACTGAGTCGACTTTTAGGAATTGCATGGTGACGAATCTATATACTGTGGATTTCTGAAAGGCAGAGAAAAGCAAAAATCCTTTTATATAGTGCTGTTCTTACCTGGCGCTGGTCAAAAATTCAAAATCAATATGGCAAAAAAAAAGCACAATAGAAAAACCTTGAACACAATGAACTGACACAATGCCAACAAAACCTGATAGTATGCTACAAAAAAATGCCACAGAAATGCAGCAAAATGTAAAAAAAAATGACCAAATTCTGCAATTACACAACAAAACACTACCAAAACGTGACAGTGTTCCAAAAAAACATGTTCAAACATCACAAAAATGCAACAACATGGTGCAAAAACACAATTAAATGTCATAAAAACACAATAAAACACAGCAAGAATATGACAATATGCCACAAAATTGTGTCTGAACGCCAGAGGAATGCAGAGAAATGGCGTGAAACACAAACAAATGCTGCAAAAACGCAACAATATACAGAAAAATGCCTCCATGTGAAGCAAACCAAATACTGAAATAAAACCACTTAAATGTTTTTGTTGGAGCAGTACACTTTCAAAGAGGACAGAAAAACAAGCACAAATACAAAAGACATGTGCTTTAACAGTTTGTCATAAAATAATTACAAAATAAAGTCTAAATTACCTGTAACTTGTAATTTTGTTCAGTAGAAAACACCAGAGCTGTGCTTCAGGTTGAAATCTGTCTGAAAATGAATAGAATTGTGTCTCAGTCTGGACTCAATGACATCACTCATCGCCGCGACGACCCTCCGCCATGACACCACCTCACCATATAAGGAAATGACAGAATTCACTATTAAATACATTATTTTAGCATTAATTGAGGTGATTCTAGTGATACTGGGGACACAACACACCCAGAGCTTGGGCCACATGATCAATAATAGTCATAAATCAATATACATAAATAAATAAAAACAACAAACAAATTCAAACTAAAACCAGTCAGAAACTTCAGATGGGACCCTCTTTAGTCTTGGGGCCTCGAGAATTTCCTGCCCCAGAGTACTGATGGCCTTAAACAATTGTAAATAAGTATAATAATGAATATATTTTTACTGTTTGTGATGTTTTGTGTTAAAATCTGGACACTTAATGCAGGAAACGCTCGAAACTACACTTTAATTATTAGTTTTATCTTCGTTTTTCATTTATTTATTTGAATTTAGCATTTATTTGTTGGGACACAGAATATAAACCTGAAAAAAAGGGACAGAACCCATTAAATCAGGATGAACAGTCACTACTCAACACTCAGCAGTGAATTTATATTTACCTAACCCTTTTTTCCTCACAAATCTATAACATTCTCCTCTCAGAAATTATTTACCTACTTGTGATCACCCGCCCTAAACATTTTTGACAACTCTGTGCTCTTGTTTTAGCCTGTAATTGCTGATCCTGACCTGAAGGGAGCGGCATTACGCGTCTGAGCGGAAATCTGTAGCAGAAGAAGAGTGAGATCTGGCAACCCGGGAGCTGCCGCGGGAACGAGTCAAAACAAAAACATCCCACAGAAAGACAAATGAGCACAGAGCTGCACGAATCTGGCCTTTTAAGTGAGTGTTTTTACATAAATACGCAAAGTCTCTCCGTTAAATATGTGTTTGAATGGTTGTCGATGACTTTTTATGGATAAACGTTTGGAGCTAATGAGATAAAGGACTTAATTTAGCCACAGTTAGCTTTGACAGTTTAGTCCTGGTTTTAACTATGGTTTAGACCTGATTTAGATCAAGTTTATTTCTGGTTCAGTCGTGCTTTTAAACCTGTATTTTGACTCAGTTTAATGCTTGGTTTATTCCTAACTTTAGACATTATGAGATCTGGTTTAGCCCTTTTTCTAGATATAGTTTAATTGTGATATAGCGCTGGTTTAATTTTGATTTTTAGTCCAGGTTTTGACTTAATTTTAGATCTTGTTTAGTTCTTGTTTCAGCCTTGGTTTGCTTCTGGGTTTAGCTTTGGGTTAGATCTGGTGAAGTTCTGTTTCTAGAGACTTGATTTAGCCTTGATTTTGCTCAGGTTTTAGCTTGGTTAGACCTGGTTTGGCCCTGGATTTAGACCTGGTTTAGCCTGAGTGTAGTCCTGATGTATGATTGTTTTTAGTCCTAGTTTTTAGACCTGGATTAGACCTGTTTTAGTCCTAATTTAATCCTAGTTTTACGTAATACAATGCTGTTTTCAGGTTCCATATCACAATATTTGCTTTAGATCACATTGAAACTGGTGGAAATGCAACACAAAAGCATATTTTGATTAGTTTCTCTGCTGTAATTATGTGTTATGTCAGTCTTTCTGCTTCCCTTCGACTGATGGAGCTGACAGCATCACAATGACTCGGAGGCTGACCAAAGAAGAGCTGGACGAGCAGTTTGAGCTGTTCCTGAAGGAGGTAATGCTTCTGTTTTGAGGATTATTAAACCTTCAGTGTGTTGGTCAATACTAAAGAAAGGTGCCTATAATCAAAATAGATGCAAAACGAAAGCGGTTCTAATGACTATAACTGTCTGGTCTTCTCTCTCAGTCGGTTTCTGATGATTCGGTGGATTTGGGCAGCTCGGAGAAGCAGACAGGAGCTAAAAGCAGTCAGAAATCAGCCCAGAAGCCCACTGTGTCCTGGTGGCAGGACGATGACGACGACAGCAGCGGGAAAGGTAGGTCTCAAGAGAGTAAATGGCATTTCTAGTGTCTAGTTCTATCATATTTATGGAAAAAGATGAGTAAACCTTGCATTTTACACATTTACACTTGAGATATTTGTTCAAATCCCAAGATGTTACTGAAGTTGTCAGTGATATGCTTCTTCAGCTTCTGTTTTTACTGGCATCTCGACAAATGACAGCTGTCTACCGTCCTTAAGAAAAAGCCTTATGTGTGCTCTGTATATAGATATTTCCAAATGCACATACTATATTTTGCTAATTTAATGCTCAATACCATAAAAATCTCTCTCATCTCCAAAAATATCATCGAGACCTCTTCTTCTTTTAGAAACCTCTCTTTTTATTAAAATAATTAGAAAAAACATACAGTTACAATTACAGTCATTACATCAAACATCTGAGTTAAATCCTACAAAAGCCAATATTTTTGCGCATTTTACTTTGCTTCCCTTTTGTCTATTTATGTTTTTCTTTTTTGTGCTTTTTCTCTGTCTAAATACATGTATCTAGCTCTAGAATAGACACTTTCTCTGGATTTTTTTGGCCACTATTGACTGTGTAGAACAAACGGGAGACCCTTTTTTATGAGCTAAACATTCTCTTCTATATAAATCCTTGATTATAAAGTGTAGTGCTTACTAGTAACATTTACTGAGAGCTTCATAAAGGCACAGATTTACCAAACCCTTTTGTTGAACTGTTTGTCCCGAGGAATATGTTTGTTGTTTTGTTTTTGTCTCCAGAGAAAACCAAACGCAGATTTATCAAAGCCCCTAAACCTCAGACTGAAAACAAGGAGGGTGAGCTCATGTTGAATCAAGTCTTCCCTTTGAGAAAATCTAGTGTTTTTCCTCCTTAGCCGCTCCTTTAATAATGCACTAGGAGTCACCCTTTTTCTGTCTTTTTTATGTCCAATCTGGTTTTAGCGATCACCCTTTTGACAGATTTGATGGATAAACATAGAAATTACGTAGAAAAAGACCAAAGGCAAACGTGTCAGCTCTTAATCCAACTTTCAATTGGCATCTGAAGCTTGACGTAGTAGTTTTGCTATGTTTTTACCTCATTTGTACAGTTTATAGGCTAAATTTTATTATAAATGTGATCAAAATAATGTACTTTTCACTGTGAATCCTTATTTTTTTTACATATTCCAATACAAGCCCTCTCCAGTAGACATTTGTATAGAAATTTCCCTTCATTTCCTCCCCTTTAGCCTTAATACATATATTTATAACAGATACAGTGGTCTCATTATAATCTGCCCACATTCTCTCCTCGTTTTCCGAAGTTTCCTTTTCAAAGCCGGTCCCCAAACCTCGCGCCTCGGCTTCGGTTCAATCAGAAAATACCCAGAACTCAGAGAATCAGAGAGAATACTCATTTGACGAGTCTCGCTCTGACGACAAAAACCTCCAAGACACCTCGGGAGAAAGCAGCCCCCACGAAGCGCCTCCGTCCAGCCCCGAGAGTGAAGATGGTAACCCTAAAAAGCCCCCGTAGTGCTCCTCTTAGCGATATTATGGACGATATTAGCCCTGAAGTGTTTCAATTTGTGACCTCTCTGTTTTTAAAATGTTGTTAAGGTGTTGCTTCCTTTCAGGACTCGTCGGATCAGGGAAGAGTTTCAGGAAGTCCCTCCGTAAGTCTCAGACGATTCGAGAAGAAGAGGAAGAGGACAGTAGTTTAAAAGAACAAAGACAAGAGGCAGATGTCCCAAAAAGAGACGACACAGAGACTGAAGGTGAGCGGGCAGGTCCATAATGGTGAGATAAATAAGGAAAAAAGCAACTACATCTGCTCTAAACATGTCCAGACTTCTTTCAAAAGCAACAAAAATGTGAAAATGAAGGATGTCCCGCTACCAAACAATACTGAGTACAGATATGAGTACTAAATATTAGAAACTTCACACATATTTCATGTTCTTTATTGGTTTTGATTGCACTTTTTGTTAGAATTGTAGGATCTCAGTTTGACAGAATTAGGATGTTGTTTACATACAATATACAAACAAAAACCGCCCCATTTTAATTTTCTTAATCTTCCCTGCATCATTCTCAGTCATTTTTCCTTCCCCGGTCTAAATGTTGGAGCTTGAGGCTACTTTCATAGGTTAAAATAATGGGAGCACAAGTATTAATCCAGTACATAACATACGCAAATGCTGATTTATTCATTTCTTTTCTGTCCCTCAGTAAACATAACCAGACCTCCATTTATTTTAACAAACGGAGCCATATTAGAAAGAGATAAGTGGACATTCCCATAAGGCTTGCAAAAAACTACCTTTTCCTATATTTGACATGTTTTAGCAGAGCTTTGTTTGCAGTTTTATCATCATTTAAAGTCGATTGTGGCCAAACAGTGCTGCACAGAAAACCAGTTTGTTTCTCTGTTTTTTTTCCCAGACTTAAAACTAAACTGGCTTTTTTATTTTTTACTGAACATGCTGTAGATAAATATGATTTTCATTACTTTTCGAAGTTCAGTAGCGTTTGTGCTTTGTTCTTGACTCCAGCTCCGAACCGGTCGATGTCGGGGATGGACACTTTGGAGGAGGAAGAGGAGAAGGCTCGGTTCTTCGCCGAACTCGAGGCCGGAGCTTCATCCACGATAGATTACTCCAAACTGAACCGAGATCTGGACTCCACCTCCTCCACCGTCGGCCCACGCAACGGGTTCGTAAAGCATTTATTACAAGAGCACGTACGGAAACATTTCAGGGATGTCTGTCAAACCTTAACGTGATCAGACGAGAAAAAAACGATATTTAGAACACGTCGTAGCGTCATCTTCTGTGTTTCTCCTGAAGTTAAATAAAGTTAAGGCTTTAAGAAATAATTTGAATAAAGCTTTAATTTAATAAAGTTAAGTTAAGCTTTCTTTCTTAGCTCAACATCAGTCATGAATAAAAACAGTTCTGAAAATACACACTATACTTAAAACTACAGAAAGTGAATTGCAGGAGGCAGAGTCATCTTGTTTGTTCAGCGTTTTGCTCATTTTTGGGCTTTTCGATACTTTTGCGAGTCACAAACCTTTGTAAATTATCCTGCGTGCCTTATTTAAGGACTTTATTAGCAGGTTTTTTGCAGTGTTTTTAAAGTTTAGTATAGTTTTATCAGTCTTATTTTGTGTTTTGATCATTTTTAACACATTTTTAGTCATAGATTAGTGCTATTTTGCTTTGTTTCGGTCCGTTTTTTGGTCTCGCTGCTTTCTTTTTTGGTAATTCTAACTAATAATACATAATGAGTTGCTTTTTTTGATTAAATACGGTTACAATCTGTGTCTCAGCTCTAAATGAAGATTGACTTTGTCCACAGGAAAACTGAGGAAGCAGCAGAGCAGACGGATCCAAACAAAGACAAAGAGGCAGTGAACTCCAGAGACTCTCCAGGTAAAAAAACATCCCTCTTCTGCTTTTTATTCCTCAAATCTCAGTCTATTTACTCTAAACTCTGTCCCAGGTTCTCCTCATTACAGCGACGACTTTGAGGACGACGGAGACGGAAAACAATCAGCAGCAGAGGTCTGTGTTCACTTCCTCTTTTTGTTTAGCTTCTTTTACAGTTTTAGTATTAATCTAATTTTCTTACGTGTTTTTAGAAACCGAAACTGTCCCCAATTCTTGCTAAAGGTAAGAAAAAGACAAATAAATAAACTTTTACTGAAAATCCACACAAAGTAGATGTTGCAGCTCCTGATTTGATTCTCAAATGTTTTGTTTTTAGTGTCTCTTTACGATTCGTTGGACGACACCAGAGAAGGAGACACGAGGAAGACCGCAGCAGCTTCACTCGACAAAGGTAACACTTCACGGTTCGTCAAAATAAAAGCATCACGACAGGTTTAGAAGTTAAATAATGTAGAAAAATATTTCAAAAAGAAGTCAGGCAGTTACTGATTAAAGATGGTATATATTTAAATTAGGCCTCTTTTACAGCAGTAAATAATTTTTGATTTTTTTAGTGTCTTTTGGCATATCTGTGTCAAAGTAATGCTTTTATATTATAATCTATACAGGACTTGATATTTTTTAAGTATTAGCAAATGTGTTTTACTTGTTCTTTAATTAACAAAAAAGGATATCAGTTTTATAGTCTTCTTTTTAAAAACTAAAAGTAGTTTTAAAATCATTTAATTAAATTATTTAGGCAAATTAGATTAATTAAATTAAATAAACAGCTAAATTTTTCACATTTTATCTATAAATATATTTGATATTTATTTATAATTGAGCAAGAATTAGATAAATATATAGTGTACAACAGTGGTGAGGGGCAACGTGATAAGAAGCATTTCAGGGGCCGAAGAAAACTAAAAACCTGTTCAAATCCAACTAAAACTGCTCAATAACAACTAAAACCTGTTCAAATCCAACTGAAACCTGTTCAAGTCCATATAAAACCTGTTCAAGTCAATTTAAAACCTGTTTAAGAACATATAAAACCTGTTCAAATCCAACTGAAACCTGTTCAAATCCAACTGAAACCTGTTCAAGACCATATAAAACCTGTTCAAATCCAACTGAAACCTGTTCAAGACCATATAAAACCTGTTCAAGACCATATAAAACCTGTTCAAGACCATATAAACCCTGTTCAAATCAAACTGAAACATGAAAAATTCCAATAAAAACCTGTTCAAACCACTGTTTAAGTCCATATAAAACTTGTTCAAATCCAACTAAAACCTCAACCCCAAAAACATTACTTACCAAAAGTATTGAAGGGCCACAGAAAACATTGCAAAGGGCCACATTTGGCCCCCAGGCCTTGAGTTTGACATGTGTGGTGTATCTTAGTTTTGTTCTGCTTCAGTCATAGTAAAAGTAATGAGATATTTAGTCTAAAAGTGTGATTGTGTTCTCTTCAGGACAGTCCTATGGACAGAGTGGAGGCTCAGAGATGGAGGCGCTGCACGAGGCCTACAGACACATCCACAACCGCACTTTATCTCCAGAAACAGAAGCAAAAAACCAGCGTCCGGAGTCTCCAGCTTCTCCAGCTTCTCCTCCTTCTCCTCCTTCTCCTCCTTCTCCTCCTTCTCCTCCTTCTCCTCCTTCTCCTCCTTCTCCTCCTCACGACAGACAATCACTCCAACCTGTTTCTACAAATGACTCAGGTCTGCACACTTCATTTAATCACAGTACATTATTATTATTACATTTTTAAACCTACATTCATTTTTAGAGATGATTCTGATTGGCCTTTATCTATAACGTATTATATAAAAATAGATTAAAACATGAACTAATGGTGGAATATTTGCTTTGACTCAAATATAACTGTGTGGATGATATTTTGTAGTTTTAACTGCTTGTTTGTATAATTATTTTGTTATTTTTCTATTTGGTTTCTACCTCTCACATGCACAGTTTTGTTTTCACATTTATAGTTTTTGTTTCTTTTTTTGTAAAACAGTATATTGTTGTTATATTTGTGATCTGACAGTTTATATTTTGTTGTGTTTATCCAGATCTTCCCACTGCAGAGGAGCTGATGAGACCCATTCGACCCGAGGAAGACCATTTAAGAGGGTTCAGTCTGCAGCCGGTCAGGTCAGACACCGAGACCATGTAAAACCTGTTCAAGACCATGTAAAACCTGTTAAAGACCATGTAAAACCTGTTCAAGACCATATAAAACCTGTTCAAGACCATATAAAACCTGTTCAAGACCATATAAGACCTGTTCAAGACCATGTAAAACCTGTTCAAGACCATATAAAACCTGTTCAAGACCATATAAAACCTGTTCAAGACCATATAAAACCTGTTCAAGACCATATAAGACCTGTTCAAGAACATATAAAACAAGTTCAAGACCATATAAAACCTGTTCAAGACCATATAAAACAAGTTCAAGACCATATAAAACCTGTTCAAGACCATATAAAACCTGTTCAAGACCATATAAAACCTGTTCAAGACCAAATAAAACAAGTTCAAGAACATATAAAACAAGTTCAAGAACATATAAAACCTGTTCAAGACCATATAAAACCTGTTCAAGACCATATAAAACCTGTTCAAGAACATATAAAACCTGTTCAAGACCATATAAAACCTGTTCAAGACCATGTAAAACCTGTTCAAGACCATATAAGACCTGTTCAAGACCATATAAAACCTGTTCAAGATCATATAAAACCTGTTCAAGACCATATAAGACCTGTTCAAGACCATATAAAACCTGTTCAAGATCATATAAAACCTGTTCAAGACCATATAAAACCTGTTCAAGAACATATAAAACCTGTTCAAAAACATGTAAAACAAGTTCAAGAACATATAAAACCTGTTCAAGACCATATAAAACCTGTTCAAGACCATATAAAACCTGTTCAAGATCATATAAAACCTGTTCAAGACCATATAAAACCTGTTCAAGACCATATAAAACCTGTTCAAGACCATATAAAACCTGTTCAAGACCATATAAGACCTGTTCAAGACCATATAAGACCTGTTCAAGACCATATTAAACCTGTTCAAGACCATATAAAACCTGTTCAAGACCATATAAAACAAGTTCAAGACCATATAAAACCTGTTCAAGACTTATTTCTATTCATTTATCTTCTCTTTCCATTTCCTACATGTTGCCTGAAACATCGTCTTTCCTTTTTGTTGCAGTGCTTTAGATTACAACCACGATAAACCCTCTGAACCAAACGAGCTGCAAAGGACTTTCACAGAGTCGCCAAAGAAGAAGAAGAAGAAGGAGAAGAAGGAGAAGAAGCCTGAGTTTTTTGCAGAAGAGAAGGAGCTCTCGGGATGGATCTCACGTCGTCCCGTTATTTCTCCAGAGCCGAGCGTTCAGGAGCGAACCTGGAGCCTCCGAGAAGAAGTCGAGAGATTAATGCAGGATCATGACACGTCCAATAAAGCCTCTCAGGAAAATAAAGCTCAGAAACAGCAGGTGAGGAACTGTACTGAAGGTTTAAATCACACTGGAAACCTTTAACGAATGTGAGTGATTCAAGTCTTCCTCAAACCAGGGCTGTCCTAACTTTTAACAAAGAGAGAGACTTTCACTGTCAGTCTCTTCTGACTTTATTCTTCTCAGTTTTAGTTGGATTTGAACAGGTTTTAATTGGATTTTAACAGGTTTTAATTGGATTTTAACAGGTTTTAATTGGATTTTAACAGGTTTTATTTGCATTTGATCAGGTTTTAGGTGGATTTGAACAAGTTTTAGTTGGATTTTAACAGGTCTTAGTTGGATTTGAACATGTTTTATTTGGATTTGAACAGTTTTTAGATGGATTTGAACTGGTTTTAGATGGATTTGAACAGTCTTAGTTGGATTTGAACAGATTTTAGATGGATTTGAAAAGGTCTTAGTTGGTTTTCAGCACATTTCAGATGGGTTTGAACATGTTGAACATGTTTTAGTTGGATTTGAACATATTTTAATTGGATTTGAACAGTTTTAGGTAGATTTGAACTGTTTTAGGTAGATTTGAACTGTTTTAGGTAGATTTGAACTGTTTTAGGTAGATTTGAACAGGTTTTGAGTGGATTTGAACAGGTTTTAATTATAGTAAATCAGTGTCATCCTGGAATATATCCTGTTTATTCCTTGTTACGTGTCTGTTTAAGTTTATCTTTTTTGTCAGATCAGGTTAATGTTTGTTCCTCTTTTCTCCTGGAGCCGTCCCGAGGCTCCTCTACGTCCCGTCCCTCCACGGCCCACAGCAGGAGGCCCACAGCGGCTCCGTTTCGAGGCAGGTCTGCGGACTCCAGGACAACAGTGACGTCCCGTTCGTCCTCAGGTCCCAGCGCTCTTCAGTCCAAGTCCTCAAAACCCTCTGTGTCTCAGCTGCACCTCCCCAGGTCCACGAAAGTCCAGGAAAAACCAAACCAGCACCACTCAGGTTCGAACTGACACTTAAATACCTCACATTATACCTCGGGTAATATTTGAATTCATGAGAAAAACTGATTGAAGCTTGTTTTCGGAGCAGAGGCAGGTCTAAAGGTGAGCAGTGACCTGGTGGCGTCCGTCCAGTCTTTAGTGTCTGTTCTTCAGCAGCAGATCCACTCCAAACATCCAGAACCTAACCCTAACCCTTCACACTCACAGAAAACCACGAATCATCTGGAAATATTACAACACTCTCCAACCAGACACGTAAGAATATACCTATAAGACCTATAATATTAGCTTGTGCTTACAACTAACCCTCCACCAGCTCAGATTCAGCCAGAAAATCATTATTTATCAACTCTAGAATGTTATATAAGATTGGATTGTGTGAATCTACACTGGTTTCACGGCTGCACGCAGCGTTGAGGTCCATTAACTCAAAATAAAATCATCTTTTCACTGAATTTTGTCACTCCAATAAAAATGGTTTTGTCAAAATGAGGCTGAGTAGAAATGTTTGTACTTACTTTTTGTGTAAAACCTGCTCAAATCCAAATAAAACCTGGTCGTATCCAACTAAAACTTGCTCAAATCTGACTCAAACCTGTTTGAATCTGACTAAAACCTGTTCAAATCCAAAAAAAACCTGTTCAAGTGTGTCTAAAACCTACTCAAATCCAACTTAAAACTGTTCAGATCTATTTAAAGCCTGTTCACATCCAACTTAAACCTGTTTGAAACCGACTAAAACCTGATTATATCCAACTAAAACCTGTTCAAATCCAAATAAAACCTGTTCAAGTGTGTCTAAAACCTACTAATCTAACTTAAAACTGTTCAGATCTATTTAAAGCAAAATAAAACCTGGTCAAATCCAACTAAAACGGTTCAAATCTTTTTAAAATTTGGTCGAATCCAACTAAAACTTGCTCAAATCTGACTTAAACCTGTTTGAATCTGACTAGAACCTGTTAAAACCCAACTAAAACATATTCAGAAGAGCAACAAGAAATAATACCTAAAAACCCTGGCTTTCTCATGTTTGGACCTTTTTTTAGGTGGTTCTCCTTAGCCTCAAAGCAGAACTTTATACCCATTATTCTAGCTCCTTCGGTGTCATGTGGTTAGATTAAACAATAATGTACTATTTACTCCTGTTTAAAGTCATGTAATATAAGTGTGTGACGTTCATGTGTGACTTTCAGAAAGAAGAGGACGTCTCTGAGGTGGATCTGAGGGCACAGCTGCTCGAGAAGGAGAAACAACTCAGAAAACTCCAGGAGGACGCCGAGGAGCTCCACTCGGTCAAACAACACAACTACCTTCTGCAAAGCAAGGTCAGTGAAATATCATCTTCTCCCAGTGACTGTTATGTGCTGCTGCTGTGGTGTAATTAGAGTAATCCTTGTGCTCTTCAGCTTCGCAGCGCAGAAGAGGAAATCCAGAAAAACAGATGGACGGACGCCTCAGACTCGGTTAAACAAGAGAAACTCCAACAAATCGATAAAGAAATAAAAGAACAGGAGACTCTCATAAAGGGTTACCAACAGGTTTGTGTCTAATTCTCTCAACTTGCCACAAAAGAATCACATTCAGACAACATTAGTGTTCTTAAAAGCATAAAACCTGTTCAAATATAAATAAAACTTGCTTAAATCTGACTTAAACCTGTTTGAAATTGACTAAAACCTGTTTAATTCTGTCTGAAACCTACTCAAATCCAACTTAAAAGTGTTTAAAACCGACTAAAACCTGATTAAATCCAACTAAAACGGTTCAAATATTTTTAAAACCTGCTCAAATCTTTTTAAAACCTGGTCGAATCCAACTAAAACTTGCTCAAATGTGACTTAAACCTGTTTGAATCTGACTAAAACCTGTTCAAATCCAACTTAAAACTGTTCAAATCTATTTAAAGCCTGTTCACATCCAACTTAAACCTGTTTGAAACCGACTAAAACCTGATTAAATCCAACTAAAACGGTTCAAATCTTTTTAAAACCTACTCAAATCCAACTTAAACCTGTTTAAAACCGTTAAAAGTCACGCAATTAGACAAAATTAGTGTCATTAAGAGCATACACAGCAACACTTTTAGGTTTATTAACTCAAAATAGTACCAAGAATTTCAAAAAACGAGTTTAAATACTGTGTTTAAAGCTAAAAGAGGCCGATGGTTTAGATATACTCATAAATACGAAGCTAAATGTAGACAGTACTTTCTCCCACTGATCCATGAGCTACTAATCAAATCTAATCCATTTCTTTTCTTGTTTTATTTCTGAAGGAGAACGAGAGGCTGTATGAGCAGATGAAGGCCCAGCAGACGAGGAGTAAAGCCAACGAGGAGGCCATGTTCAGTGAAAACCAGAGGCTGCTCAGCGACTTGGCTTTCACCAGGTCTGCTTTAGACTAAATACATCATAATTATGGGTTAAATAATGAGAAGAAATGTAGGGAACTGTTTTTTAATGCCCAAAGCGTCTAGAAAAAACTTTAATATAATGTTGTTTAACTTAAATCTGGTGTTCCCTTTGAAAACCCAGTAGGAATTTAAAGTTTGAGTTTTGACCCTCTAAGTTTGTCAAAAAATTTTATAGACTTGTGGTTTGTGAAATGAAAATGGTCTCATCACCAACATTTTAGAATTGGATTAGTGTGTATCATAGTAATGCTAACATTTATTAGCATAGTAATTATAATTCCCATTAGGTGCTAGCATCGAGTGACGTCTCTTTTCCATCAGAGAAAAAAAAAAAAGCACGATCCCTGATAAAAATATGACAATCTTTAGCCTTTAATGCTCTCGGGTCTGTGGTAAATTATACTATTATGGAAAATGCTGTTTGAATTTAACTATAATCTGTTGAAATCCATCTAAAACCTGTTCAAATCCAACTAAACCCGTTCAAATCCAACTAAAATTCTTAAAATCTAACTATAATCTGTACAAATCCATCTAAAGTCTGTTAAAATTCAACTTGAACCTCTTCAAATCCAAATTAAACCTGTTAAAATCCAACTAAAACCTGTCCAAATCCAACTAAAACCTGTCCAAATCCAACTTAAACCTCTTCAAATCCATCTATAACATGTTCAAATCCTTCTAAAATCTGTCCAAACCATCTAAAATCTGTTCCGTTCCATCTAAAATCTGTTCAAATCCAACTAAAACCTGTCCAAATCCAACTAAAACCTCTTCAAATCCAACTAAAACTTGTTCAAATCCTTCTAAAACCTGTTCAATTCCAACTAAAAGCCACATTAGTCCTTTTGTCTTTGTCTAAATGTAATTATGCCTGACTCTGAACTCTGATATTCTGATGTTTCCAGGGAACAGCTGAATAAAACCCAGAGGCCTGTGTCCAGCGTTTGTTCTCTGGATCACACTCAGAGGATCACTCAGCTGTTGGCTCAGATTAACGTGTTTCAGGCAAGTTATATTTATTGATTATTATATTATATACATTTAAACACCTGACCGGTTACTGTAAACTGCTTTTGAAATCAGAGAAATGAGGCGAAGCAGAGCGAGGAGATTCGACTTCTGAAGCAGGAGAAGCAGGCTCTGGAGCTCGACCTGCAGCTCGTGAAGAAGGAGAGAGACCTGGCCAAAAATCAGGCTGTTTCTGTCTCAGGTATAAAAAAAACATCTAAATTTAAACACTTTTCATTATACAGTACACTATTATTACTAGTTAAATAGGTAACAAGCTAAATAAGTTATTCCCCCGTCGTTAAATACACATTCAGTTACAATAATATAAATTCTTTCACTGTTCAGTTATTTAACATAAATAAAGCCAAAATTAGAAAAGAAATGTGCAAAACTAAGTATCCCTCAGATTTAAAAGCTGTAGTTCCACATTTACCTGCAGTAACTTGATATAAAAGTTTCCTACACGGATCGTTCTTCTTTACAAGTCAGTTTTTGGAGAGTTTTTGGGCTTTTATCGGCTTCTCCACTTTGTTCTCGATGCTTGTTTCTTCACTGTATCTCTTTTTTCACAGCAAACTAAGTGTTTTAACTTTACAAAGAGATGGAAATGGGACTGTTTTATTGTGTCTAATCTCTGAAGATGTGATAATTGAATGTGATTTTTAGGTGATAAGACGTACGAGCTGCGTGTGATGGAGGAGCAGCACAAAGAGGAGGTGTCCGCTCTGAAGAAGAAGCTGCAGTGGTTCGCAGAAAACCAGGAGCTGCTGGATCGAGACGCAGCTCGACTGAAGACGGCGACGGCAGAGATCCACCAACTCAAGGATCAGGTGAGGCCTCCAGGAAACAAACGAGAGAAAAGTGTCAGAAATACTCACAGGGTATCGCTACTGGAGGGTTTAAACAGGTTTTAGGTGGATTTGAACAGGTTTTAGGTGGATTTAAATAGGTTTTAGGTGGATTTGAACAGGTTTTAGGTGGATTTAAATAGGTTTTAGGTGGATTTGAACAGGTTTTAGATGGATTTGAACAGGCTCAAGGTGGGTTTAAACAGGTTTAAAGTTGGTTTAAACAGGTTTTAGATGGATTTGAACAGGTTTTAGATGGATTTGAACAGGTTTAAGGTGGATTTGAACAGATTTATGGTGGACTTGAACAGGTTTAAGTAGGATTTGAACAGGTTAAAGGTGGATTCGAACAGGTTTAAGGTGGATTTGAACAGATTTTAGATGGATTTGAACAGGTTTATAGGGTGGATTTGAACAGATTTATGGTGGACTTGAACAGGTTTAAGTAGGATTTGAACAGGTTAAAGGTGGATTCGAACAGGTTTAAGGTGGATTTGAACAGATTTTACTTGGATTTTAACCATTTATTCTTGGATTTTTACAGGTTTTACTGAGATTTAAACAGGTTTTATTTGTTTTTGAACAAGTTGTAGTTTGATATTAACAGGTTTTAGAACAGATTTTTACTTTAGTTTAAGACTTTTACAAGTTTAAGACCTTGATTTTAGGTGGAGAAGCTGAAAATGGAAGTGAGCAAAAGGAGCAGTGAGCAGCAGAAAAAGGCCAAAGAGAAGTCTGTGGACTCGAGGAGGACTCAGGATCTGGAGAAACAGGTTTTTATCTTCACAACACATCCACAAACTTCCAGTATTTATTCTGTATACATTCTGTTTTATCGATAAATATGATAACTATTCATTTGTTCCTGTTTTATTTTGGTTGGTTTTGAAAAAGCACTTCCTTCTGTTCCAGGTGAAGGACATGGAGCAGATTTTGAGAAGCAGGAACCCGAACTCTCTTCCCGCTCTGATCTTCGCCGCGGCCAGCGCCAGCGGCCCGGCGACTCCGCACCTCCGACCCGTCCGTCAGAGTCGGGTCACTGTCCTGTTGGAGCGCAGGGTTCAGAGGCTGGAGGCCGAGCTGGAGGGTCACGACGAAGAGGCCAAACGCAGCCTCAGAGCCCTGGAGCAGCACTTCCAGAGGATCAGGGTAAACTTAATGCTGCAGAGAGTCTAGTTATGTGTTCTGTTTTTGTTCCAGCGCTCGTAAAACCTGTTCAAAATCATCTAAAACCTGTATAAATCCAACTAAAACCTGTTCAGAATCATCTAAAACCTGTTCAAAATCATCTAAAACCTGTTTAAATCCAACTAAAACCTGTTAAAAAACATCTAAAACCTGTTTAAATCCAACTTAAACCTGTTCAGAATCATCTAAAACCTGTTCAAAATCATCTAAAAC
>CM072163.1:2139669-2151639 GCA_036850595.1 Rhyacichthys aspro
TTGGATTTGAACAGGTTTTAGTTGGATTTCAGCAGGCTCTAGTTGGATATGAACTGGTTTAATTTGGCTTTGAATAGGTTTTAGTCAGTTTTGAGCTGGTTCTAGTGGTATTTTAACAGGTTTTAGATGGATTAGAACAGGTTTTAGATGGATTAGAACAGGTTTTAGTTAGGTTTTAGATTTCAGTTGGATTTTAAAAGGTGTAAGTTGGATTTGAGCAGGTTCTAGTGGATTTTAATTGGTTTTAGTGGAATTTAAACAGGTTTTAGTGAGATTTTAACAGGTTTTAGTGGGATTTTAACAAGTTCTAGTTAGATATGAACAGATTCTAGTTGGATTTTAACAGGTTTTAGTGGTATTTGAGCAGGTTCTAGTTGGATTTGAACAGGTTTTAGTTGGATTTCAGCAGGCTCTAGTTGGATATGAACTGGTTTAATTTGGCTTTGAATAGGTTTTAGTCAGTTTTGAGCTGGTTCTAGTGGTATTTTAACAGGTTTTATATGGATTAGAACAGATTTGAGTTGGATTTTAAAAGATTTAAGTTGGATTTGAGCAGGTTCTAGTGGATTTGAACTAGTTTCAATTGGATTTGAGCAGGTTTTAGTGGAATTTAAACAGGTATTAGTGGGATTTTAACAGGTTTTAGTGGAATTTGAGCAGGTTCTAGTTGGATTTGAACAGGTTTTAGTGGGATTTGAACAGGTTTCTGCAGCAGGAGAGAGAAAAAACAGAACCATACAACATAACAACATAAAGCCTCTCTTCTGTTCTAATAAAAGCTCTTTATTTCAGACATGGACCAGTGTTTGAGCTGCGACCCCGACACCGAGTGGGCACCAGGGGGCAGCGCGGCCTGTATCCCCAAACAGCTGCTGTACTTCTGCTGGGACAACGCCTTCGCCATCGTCCTGCTGACCTTCGCCTCGCTGGGCATCCTCCTCGCGCTGCTAACGTCCGCTCTGTTCTTCCACCGACGCCACACTCCGGTCGCGAGAGCCGCCGGCGGACCTCTCTCCCAAGTCATCCTCTTCTCCCTCGTCGTTAGCTTCGTTAGCGCCACGCTCTTCGTCGGCGAACCCAACGGCCTCCAGTGCAAAGCCAGACAGGTGCTTTTCGGCATTAGCTTCACTCTTTGCGTCTCCTGCATCTTGGTTAAATCCCTCCAAATCTTGTTAGCGTTTCATTTCGATCCCGCGCTGCAAGAGATGCTACGTAAACTCTACCAGCCGTACGTTATCGTTAGCGTTTGCGTCGCGCTACAGGTCGCTACGTGTATCTGCTGGCTCGTCTTGAAAAGCCCCTTCACTTACGTCGTTAAACACTCCACCACTTTGCTCCAGGACTGTCACGAAGGTTCTTATTTAGCGTTCGGCGTCATGCTAGGCTACATCGCGCTGCTAGCTTTCGTCTGCTTCATCTGCGCTTTTAAAGGTCGCAAACTCCCGCAGCAGTACAACGAAGCTAAGTTCATCACCTTTAGCATGTTGCTGTATTTAATTTCCTGGTTGCTGTTCGTCCCGGTCTACGTCACCACTTCCGGAGTTTACCTTCCCGCCGTCGAAATGGTCGTTATTTTAATCTCAAACTACGGGATCCTCAGCTGCCATTTTTTCCCCAAATGCTACGTGATGCTTTTCAAAAAGGAGCAGAACACCAGAAGCGCTTTTAGGAAGACGCTGTACGAGTACACGAGTAAAAACAGCAGCTCGTTTTCAGCGTCGGAGAGTTCGGAGAGCGGCGGTCGGTCGGTGCAGTCGAACGCAGAGATTCAGAAAACGGAAATGGTGACTGGACGCTCCGGGAACTGCATCGGACTGAATCAGGACTCGACGAAACAAAGGACATGTCTGAGAAGAAGCACGAGTATTTGAGCTGAGAGTATCTGTGTTTATGTGAAATGCACTTTAATGAACTGCCAATAAATGCAGAGGTATAATCTTTGTTTTCGCACCTAAAAGTCTGCACTCAGAACTCATACTGTACTTGTTTGTTTGTTTCAGTAACTTTTGGTTTGTACAGTTTTTGGACGATGGATGGATTGGAACAGGTTTCATTTGGATTTGAACAAGTTTAAGAGGGATCTGAAATGGTTTTAGATGGATTCGAGCAGGTTTTAGTTGGATTTGAACAGGTTTTAGATTGATTCGAGCAGGTTTTAGTTGGATTTGAACAGGTTTTAGATTGATTCGAGCAGGTTTTAGTTGGATTTGAACAGGTTTTAGATTCATTTGAACAGGTTTTAGTTGAAATTGAACAGGTTTTAGTTGGATTTGAACAGGTTTTAGTTGGATTTGAACAGGTTTTAGTTGGATTTGAACAGGTTTTAGTTGGATTTGAACAGGTTTTAGATTAATTCGAGCAGGTTTTAGTTGGATTTGAACAGGTTTTAGATTAATTCGAGCAGGTTAAAGTTGGATTTGAACAGGTTTTAGATTAATTCGAGCAGGTTTTAGTTGGATTTGAACAGGTTTTAGATCGATTCGAGCAGGTTTTAGTTGTATTTGTATTTGTTATGTTATGGGTATGTTATTTTTAATATATAATTAATACAGACATGATTTAAATCACTTTAACGTTCTTTAGGAAACGATCGGCTTCACAAAGACATCTGCAGCAGGAGAGAGAAAAATAAAATAAAATGTAAAAGTACATCATCTGTGAGTCTTGTTTGTGAATCCGACTGGTTTCTGTTTCCTTTCTTCCGTTCGTTCTTCTTCATGTGTTTTATTGTCGGTCACTTCCTGTTTTTGGTCCAAAAGTCCAAACTGTTTCCAGACTCTTTCATAAATGAGCCGGACTTGGTTCAGTTTGGTCCAAAGAGGAGCTGCTGAAGATGTTGAAGATTTGAACCAAAGTCTGGACCAAACAGTTCCAGTTCCTTCAGAAACCAACAATAAGTAAAAACACAAGAAGACGTTGACATAAAGACTGCAGTGGAACAAGAAGACTTTCTGTTATGGAACTTTCATTATGTTATATTTGTGTATCATGTAAATTGTAAATCAAATTGTATATAGTAAAACACTACAAAAAAACTATTATTTTAAGGTAAAATCCTGTAAATGACAATCTAAACAGATGGATTACAACATCAAGTTACTGTAAAATGTAAAACTGTAAATAAAAAAAGACTATATTAAAAAGACTGAGCTTTATTTTTAATCTTTTGACTTAACTTTATTAAAATTGATTGAGACGAAATTGATTTGTCACAGCAGCTCAGTCACAAACAAACACTCATGGACTCAATAAAATAAAGTAAAATAAATATCTACAATTATAAACTATAATAATTACATAGTACAGATATAATAACAGATATATCGTCTATTAAAGTCCAACATTTAAAAAACCCCCAAAAAAAACAATTTACTGTAATCTATGCAATTTACTGAATCATTTATTTACTTTCTTTCAAATAATATCCAAGTTGCAAAAAGCATGAGGCAGAAAACTTGAAACCAGAGATGTCAGCTGAAATAAAGATTTGCATTTGACCCAAAACAAAAACATAAAGAAAAGTCATCACAAAAAATCGGTTAAAGCCAGATTCACCAAAACAAAAAGATTATTTCTGAAACGGAGAAAATGACATAAACCTTGACCTGAACTCGGGTCATGTTTGAACGTCTCCGTTTGACTAAAGACGCTAAAGGTTTTCATAACTCATCCGTCAAGTCTTTGTGGCGTTGAGTCAACTCTGTTTTTACTCAAATATTTCCAGATGATGATGAATCGATGGAAGTTAAAGAATGAGGAAACTCAGACAAAAGCTGTTGTTTAGCTTTAGTCTAGACTCACATTCATTTGGAAAAAGAAAGTCCAGGTCTAAACCCGGCTCATCTTTAGTTTTCTCTCAACACTGCGTCCGTCTGATTCATTCTTTGGTTATTTTTAGATGATTGTTGACAGTCTTTGCCCTGGTTTTGAAACGTTCTCTTTAAATAGTTTTACGTGGACCTCAGCTTCAGAGATAAATGTATAGTTAATGGCTCCAGCGTCAGCAACAATATCACAGATATATTTAAACTGGTTCAACATAAAATTACAGTTTGAAAATCCAAGTAAAACCTTCACAAATCTATCTTAAATCTGCATAAATCCAAGTAAAACCTTATAAAATCAATCAAAAACCAGCTCAAATTCAACTAAACATGTTCAATTCCAACAAAAACCTGCTCAAACTCGACTTAAAACTGCTCAAATCCATCTAAAACCTGCTCAAATCCAACTAAAACCTGCTCAAATGCAACTAAAACCTGCTCAAATCCATCTAAAACCTGTTCCAATCCATCTAAAACCTGCTCAAGTCCAACTAAAACCTGCTCAAATCAATCTAAAACCTTCACAAATCCATCTTAAATCTGCTCAAATCCAAGTAAAACCTGCTCAAATCCAACTAAAACCTGCTCAAATGCAACTAAAGCCTGCTCAAATCCACCTAAAACCTGCTCAAATCCAACTAAAACCTGTTCCAGTCCATCTAAAACCTGTTCCAATCCATTTAAAACCTGCTCAAATCCATCTAAAACCTGCTCAAATCCAACTAAAACCTGCTCAAATCCATCTAAAACCTGCTCAAATCCATCTAAAACCTGCTCAAATCCAACTAAAAACTGTTCCAGTCCATCTAAAACCTGCTCAAATCCATCTAAAACCTGCTCAAATCCATCTAAAACTTGCTCAAATCCAACTAAAACCTGCTCAAATTCATCCAAAACCTGCTCAAATCCAACTAAAACCTGTTTAAATCCATCTAAAACCTGCTCAAATCCATCTAAAAATCCATAAAGACACTCAGGACAAGATGCAATAGAAAAACAATAGTAAAACAATCCAACAATCGTCCTCTGGTTCTTTCCACACTCACATTCCTGACATTGCTGCTGTCACATGAACAACAGGCCGTGGGTTTTTCTAAAGTATCGGTGACAAAAGCTCGTCAGAGTCCGATTACGACACTCCAGCCTCCAGCTCTCTTCAGTTTCTCATCGGTTTGAAATCAAATCCAGGTTTCTGTAGAGCTCTGAGGGGATTTCTGTGCCTTGAGACGTCTTTATCGAGTCACGTGACCAAGACAATAATGTCTTGAGAGGAAGAGGCTTCAGTCTGACCCACAGGAAGAATAAATGAGTTTAAACTGAAAGATTAGAGGATGTTTAGGCCAAAATAAAACATTTATCTCACAAACTGTCAATATATCCCACAAATACAAGAGTACTTTAACTCTAATCCTACGAAAACCTGCTCAAATCTACCAAAAACAGTTTAAATCTAACCAAAACTTGTTCAAATTTAACTTAAACCTGTTCGAATCCATATAAAACCTGTTCAAATCCATCAAAAATCTGTTCAAATACATCAAAAATCTGTTCAAATACATCAAAAACCTCATCAAAACCATCAAAACCTGCTCAAAACCATCAAAAACATGTTCAAATCCATCTAAAACTTGTTCAAATCCCACTAAAACCTGTACTTGTGGAATAATAAAATAATAAAGTTGCTCTATTACATATTCTCTCATATATTTATATTAACTCAAGTACATTTCTGTTTATTCCTAAAAACAATATGACATTCTCATCCAAACAATATGCTATAAAATCCTTTGTTTATTTGAATAATTGAGTCATATTTGAGTCACGTGACTGAAGTAAAACCCATTGTGTTTTAAAGTGGGATCTACATTTCTCTCGGACAAAGTAAAAGTGAGAGCGGTCGGGGTTTATTGAGTAAAAACAGCCTCGAGAGTCTCATCGAGTTACAACCAAAACTCCTCTGAACTCGTCCGACAGGTTTCAACAAGAATCACAACCTGGATTTAAGTCTGTCTTTGTGTTAATGCCATCATTCGTTTGGATTGTCTCTGGTTTTCCTGTTTTTGTTTAATCGCAGGGTTAACATTTAGAGGCAGGCGTGTCCAGAGTCTGGCTCAGGGGCCAATCACGGGACAAGGAGAGATTTATGTGGCCCTCAGCTTCAGAGATAAATGTAGTGTTTATGGCTCTAACAGCAGCAGCTTTATATAAATAGGTTGAAATCCAACTTAAACCTGATCAAATCCAACTTAAACCTGTTTAAACCTAATCAAATTGTGTTTAAATCCAACTAAAACCTGTGTAAATCCAACAACAAACTCTTCAAATCCAACTAAAACCTGATTAAACCTAATCAAATCCTGTTTAAATCTAACAAAACCTGTTCAAATCCAACAAAAACCAGCTCAAATCCAACAAAAACCTGTTTAAATCCAACTAAAACCTGTTAAAATCCAACTAAACCCTGTTTAATCCAACTAAAACCTGTTAAAATCCAACTAAACCCTGTTCAAATCCAACTTAAACCTGTTTAAACCTAATCAAATCCTGTTTAAATCCAACAAAACCTGTCAAAATCCGTATAAAACCTGTTCAAATCCAGCTAAAACCTGTACTTGTCTGATAAGAATAAAGTCAGTCTAAATGTAAATGTAAATGTTCCTCTCGTCAAACGTTTGGACTCTCTTCTTTAGCATGTAGCATGTAGCTTGTAGCATGTAGCCTGTAGCTTACGTAGCACTAATTACCCTGATAAATAAAACATCTCAATATTGATACAAGTATTGGTTGTCGTCCCAAACTGTCTTGTTTATACACATTTTGTCATAATTTAAGGCTAATGCATCATTAAACTGAGACAATGGTCTGTTTTTGTAATGACTGTGAGGGAAAAAATGTCACTGTTGTCACTGTTTTTTAAAGACAGTTCGACATTGTTCAGAAGTGCTTTTATGAATTGTCTCTGAAGCTGTGAGGACTTTCCACAGAAAGATAAATCCGGTCTGACCGAATGTTTAGACAATGAATTATCAGTTAAGTGTTTATTGTGTCAGAAAACTGGACTTTCCCTGAAATCACTCGTCAAACCAGTCTCAGAACAGTATCACGCTTTTATCTGATCTGAGGAATATATGACTTCTGCCTCCGTGTTTTTATGAACCATGAACCAGGCCTGAAGACTAAACATGAAATAAACAAGAATTACAAGAAATCCTACTCAAACCTGTTCAAATCCAGCAAAAACCTGTTAGAATCTAATTTAAACTTGTTAAAATCCAACTTAGTCCTGTTCAAATCTGTCGAAAACCTGTAAGAGTCCAACTTAAACCTGTTAAAATCCAGCTTAAACCTGTTCAAATCCACTTAAAATCCTGAGAATCCAACTTAAAACTGTTCAAATCCAACTTAAACCTGCTCAAATTCATCTAAAACCTGTTCAAATCCAACTAAAACCTGTTCAAATCCAGCAAAAACCTGTTCAAATCCAACTTAAACCTGTTCAAATCCAACTTAAACCTGCTCATATCCATCTAAAACCTGTTCAAATCCACTGAAAACCCTAAGAATATAACTTAAACCTGTTCAAATCCAGCAAAAACCTGTTAGAATGTAACTTAAACTTGTTCAAATCCAAGTAACACCTGTAAGAATCCATCTTAAACCTGTTCAAATCTCACTTAAACTTGTTCAAATCCATCTGAACCCAGTTTTTATATAAAATAAGAGTAAAATCAGAAGGAACGGTCGGCCTTTGGAAATTTTTTCCTCTAATTAAATGTGTCCCTCTTTATATAAACTTTTTTTTATTGCAATCTTTAAAAACCGGTTTCTTGACAAATAAGACATAATTCTGGCTGTTGATTAGATTTAGTGAATAAATACAGAACTGTGCACAGGTTCTGAGCAGCTGTGGATGTAAAAAAGTAAAGTAAACTACAAAATATGGTGATTTTTATTAGTTTACAAAATGCAGAGTGAAAGAACACAGATGAAAATGAGAGGTTTGTATCCAACAGGTTTTTATTAATAAACCTTTAAACACGATTTCGACGCTGCTCAGATTCAACATCGACTGAGAGCCACAAGATCACAGCAAATAAGTCCCAACCTGAAGAAAAAAAACACTACCCAAACCTAAAAAAAAGAAACAATCAACAAAAGCACAGATATCCGACGACTACAGGAGTCATGTGACCGGCTCCTGAGACTTTTTTCACATCGATCTGGATTCAGTTCACGTTTGGTTGTCCACCGTCTGCTGGAAAATGAAAATATATCTGTTTCTGCTTCAAAAAATAAGTTTAAAGTGAGATACTGGAGCAAAGTTGGTGAATTAGAGACAGTTTGGAGAAAAAACAAACTAAACACAAGGTAATAATCCCTTAAAATAAACAGTAGATGGCATCATTAAGCATGTTTTTTTCACAAATGATTGATTTTATAATAAACTATTAGGGGTTTAAACCATTTTCTGAACTAGAAGAAAAAAATATCACCAACTGTGGATAAATCCTCACTTTAAACTCAAGTCAACAGAGTCTGTGATTGAAAAAACTGCATATCTCTGTGTGTATATATAATATACAAAACTCAACGACTTTGTCCTCGCGGGAAATGATTAAAGGAAGAAAATAATAATAATTAAACACTGCATCATGTAACAGACAGCACCTGCCTTCGACCCGAAACGGATTTGAGAAAGAAACGAAAAGCAGCAAAAAGACGACCGACAGATTTGACAAAGACTCTTTCACACCTTCACTTTTTTAATTTAAACACTTTTTCCAGATGAATTAGCAAATGTTTAATGACTTATCTAGGGTTTTAGTAGATTAAATTACTCATAAATACCTCTTAAGTGTGTAATAAGTCATTTACAAGTAAGATTTTAGGTTAAAAAGGAAGTTATTTTGCTTTTTTTGTGACACATTTGACCTGAAAACGTCCCTGAACCACCTCAAACCAGCGCTTCATTCACAGACAAGAGGTTATTTATCGATATTATTAATGTCTTTTGTGTCTGAGCATTGTCTTGATGCATTTTTAACTTGTACTTTATATGTATCACACGTTTAATGTTTACAAAATCTGAAAATCCCAATATTAGATTTTAGAATGAATAGATTTTAACTAGACTAGGACTAGTATTACCACAGAACTCCTTCGTTTAGATAAAAAACTCAACCAGGAGTTTTCAAACGACAACAGGGCGCCACACATTGAAGTCTCTACAATAAATAATCCAAAAACTATCTGATTTATTGACATTTCATTCTGATTTAGATACATTTTTTGCTGTATCTTTTAACATTTCTGATGCTCACTGTTTGTTGTATTTAAAGGCAGCTCTATGCCTTATTTATTGAAAGATCCACATGAATGAAACTCTGTCAAATACACGATTAATCCGTAAATAATTCATCTACAGCAGAGTGTAAAACGGCCTTGAGTCAAATCTGTGGCTGGTTTCAAAATCGAGTCTCCTTGAGTCGCAGCTGAAGGTGCAAATGAAAGAAAACAAAACTAGAGCTGCTCTGAAGCTCTGAGAAGACAATAAATAAATCCTCTACGTCTCCATCAATGTAATCCATCAATAACAAGAGAGAAGTAAGATTAGTCACAGCTTCGGAGCCTGTCGCGCTGCAATTACGTCCGGTCGAACCTCATTTCCGTCGATTCCTCTCTCGGTTTCCGCTCTCTGAAAACTGAAGAGGTAGATTCACATTCAGACCGGGACGTGACGCCGAGCCGCAGGACGTTAACACGACATTTAGCTCCAGAGAAATCACAGGAAGAGAGACGATAACCGTAAAAGGACTCCTCCAGATAAACACCGAGAAGTCCGGTCTGCTTTTTTTTGGCTCCCGGTGCGTTTCGACCTCCGAGCGTCCGTCCAAAGCCTCGTCGCGGCGGTTTTTTTTTTACAGCCCAAAGCGACAAAAGATGAGATAAAAGTCGGCGTTAGAGCTGGAATCCCTCTATAGGACCGTCCTGCTGCTGGAAAATGAACTGGCCCTGGTTTTGGTCGACCTGCGGAGCCAGATTCGAGTCTTCCTCCTCGACGCCGAAGTAGTGCTCGATCAGGTCGAAGGCTTTCTGGTAGATCTCCTGGTTTTCGTGGCTCTGAAGGAACTCGATTTTGTCCAGGCCTGAAGCAAAGAGACAGGGTTAACTCTTCATTATTCTAGACATTTTTAAACTCCAAACCGATTTAATTTTATTTTATTTCATCTTATTTTATTTTTTTAATTTATTTACTTATTTGTTTATTTTATTTTTTATTTTGTTTTATTTTTTTTATTCATTTTATTTTATTTCATCTTATTTTATCTTATTTTATTTTTATTTATTTATTTACATATTTTTTTTATTTTTATTTTATTTTATTTTGTGTTTACTGATTTATTTTGTGAAGCATTACGCTGTGTGAAAAGTCCTATATAAATAAAGTTTGATTGATGAAACGTACCGTAAGCCTCCTCGATGAGAGCGCAGTAAGGGTTGATGCCCGTCCCGTTCTGTTTGGCCTCCTGTTCTCCCAGACGCAGGATGTTTTCTAAACCCTTCAGAGAAACCTGTACGATCTTGGAGTCCATCACCGTCAGCAGGTCACACATGGGCTTTATCACGTTTAGAGACACCAGGTATCTGTTCAGACAAAAAACAACCAGCTACATGAGACCAGCAGACATTTAGAAGAAAAAAACCCAACTTCTTTAAACCTCATTTCAGAAACATCACCAAAACATCCTTTTTTCACCTCATCCAAGCCTTCTTAACCTCCAGACTGGACTATTCCTGTAAAAAACTGTTCAAATGCATCTAAAACATGTTCAAATGCATCTAAAACTTGTTTAAATCCATCTAAAACCTGTTTAATTCCATCTAAAACCTGTTCAAATCCAACTGAAACTTGTCAAAATCCAACTGAAACTTGCTCAAATGTATCTAAAACCTGTTCAAATCCAACTGAAACTTGTCAAAATCCAACTGAAAGTTGCTCAAATGCATCTAAAACATGTTTAAGTCCATCTAAAACTTGTTTAAGTCAAACTAAAACTGGTTAAAATCCATCTAAAACATGTTTAAGTCCATCTAAAACCTGTTCAAATCCATCTAAAACCTGTTTAAGTCCATCTAAAACCTGTTCAAATCCATCTAAAACCTGTTTAAGTCCATCTAAAACCTGTTTAAATCCATCCAAAACTTGTTTAAATCCACAGAGAACCTGTTCAAATTCATTTTAAGCTTGTTCAAATCCATGCACAACCTTTTACATCAAACTAAAACCTGTTTAAATTCACCTACAAAACAAATCAAACTTAAACCTATTCCATGACCTTCTGTATGTGCTTCTGTTTTGTGTTTCTTTGTTTATCTCTTTGTATGAGAAAACATGAAGTAATTGTCTGACGTTTTGTTCTAATAAGAGCTCCCTGACCCAATAATGGAGCATTTCCCAGTAGAGTCTCATGTGCAGCAGTGACAGACCTGATCTGAACAGGCGTCCCTCCAGACGTGGCGTTGGTGATGGCCCAGGCCGCCTCCTTCCTCGTCCTGAACTCGGCTTTTTGAAGGATCTCGATGAGAACCGGGAAGATGTTGGCGTCGATCACGTTCTGAATCTGGGCTCTGTTTCCTGCTGTGATGTTAGACACTGTCCAACACGCCTCTTTTTTATGGATCTTTGGGGCTGCTCAGAGGTGCAGCAAACAGGGCAGAGCTGAGCAGTTGAGGATCACCTGGAAATAAAAACATACAGACAGCTTCAACAAGGGTCAAACTGACTTTAACCTGCGCAAATCTAACTTACACCTGATAAAATCCATCTAAAACCTGATTCAAATCTAACTTATACATGATAAAATCCATCTAAAAAACCTGTTCAAAACACTTATACATGATAAAATCCATCTAAAACCTGTTTAAAAGCATCTAAAACCTATTTAAATCTAACTTATACATGATAAAATCCATCTAAAACCTGTTAGGGGGGGGGGGGGGGGGGGGGGGGGAAAAAAAAAAAATCTAACTTATACATGATAAAATCCATCTAAAACCTGTGCAAATCTAACTTATACATGATAAAATCCATCTAAAACCTGTTAAAATCTAACTTATACATGATAAAATCCATCTAAAACCTGTT
>CM072163.1:2151739-2199653 GCA_036850595.1 Rhyacichthys aspro
CTGTTGTCACTGTTTTTAAAGACAGTTCGACATTGTTCAGAAGTGCTTTTATGAATTGTCTCTGAAGCTGTGAGGACTTTCCACAGAAAGATAAATCCGGTCTGACCGAATGTTTAGACAATGAATTATCAGTTAAGTGTTTATTGTGTCAGAAAACTGGACTTTCCCTGAAATCACTCGTCAAACCAGCCTCAGAACAGTATCACGCTTTTATCTGATCTGAGGAAAATATGACTTCTGCCTCCGTGTTTTTATGAACCATGAACCAGGCCTGAAGACTAAACATGAAATAAACAAGAATTACAAGAAATCCTACTCAAACCTGTTCAAATCCAGCAAAAACCTGTTAGAATCTAATTTAAACTTGTTAAAATCCAACTTAGTCCTGTTCAAATCTGTCGAAAACCTGTAAGAGTCCAACTTAAACCTGCTCAAATTCATCTTAAACCTGTTCAAATCCACTTAAAACCACTAAGAATCCAACTTAAACTTGTTCAAATGCATCTTAAACCTGTTAAAATCCAGCTTAAACCTGTTCAAATCCACTTAAAATCCTGAGAATCCAACTTAAAACTGTTCAAATCCAACTTAAACCTGCTCAAATTCATCTAAAACCTGTTCAAATCCAACTAAAACCTGTTCAAATCCAGCAAAAACCTGTTCAAATCCAAATTAAACCTGTTCAAATCCAGCAAAAACCTGTTCAAATCCAAATTAAACCTGCTCAAATTCATCTAAAACCTGTTCAAATCTAACTTAAACCTGTTCAAATCCAGCAAAAACCTGTTCAAATCCAACTTAAACCTGATCAAATTCATCTAAAACCTGTTCAAATCTAACTTAAACCTGTTCAAATCCAGCAAAAACCTGTTTAAATCCACTGAAAACCCTAAGAATATAACTTAAACTTGTTCAAATCCAAGTAACACCTGTAAGAATCCATCTTAAACCTGTTCAAATCTCACTTAAAACTGTTCAAATCCAACTTAAACTTGTTCAAATCCATCTAAACCCAGTTTTTATATAAAATAAGAGTAAAATCAGAAGGAACGGTCGGCCTTTGGAAATTTTTTCCTCTAATTTAATGTGTCCCTCTTTGTATAAACTTTTTTTTTATTGCAGTCTTCAAAAACCGGTTTCTTGACAAATAAGACATAATTCTGGCTGTTGATTAGATTTAGTGAATAAATACAGAACTGTGCACAGGTTCTGAGCAGCTGTGGATGTAAAAAAGTAAAGTAAACTACAAAATATGGTGATTTTTATTAGTTTACAAAATGCAGAGTGAAAGAACACAGATGAAAATGAGAGGTTTGTATCCAACAGGTTTTTATTAATAAACCTTTAAACACGATTTCGACGCTGCTCAGATTCAACATCGACTGAGAGCCACAAGATCACAGCAAATAAGTCCCAACCTGAAGAAAAAAAACACTACCCAAACCTAAAAAAAAGAAACAATCAACAAAAGCACAGATATCCGACGACTACAGGAGTCATGTGACCGGCTCCTGAGACTTTTTTCACATCGATCTGGATTCAGTTCACGTTTGGTTGTCCACCGTCTGCTGGAAAATGAAAATATATCTGTTTCTGCTTCAAAAAATAAGTTTAAAGTGAGATACTGGAGCAAAGTTGGTGAATTAGAGACAGTTTGGAGAAAAAACAAACTAAACACAAGGTAATAATCCCTTAAAATAAACAGTAGATGGCATCATTAAGCATGTTTTTTTCACAAATGATTGATTTTATAATAAACTATTAGGGGTTTAAACCATTTTCTGAACTAGAAGAAAAAAATATCACCAACTGTGGATAAATCCTCACTTTAAACTCAAGTCAACAGAGTCTGTGATTGAAAAAACTGCATATCTCTGTGTGTATATATAATATACAAAACTCAACGACTTTGTCCTCGCGGGAAATGATTAAAGGAAGAAAATAATAATAATTAAACACTGCATCATGTAACAGACAGCACCTGCCTTCGACCCGAAACGGATTTGAGAAAGAAACGAAAAGCAGCAAAAAGACGACCGACAGATTTGACAAAGACTCTTTCACACCTTCACTTTTTTAATTTAAACACTTTTTCCAGATGAATTAGCAAATGTTTAATGACTTATCTAGGGCTTTAGCAGATTAAATTATTCACAAATACCTCTTAAGTGTGTAATAAGTCATTTACAAGTAAGATTTTAGGTTAAAAAGGAAGTTATTTTGCTTTTTTTGTGACACATTTGACCTGAAAACGTCCCTGAACCACCTCAAACCAGCGCTTCATTCACAGACAAGAGGTTATTTATCGATATTATTTATGTCTTGTGTTGTCTTGATGCATTTTTAACTTGTACTTTATATGTATCACACGTTTAATGTTTACAAAATCTGAAAATCCCAATATTAGACTTTAGAATGAATAGATTTTAACTAGACTAGGACTAGTATTACCACAGAACCCCTTCGTTTAGATAAAAAACTCAACCAGGAGTTTTCAAACGACAACAGGGCGCCACACATTGAAGTCTCTACAATAAATAATCTGATTTATTAACATTTCATTCTGATTTAGATACATTTTTTGCTGTATCTTTTAACATTTCTGATGCTCACTGTTTGTTGTATTTAAAGGCAGCTCTATGCCTTATTTATTGAAAGATCCACATGAATGAAACTCTGTCAAATACACGATTAATCCGTAAATAATTCATCTACAGCAGAGTGTAAAACGGCCTTGAGTCAAATCTGTGGCTGGTTTCAAAATCGAGTCTCCTTGAGTCGCAGCTGAAGGTGCAAATGAAAGAAAAAAACAAAACTAGAGCTGCTCTGAAGCTCTGAGAAGACAATAAATAAATCCTCTACGTCTCCATCAATGTAATCCATCAATAACAAGAGAGAAGTAAGATTAGTCACAGCTTCGGAGCCAGTCGCGCTGTAAATACGTCCAGTCGAACTTCTTTTCTGTCGATTCCTCTCTCGGTTTCCGCTCTCTGAAAACTGAAGAGGTAGATTCACATTCAGACCGGGACGTGACGCCGAGCCGCAGGACGTTAACACGACATTTAGCTCCAGAGAAATCACAGGAAGAGAGACGATAACCGTAAAAGGACTCCTCCAGATAAACACCGAGAAGTCCGGTCTGCTTTTTTTTGGCTCCCGGTGCGTTTCGACCTCCGAGCGTCCGTCCAAAGCCTCGTCGCGGCGGTTTTTTTTTTACAGCCCAAAGCGACAAAAGATGAGATAAAAGTCGGCGTTAGAGCTGGAATCCCTCTATAGGACCGTCCTGCTGCTGGAAAATGAACTGGCCCTGGTTTTGGTCGACCTGCGGAGCCAGATTCGAGTCTTCCTCCTCGACGCCGAAGTAGTGCTCGATCAGGTCGAAGGCTTTCTGGTAGATCTCCTGGTTTTCGTGGCTCTGAAGGAACTCGATTTTGTCCAGGCCTGAAGCAAAGAGACAGGGTTAACGCTTCATTATTCTAGACATTTTTAAACTCCAAACCGATTTAATTTTATTTTATTTCATCTTATTTTATTTTTTTAATTTATTTACTTATTTGTTTATTTTATTTTTTATTTTGTTTTATTTTTTTTATTCATTTTATTTTATTTCATCTTATTTTATCTTATTTTATTTTTATTTATTTATTTACATATTTTTTTTATTTTTATTTTATTTTATTTTGTGTTTACTGATTTATTTTGTGAAGCATTACGCTGTGTGAAAAGTCCTATATAAATAAAGTTTGATTGATGAAGCGTACCGTAAGCCTCCTCGATGAGAGCGCAGTAAGGGTTGATGCCCGTCCCGTTCTGTTTGGCCTCCTGTTCTCCCAGACGCAGGATGTTTTCTAAACCCTTCAGAGAAACCTGTACGATCTTGGAGTCCATCACCGTCAGCAGGTCACACATGGGCTTTATCACGTTTAGAGACACCAGGTATCTGTTCAGACAAAAAACAACCAGCTACATGAGACCAGCAGACATTTAGAAGAAAAAAACCCATCTTCTTTAAACCTCATTTGAGAAACATCACCAAAACATCCTTTTTTCACCTCATCCAAGCCTTCTTAACCTCCAGACTGGACTATTCCTGTAAAAAACTGTTCAAATGCATCTAAAACTTGTTTAAATCCATCTAAAACCTGTTTAATTCTATCTAAAACTTGTTTAAGTCCATCTAAAACTTGTTTAAATCCATCTAAAACCTGTTTAATTCCATCTAAAACCTGTTCAAATCCAACTGAAACTTGTCAAAATCCAACTGAAACTTGCTCAAATGCATCTAAAACTTGTTTAAATCCATCTAAAACTTGTTTAAATCCATCTAAAACGTGTTTAAATCCATCTAAAACATGTTTAAGTCAATCTAAAACTGGTTAAAATCCATCTAAAACATGTTTAAGTCCATCTAAAACCTGTTCAAATCCATCTAAAACCTGTTTAAGTCCATCTAAAACCTGTTTAAATCCATCCAAAACTTGTTTAAATCCACAGAGAACCTGTTCAAATTCATTTTAAGCTTGTTCAAATCCATGCACAACTTTTTACATCAAACTAAAACCTGTTTAAATTCACCTACAAAACAAATCAAACTTAAACCTATTCCATGACCTTCTGTATGTCCTTCTGTTTTGTGTTTCTTTGTTTATCTCTTTGTATGAGAGAAAACATGAAGTAATTGTCTGAGGTTTTGTTCTAATAAGAGCTCCCTGACCCAATAATGGAGCATTTCCCAGTAGAGTCTCATGTGCAGCAGTGACAGACCTGATCTGAACAGGCGTCCCTCCAGACGTGGCGTTGGTGATGGCCCAGGCCGCCTCCTTCCTCGTCCTGAACTCGGCTTTTTGAAGGATCTCGATGAGAACCGGGAAGATGTTGGCGTCGATCACGTTCTGAATCTGGGCTCTGTTTCCTGCTGTGATGTTAGACACTGTCCAACACGCCTCTTTTTTAATGGATCTTTTGGGGCTGCTCAGAAGGTGCAGCAAACAGGGCAGAGCTGAGCAGTTGAGGATCACCTGGAAATAAAAACATACAGACAGCTTCAACAAGGGTCAAACTGACTTTAACCTGCGCAAATCTAACTTACACCTGATAAAATCCATCTAAAACCTGTTCAAATCTAACTTATACATGATAAAATCCATCTAAAACCTGTTCAAATCTAACTTATACATGATAAAATCCATCTAAAACCTGTTTAAAAGCATCTAAAACCTGTTAAAATCTAACTTATACATGATAAAATCCATCTAAAACCTGTTAAAATCTAACTTATACCTGATAAAATCCATCTAAAACCTGCGCAAATCTAACTTATACATGATAAAATCCATCTAAAACCTGTTAAAATCTAACTTATACGTGATCAAATCCATCTAAAACCTGTTCAAATCTAACTTATACATGATAAAATCCATCTAAAACCTGTTCAAATCTAACTTATACATGATAAAATCCATCTAAAACCTGTTAAAATCTAACTTATACATGATAAAATCCATCTAAAACCTGTTTAAAAGCATCTAAAACCTGTTAAAACCTAACTTATACATAATAAAATCCATCTAAAACCTGTTAAAATCTAACTTATACCTGATAAAATCCATCTAAAACCTGCGCAAATCTAACTTATACATGATAAAATCCATCTAAAACCTGTTAAAATCTAACTTATACGTGATCAAATCCATCTAAAACCTGTTCAAATCTAACTTATACATGATAAAATCCATCTAAAACCTGTTTAAAAGCATCTAAAACCTGTTCAAATCTAACTTATACATGATAAAATCCATCTAAAACCTGTCGAATCTAACTAAAAACTGTTAAAATCCATCAAAATGTGCTCAAATCCAACTAAAACCTGCCCAAATCCAACTTAATTCTCTTCAAATCCATCTAAAACTTGCTCAAATCCAACTAAAACCTGTTCCAAACTGACCTAAACCTGTTCAAATCTAACTTATACATAATAAAAACCTGTTCAAACCCAACTAGAACCTATTCAAATCCAACTAAAACCTGTTGTTGTAGAAAAATAATCAAATCAGAAGAGATTGTTGGCCTTTACAAATGTCCTCTTTCCCTCATTCAGACGTTACAGCCTTAAAAACTATAACAAATAACCAAAATGTGTCTGATATTAAACATTACCTGTGTCTGAATGTCGTCTCCAGTCACAATGTTGCCCACGGCACGAAGAGCAGGAGAAACCACTTTATAATCACTGTGCCTTTAAAACAATAACAATAATCTGTCAATAATTCACATAAACAGTAAAAAAAGTCATTAAAGATTTAAGATAAAACTCAGAGTCTGTCTCACATGAGCAGCTCGACGAGCCGGCGGCACACTCCAGAGTCGATGACCGTCTGGATTTTCTCGTTGGGTCCGTCCGACAGATACGACAGAGCCCAGCAGGCGTCGGCCAAAACGTCCGGGTCGCTGCTGAAGAGGAGCCGGGACAGGACGCTGAGGCACGGAGACACCTACAAAAACAAACAGACTTAAACAGAAGCAGACAGAACAACTCCACATAAACTCATATTAGACTCTGTCCTGACCTTGGAGAAGTCTGGAGGTGGGTTCTTGCCTCGGCACAGGTTGGACAGAGCCCAGACCGCGTTACGGGTCGTGGTCAAACGGTTCGATTTGGCCAAAAGTCTGAATAGAAAACATAATAAATATTAAAAGTAAATCCAGACAGTTGTACTATATCAAGGAGGGTCCAAAGTTACTGCAGATGGCCACATTTGAAGAAAGGGAAACAGGTTTAATTGGATTTTTAACAGATTTTAATTGGATTTGAACTTGTCTTAGTTTGAATTAAATAGGTTTTAGTTGGCTCTGAACAGGTTTTGGTTGGATTTAAGCAGGTTTAAGTCAGTTTTAAACTGGTTTAAGTTGGATTTAAGCAGGTCTTATTTAGATTGAACAGGTTTTAGATTGATTTTATCAGGTATAAGTTGGATTTGAACATGTTTATCTGGTTTCAGCTGGACTTTAACTGGTTTTAGTTGGATGTAAAAAGGTTTTAGTTGGATTTAAAAAGATTTTAGTTGGATTTTAACAGGGTTTAGTCAGTTTTTAATAGGTTTTAGTTGGATTTAAACAGGTTTAAGTCAGTTTTGATCTGGTTTTAGTTGGCTTTAAGCAGGTTTAAGTTGGATTTGAGCAGGTTTTAGTTGGCTCTGGAGAGGTTTAAATCAGTTTTGAACTGGTCTTAGTTGGATTCAAGCAGGTTTATTTACTTGGATTTCTGGCTTTTTAAACCCATGTATAACCTTAGTCTTTTGTGAAACTGCAGGTGATTTGAGCAGGTTCTAGTTGGATTTATACAGGTTCTAGTTGGATTTATACAGGTTCAAGTTGGATTTATACAGGTTCTAGTTGGATTTATACAGGTTCTAGTTGGATTTATACAGGTTCTAGTTGGATTTATACAGGTTCTAGTTGGATTTATACAGGTTCTAGTTGGATTTATACAGGTTCTAGTTGGATTTATACAGGTTCTAGTTGGATTTATACAGGTTTTAGTTGCATTTATACAGGTTTTAGTTGGTTTATACAGGTTTTAGTTGGATTCATACAGGTTCTAGTTGGATTTATACAGGTTCTAGTTGGATTTATACAGGTTCTAGTTGGATTTATACAGGTTCTAGTTGGATTTGTACAGGTTCTAGTTGGATTTATACAGGTTTTAGTTGGATTTATACAGGTTCTAGTTGGATTTATACAGGTTTTAGTTGGATTTATACAGGTTCTAGTTGGATTTATACAGGTTTTAGTTGGATTTATACAGGTTCTAGTTGGATTTATACAGGTTCTAGTTGGATTTATACAGGTTCTAGTTGGATTTATACAGGTTTTAGTTGGATTTATACAGGTTCTAGTTGGATTTATACAGGTTTTAGTTTTATTTCTGTGCGTTCATCTTAATAATCTGTATTTTGTGAGTTTCTGTGACTCACTGCTGCAGAGAGGGAAGGATGCCACATTCCAGAACAAAGTCTCTGCACTCGGCGTTGTCTCCAGCGATGTTCCCCAGCGCCCACACCGCCTGAAACAACACAAACCGTCACAACTCTCCACTTTAACACCAATCTGGGGAATATAGTAGTGATCGTTTTTGGCTCTCACTTGTTCCTGGACGTCCTCGTACTCAGAGTTGAGCAGTTCGATGAAAATGGGCACAGCTCCGGTCTCTATCACCACTTTAGTGTGAAGGAAGGTCCCAGAGGCGATGTTCGTCAGGGCCCAGGCCGCCTCGAACTAAACACAAACACATTTAACCAGCTTTCAGACCTGTTCACGAATAGTTTTTAACACCAGTTCAAGTCTGCCTCATTTTATCAGATGTTAAATAAAGTCAGGACATGATATTTGCAAACTGTGACCCATGAAGAAGCACGACAAATACAATATGACCTCAGGAAGTTTGGTTCAAATTCAAAAACAATGAGCTGTGACATTTAGACACATTTAACAAATAAAAAATACGTTCTCAATGACCTTCACTGATCAAAGCTGGGGTCTAAATCAATTTAAGACTGAATTAGGATTAAACCAGGACTTTTTTAACTATTTTATTAAACCACAATAGGACTCTTTTCTGCCTTTGGCCTGAAGTGGGTCCAATTCCTCCTTGATTTTGTGATAAACGTCAGATTCAAACTGAAAACATGATAAATGTTGTTCTTTTTCCCGACACAAAGCTAGTGTTTGTGGTTTTAAACGTGGTCTTCATGAATTTAAACATTGTATTTATCGTCTCCACTGCATTAAACACAAGCAGAACCTGTACAAACTCAAATATTGAGTCTAAATGAGAGGAAACTGCTGCAGCTATGAATTTAATATTGAATTTAATGTAGTGTCAGTCCTAAATGAGCAGCAGATTTGTGGCTATTCTTGTTATTCATGTGACAGTGACTTGGTTAACGTCATGCTGTGAAAACAAGATGTCAGTTTACCGACGGTGAATGTAAACCATCTGCTCGTGTGACAGGGAAACTTCTCACATATGCACCGCACTAAACTTAGCTCCACTGTTAGTGGAGCGTCGTAAACCCAGCTTTACTCTGTGAATGTGCTCTTCCTCCCTCACACCTGCTGCCGTTTCAGTGTGAAGAGACTATAACTTAAATATTGTGATTAAATATACTATAAATGTCTCGGAATGGAACAAAAAAGATGTACAGTATAGAGAGTCAGCTAAAAGTAATTATTTAATAGCACGTCCAGCCTTTCTAATTCTTTTATTCTATACAAAGATTCAGTTGGGTCTCTTTTTGCCAAACTGAGTAAGTCCTACCTGCAGAGTACAGTTCTCGTGTCTTCTGAGGAACTCCACAAAGCGGTTCACGACTCCTGGAGTGGAAATAACCTCGTCTATGGGCGGGTTCGGCTCTGCAGCAGAACAGGAGACATAATCTTAAGGTGGATGCAGATACATTAAAAAGAAGCTACAGAGCACCACACTGGCCGAAAACATTGATGTGCTTTCGTGATATCTCCTGTGTTTGAAAATAATTACACGCAAAAAGGGACTGTACAAACAGAGAAACTGATAGAGCAAACACAAGCAGGTCCCTTGATTATTTCACTCAAACTACATCAGCTTTAGAGGGTCAAAACTACAACTACAGTGGCTTTAGAGAGTCAAAACAACAACTACAATAGCTTTAGAGGATCAAAACTACAACTACAGTAGCTTTAGAGGGTCAAAACTACAACTACAATAGCTTTAGAGGGTCAAAACTACAACTACAGCAGCTTTAGAGGGTCAAAACTACAACTACAGTAGCTTTAGAGGGTCAATACTACAACTACAGTAGCTTTAGAGGGTCAAAACTACAACTACAGGCTTTAGAGTCAAAATACAACTACAGCAGTTTAGAGGTCAAAACTACAACTACAGTTTAGAGGTCAAAACTACAACTACAGTATTAGAGGCAAACTACAACTACATTAGAGGGTCAAAACTACAACTAACATTAGAGGCACTACACTAATTAGAGGCACTACCTATATTAGAGGGCAACTAATACTTAGGGTCAAAACAACAACTACAGTAGCTTTAGAGGGTCAAAACTACAACTACAGTAGCTTTAGAGGGTCAAAACTACAACTACAGTAGCTTTAGAGGGTCAAAACAACAACTACAATAGCTTTAGAGGATCAAAACTACAACTACAGTAGCTTTAGAGGGTCAGAACTACAACTACAATAGCTTTAGAGGATCAAAACTACAACTACAGCAGCTTTAGAGGGTCAAAACTACAACTACAGTAGCTTTAGAGGGTCAATACTACAACTACAGTAGCTTTAGAGGGTCAAAACTACAACTACAGTAGCTTTAGAGGGTCAAAACTACAACTACAGCAGTGTTTTCTCAGTTTAAAACTCCCATGACACATACTGTTGACTTACTACAGTACAGATAACTCTATGAATTACCAGATAATGCTAAACTATACAAACCTTTTGAGAGTAGCTTCCTAAACTTCTGTGTGGCAACGAGCTGCTGGTCTGGATCCTCAGAGAAAATCATCTGAACCATGTCTGGAGTGATAACACCTTCCTGCAACAAAAATACACAAGGAACCATCAAAAATGTTAAAACAGTGGGTACAGTGAGTATGTTTATTGTTATAAAGGGTATTAAAAATAAATAAATAAAGTCTTACTCCAGCCATGGGGACCGTGGAGCTGATGTCCGGGTCCTGGATGGGACAATCCGACATGCCCTCATCGGTTGACGGGACAGATACATTCCTCCTTTTGTACAGCTGAGGGGACAGAGGCACAAAAAAGCAAGTCATAACTAATTACAGCAGCTTTAGAGGGTTAAAACTACAACTACAGCAGCTTTAGAGGGTCAAAACTCCAACTACAGCAGCTTTAGAGGGTCAAAACTACAACTACAGCAGCTTTAGAGGGTCAAAACTACAACTACAGCAGCTTTAGAGGGTCAAAACTCAAACTACAGCAGCTTTAGAGGGTCAAAACTACAACTACAGCAGCTTTAGAGGGTCAAAACTACAACTACAGCAGCTTTAGAGGGTCAAAACTACAACTACAACAGCTTTAGAGGGTCAAAACTACAACTACAGAGGCTTTAGAGGGTCAAAACTACAACTACAGCAGCTTTAGAGGGTCAAAACTACAACTACAACAGCTTTAGAGGGTCAAAACTACAACTACAGCAGTTTTAGAGGGTCAAGACTCAAACTACAGCAGCTTTAGAGGGTCAAAACTACAACTACAATAGCTTTAGAGGGTCAAAACTACAACTACAGCAGTTTTAGAGGGTCAAGACTCAAACTACAGCAGCTTTAGATGGTCAAAACTACAACTACAATAGCTTTAGAGGGTTAAACTACAACTACAGTAGCTTTAGAGGGTCAAAACTACAACTACAGTAGCTTTAGAGGGTCAAAACTACAACTACAGCAGCTTTAGAGGGTCAAAACTACATCTATAGCAGCTTTAGAGGGTCAAAACTACAATTACAGTAGCTTTAGAGAGATAAAACTACACCTACAGCAGCTTAAGAGGGTCAAAACTACAATTACAGGAGCTTTAGAGGGTCAAAACTCAAACTACAGCTGCCAGTCAAAAGCCTGACTTGTACCTGCTCCTCTCGTTTCTGTTTGCGCAGCTGGATGCCCTCCTCCTCTCTCCTACGGCGCATCTCCTGAGGATTCAGTGCTTTGTTCTTGTAGCTCTTCATGCGGTAGTTTTCTTTGCCTGGACTCGCCATTTTGTCTGAAGGTGTGTAATATATTGTAAATGTGTTATTCATGAAACAATATAATTATCAGTTAGCCACCTTTATTAGACTACATTCATGTCTTAATACACTAATTATTGGCCAATCAGAGCCAAGAAACAAATTGTGGTGTAGAGGAAGATAAACAGGACACAAAAGCTAATGTCAATTTAATGGGACAGTCTATTATCTCATAAGTGACTGCATTATCCATTCACTTTACAAATGGACATAGGCCAAGAATCACTTTCCTCCACAGCCATGGCCTCCTTGTTGGTTCAGTCATAACAAATTATCCTCAACAGAGCGGGCTTTGTTTTTTCTGAATGTCTGTCCAGTTGAGACAGTTTATTCCTGTACTACCTTCTGTAAATCCAACTCCACAGAGACCAGACTAATGCTTTGTATAAGACAGAAAAACACTGTGATAATTGCTTTGGCTGATTGCTCATAGCTCCTAACAATGTGCTATTTTTACATATATTGTTCAATTTGTAAAGGAAAAAGAAGAGTAGGCCAAAGAAGTTGTATACAAGGCCCTCTACAACTAGGTTCAAGGTTAATGACCTACAGCTTTAATTCTGTAGCACCTAATGCATCACACAGTAAATCAAGCTGTGCCAGAAATATAACAACAACAGGGGCTAATACTGGACAAAACTGCGTCACAATAACAGTTATACAGTCGTATTATGTAAGTATTATGTAGTACCGATCACAACAAAGCAAATAAAATGGGGATTAAGCTGCACTGTTTTAATGTTTAACCTGTTCAAATGCTCGTCATACAGTCTGTAACGTTACATTTTGTTTTCTTACCTAAAGCCTTTAGCGTTAAATAAAAGGTTTACACAGATTTTACGAAAATTAAGTAGGTCATAACCCCAATCTTTCATGAAATGGGTAACATAGTTAGCATTCCAAGCTAAGGCCGCACTGACAGTCGAAAATACAAACGTAACAGCCCCACCATCAAAGACAAAACTACCTAAATGATGTCTATATGCAGGCACACTATAACTGAGTTGATCTGGTTTTATTTTATGAGCCAAAATAAAATGTTTCTTCTCTTTGGGTCGGTTAGCTCCGAGGTTAGCCCTGATGCTAACACTGCGTCGCGTCCGTTTTTTGGAAAATGGTTGAATAAAAATTGCTACATTTTAGTTTTTCCGCATCAGACGGAAGAAGTGTAAGTTAAGCAATATGAAACAAAAAATACCTGAAGTTAGATGAGCAGGTTTTAAGGTTACAACCTCTTCTGTTCTCCCTGTTTGTGGGAGCAAAATGGCGTCAAGCTAAAACTTTCCCAGAAAACACCTGGCGTCAACAAAACCAGAGCCACTTCCGCCAGCTGCTACCTGCCGGTGTTTGACAGATGCTGGGCGACAGCGCCACCTTGTGCTCCGGAGAAAACCTCACACTAAATAAAAGTGTGATAAAAGAGCTCAAATATTACTGAAAATCCCCCAAGAAAAAAACTATACACTGTAACAGGACCACTAATAATTGAGTCTATTTAATTATTATTTTTTCTACAAACAGGGATTTAATTTTATTGGCGCTGTGTCTAGTACTGTGTCTAGTCATTTATCAAATTTTCTATTGCCAGGCCCAGTTCTAGAACAAAATGGCTAAAGTGAAAAAGAGAGTGCAGCTACATCTGTGTGCTATTCTAATGCATTTAGTCTGGAAAAAATATATATATATATATATTGGTTATATCCGCAGTGTCTGCATTTGTCTGAGTAAAAAACAAAAGTAAGAAAGAAAGTGACAATGATACAAAGTTAATTGTGTGCACTTTTCAAAGCAATAAAATAAAATAAACACATATATTACAATAAATTATTTTCCTTTTTCTTCTTTAAAACAACCCAGTTTATTTGTTTTGTCCACGAATGGCCTTCTTGGGGTGACGTCACGACGCTGCCTACGTTGCTGACGTGTACGTAGGGAAGTGGCCGTTGAGCTGTCTTTAGCCATTAGCCGCTAGCCCTTCCTCTTTGTCATAAACCTTTGTGACAGGCCGTAATGAGATCAGCTGTTTTGGGCTTTTGCTAGCGGGTAAAATAACAAAAGAAATCACCCCGATTCAACAGCACAGGTAAGAAACTGTTCTTTTTATTTTTAGTAAGAGCTAACAAACTGCTAGCTCTTTAGCTAATTAGAACGTAGCCAGTTTAGAAGCTGCAGATGGATGTTGACAAATGGACAACAGTTCTTTAGTAAATGAATCAACAGTCAGCTTTCGTCGTGCAACTGAAAATGTAATCATACACTGCGTAAACCTAAAAAGACCACAGGAAAAAAATATTTATTAAATAGCAGTAGTGCAGGAAAAGCTGGAAAAGTGTGGTCAGTAATTGCACCAAAATATAATATTATCGAAACGTGATGCAGATCGGCATGTGTCGGATCACTGTATATAGTACTGCTTCATTGATTGCATTCATGTCTTCTTTTTATCTGTACAATTTATGACATTGAGGCTCATTTTACTTTCTGCTGTACTATTATGTTGGTCAATTGTAATACAAACATTTTGACTCACAAATTAATATGCTCATTATTATACAAGTAGCATGTTCAACAACAACAATACATGTTTATTAATATATCTTACATAGAGCTGCAAAGTAGGAATAGCCTAGATCAAAATAGAGGCGGCTTAGATGCATTCATTAACATTTTATTGGAATAAGGCATATGCTAATGTCACTATTGCAAGAAAAGTATAATAAATTCCACTTTATTAAAGTCTGTGGGCCATTTATAATTATTTTATTGCTTTTCTGTTGTTTATTGAATCACTAACTCTTAATTTGTTCCATTTACTGCCAGTATTCTTCTCCTGTTTAGCTGTTTATGTATTTTCTCTGTTCCTTTTCCCTGTAGGTTGGTTTAATGCAGCGGTTTTATGAAGAAGAAGAGTTGTGAGTGAAGCATAAGGCAGCGATGGGGAAGAGGAAGGTGCCAGATCTGTACCGAGCCCCTTTTCCACTGTACTCCATTAAAGTCGATCCTGTATCGGGGCTCGTCATCACCGCAGGAGGAGGAGGAGCGTCCAAAACTGGAATCAAAAATGCAGTGGTAAGATTAAACAGAACATTTACAAAGTATGGTTATAGTTATTTAAATTAACAGAGTTGTGAGAAGATTTAGCAAGAAGATGGCTGCCATTAGCTTTGTTATTGTTTCACAAATGGCCAGCTCTGTTTGTCCCATCTGTCTGTTGAGTGTCATGTGACCAGATCCTTCTTCCTGCTTTAAATGCAAATAAACACAAGCTTTTCTTTACAAACTTTTTTTCCTAATGGCGATACTGTTAGAAAACACCTTTATTCAGTTACTTAAACCTTTGCTCTGTTAATGCTCTTTGACTGTTGAGTAAAAAATGATTAAGTATATATAAATAATTAAAGGCTGTGGACTATTTTTACTTGTCAAAGCAGGAGCTGAATCAATATTAAAGAAGCAGGGCTAAACCAGGACACACCACTGTTTTATTTAAAGCTTTGTTTGGACAACAACAGGCTGAGGTCTATTTGTTGTAAAGCTGAGACACTGGGACAAACGAGACTGACCTGAGACCGGTGTGTTTCAGCACTTCCTGGACTTACAGCTGGTCGGGGAGCACCAGTACAGCGCCACGCTCGTTCACTCTCACGACACGGAGACCCGGGCCACGATGAACCTGGCCGTGGGGAACGGGGTGATCGCTGCGGGACAGGACGGGACCTGCTGCCTCATGAAGTTCAAACACGGAGACAGTAAAAGTAAAGAGGCAGCTACTAAAGACGGTAATATTAGCTCCTTTGAGTGTTTTGATTAATGCTTCCCTTGATTTATTACTGACGACCCAAATACAATCCCCTGTGACCTACTTTTAGGTCCCTACCCACAATTTCAGAACCAGTCTTTACTGCTTCTTTTTGGCAAGTTAACCTCACTTTGTCTAGTGGCCAGTGTATGATGGACAGACATTGTTTCCCAAACAGGGCTGAGCAATTAATCGAATGTTTAATTTTAATTTCGGCTCCCAATGATTAAAAAGTTATGTATTCCTTGTTACTTGTTTTCCACGAGATTGTGACAGTGCTCTACATTGCTATTTATTTATACGTTTGAATATACTATTTATTTTAAGGAAAATTCACTGTTTTGTTCAATAAATCCAACATATTTCAATCAACAAATAGGGAGTAAAAGGGAAAGTCAGTGTACTAAGAAAAAGGGCACTAAAGGCATTGAAAAGAAGGAGAAAAAAACTTGGCGTAACAAAATGAAAAAACTAGGCAGGAACAGATTTACAGTAATGTGCTTTATTAATCAGTTTAATTTTGTCTTCGCTGGAAGGTTGTAGAAACAGTAACAGAAAATTATTGTTTAATGGCTCCTTCCACTGGCTTCTATGGAGGATTAAATGCCTTTTTTGCCGAGATGGAGAAATACGAAGAGTATTATTTTGAGTAAACATAGTATGCTGTCTTTGATATTGTTTATACCTTTAAGTTCTAGGATTCATGTAAAAGGATACACTTATCTTTTTAATTAATGTAAGATGACATTATTTTTTGTGCAATTTGTTATAATCGCATAAAAAGAGCTCAGCTGGTTGTAATAGAAGCCTGTGTGCTCTGTGTTCAGTTGGGAACAGTGTGCAGCAGGGAAACACCAGGAGAAGAGCAGGGAAAGGAGATAAATCTGCACAAGACGGAGCGGCGTCCGGAGACTCGTCGGATCTGAAGGACGAGACGGCTCAGATCTCGGTGAAGAGTCTCGGCGAAGTCCAGTCCGACCTGAACCCCCGGGACCCGCTGCAGAAGGTGGTCCGCTTCAGTCCGGACCTGAGTCTGCTGCTGACGGGAGGCACGGACGGACACATACGAGTCTGGGAGGTACTGCTTCACACGGCGTAAAAACTACTCTTCAACAGTGGATACAAGTCATTTCAACACTGCTTTTCTTTGTTGCCATTTTCCACTTTCCATAAACATACATAACATTATCAAAATATAAAGAGAATCTCAAGAAAATCTGTCTCGATCCCTGTCTTCCATCCACCACAACCTGTTCCCGTCGAAGTTACAAATAAAAAACAAAAATGCATACAAATGCATACAGAGGCTATTCTGTTTTGAAAATAGCAATAATGGGATTGGCTTCAGTTCCTTAACATAAATAGAGGCCAGACTTATAAATATGTACAAACAGTGACATGACCAGAAATGATGTCCCAAAGAGACACGGTTTGTTTTGTTGAAGATTGAAACACCTTTATTATTCCACAGTTTCCATCTTTAAAGAAGAAATATGACTTTAAAGCACATGAGGACGAGATAGAAGACCTGGATATGAGTCCAGGAAACAAGGTAACGGAGACGTAGACGTGCTTGTTAACACTTTATTTGTACTGACTGTCTTCCCAGTTTTAAATGAATGTAATTTTATATAATCGCAGCACCTTGTGACAGTCGGCAGAGACTTCTCCTGCAGCGTGTGGAGCGGGAACCAGCTCGCGATGGGACTGAAGTGGCACGAAACCAAGCCTGAAATCGGAGAGAAGATGTACCGCTACATGAGCTGCAGGTCAGTACGACCCACACAGGGGTTTTTGTTTCTAAATCTATCTGAAAAACTGAAGGATTTGTGTGTGATTGTTGTAGATTTGGAAAAGTCGAGGACCAGAAGGACGCTCTGAGGCTCTACACGGTGCAGATCCCACACAAACGGGACAGGAAGCCGCCCCCTTGTTTCATCACTAAATGGGACGGGAAGAGCTTTCTGCCGATGCTCACGGCTCCCTGCGGCACAGAGGTCGTCTCCAGTCTGGCCATAAGGTACCATGTGACCCTCCTCCGACCAATCACAGCTGGATTAATACAGTCTCATCACACTGGCTTCGTTATTGTCACATTTTTGTGTGTTTAGCCTGATTTCCGACGAGATAACGAGGAAAAATCTAACAACATGGAAGCATTTGGGGATCTTTCTTATTGGCATAGGCTGATTCTTACAGATGTATGAATATGTAGCTTCAGGACGGCTGTTCAGGGTCACAGTTTTGGGCATTTCGAGTCTCATTTTGCCTTTGAGTATCCTCCGTTGCCCTAATCGTAACTGCACCTCTGCTCAGTCCCAACAGAGGAGTTAAATCTCAATTAATCCCTATTTATTCATTCACCCTTTGACAATGTGTGTATCAGCATCAACCCAATGTATTTTTATTGGGTCTAACTTTAAATTCCATGTGTCAAAACTGACTAAAACTGACTTACTTTGGCTTAAAACTAAATGAATATTCTTTATTTTGGCAGTGACTCTGGGACATTCCTGGGTTTGGGGACAGTGACTGGATCAGTAGCCATTTACATCGCCTTTTCCCTTCAGGTAAAACCAACACTGTAATAAAAATAAGTATAAAACCAGACATACCAAAGATACGTATAAGAAAATGAATAATAAATGTATGGATTCAAATAAATAACTCATTTTCCAAGGGTTTAAGATGCAGGATAAGCTCAAAGAGTGTTTAATATTGAGGTCTGATCTTTGTGCGTTTGCAGAAGCTGTATTACGTCCAGGAGTCTCACGGCATCGTGGTCACAGACCTGGCCTTTCTGCCCGACACGTTAAAAGGAAAACACATCAAAGGAAACAACGAGACGGCCATGTTGAGCGTCGCAGTGGACAGCCGCTGTCAGGTCCACGCCGTCGCCAACAGAAGTGAGTTTACTGAAGGTTAATCATTCCTGTTGGGATTTTGATCACAAATCTACCACTAATACTTGGAAACGGTGCAAAAAGTGCATGAAAAATCTTGAAATAAAGCAGTTCAGAGTGAGTTTAAAGGTATATTATGTAGGATTTTCATGAAAACATCCTCACAAAACCCTTTTATTCCACTTTTATGAGTCTCAAGAGCAACTTAGAGGTGAAAGAGGTGCTTGTATTTGACCATTTTCTTTGTTTGTTTACATGAAAAGGATGTGTTTGAGTGTGTAGCTCTCGCCTCTGTCACAGAAGTAAAGAAAACACAACAAAACTATATATAACAGGAGGCTTGAGTTCATTCAAAAGCCAAAGTATGAGTAAATAAAAAGATGAGGCATGTTTACAGACATTCACCTAAATATATCCTGCACAGCCTGCCTTTAAAACGAAGATGGAAGACTTATTATTCACATTTTTTCTCCAAATGTGATGCCAGCCTCTTCATGAGCTGAAAATAAAATCTCTCTGTTTTGCCGTTTTGACTACATTTACACTGTTTTTATTTAGTCTCTTGTTTTGTCTTTTAAACCAAACTAGATCTGACAGGCTTTGTGCTTGAGCTTTTTGACTGTATTTTAAGTATTATTTAGCGTCTTTACTGGGAATTTTTCAAATCAAATTGGATTAAAGTCAGAGCGAAATGCCCCGAGATTGCTACAAAAGCACTAAAAACCCTGCTACGCCGCCCCAAACACACTGGTCTGTGGAAAAAAAAGGTCTGTTGTACAAAAAAGCTTGGGGATCCCTAATTGTGCCGTTTCTCCCTCCGTTTTGTCTTCCAGGATCGTTCCCCGTCTGGCTGGTGTTACTCTCCTGTGGCCTCATGGTGGTCGTCATCATCCTCCTCCTTCAGAACCTCTTCCCGGGACTTCTCTGAGTCCTCCCCGGTCCGTCCTGAACCCGGGTCTCGCTTCCCTTCGGCTTTAACGCGTCCGGAGTCGACCCGAGACACACACAAAAACATATCAGTCAAGTGTCCCGCCGCGTTTGTTCAGGACGGGACGGATCTGACGCAGCTCAGGGTGCACCTCTCAGGCCTGGACAGTGGAGCGGACTCTGGGATTTTATCTGACGTCTTATTCTTTTGTTTAAGCTCATGAACGGGGAGTGGGAAGCTTTTAATGGAATATTTAATGTAAAAAGAAATGAATGAATGATCTGATTGATTTCGTTTGTTTACAGAAGTATTACATTTAACCAGAAGAAGGTTTATCCACTATTCATCTCATTATGTCTCAGCCCAGTCTCACAAACATATATGAAGAAAACGAATCAAAATCAATCAATGTTAAATACTATAATGCTTATATAACGTGGTGTTTTAATGGTTTGTAGCATTTTATGGGAAGAAAACTCCAATAAGACAATACTGCTTATTCCACAATATTAATATTCTGCTCAGTTTGGTTGAGTTTCTTCTGAAAGAGGCATTTAGACATTTAGCATTTAGCCTGTTTTCTCGAGGAATATGACATTTTTATAGCTTCCATCGAGTTCAATACGACCGACCGATCGTTAGCGTTTATCTCAAATATAAAATATCTCAAATCTGATCTGATCCTCTTTGAAATTAAACCAAGAGGACCAGATTAATTCTTTGTAAAGAATAAAAAGAATGAGGATCACAAGAGCATGACATGCTTTATAGGGAAAAAAAAACTTTCCCATTATATGTTTTTCCTTTTGTTTCTTGTTTCCGCTCGAGTCTGGATGATCCGTCCTGAGACCAATCGACAAACTGCAGTGTTTAGCTCCACCTTTTCAAAAGCAGGGACCACACTACTCTTTTTGGAGACGCTTCAGACCCTTTTATTAATGGAAACTTACTCATTCTGACCCGACGTGAACTGCTCCAGTGGAAAAGAAGCTAACAAGAGCAACATCATGACCTTCACAACCTCTAATTCCTCTCCTGTGATGATTATTTTGTGTATTTTCTGAGTAAAAGTCGAGCAAAGGAGTCTGAAGCGTCCCCAGAAAAGTACTGTACCACTTTGGGGACACCTCAGCTCGGGGCCCGAATGTCTCCGGCTTTGTGGTCCGCTTTAGAAAAGGTGGAGCTAAACACTGCAGTCAGCTGATTGGACGATAGATAATCCTCACTCGAGCAAAAACGAGAAGAGAAAGAACTTCAAAGATTTTTAAATCCAACTTAAAATGCTTCTGACGCTGCAGAAATATCTAACTCTATAGCTTTATGTTTAAATTCATGTACATGTCAACACATTGCTTTCTGGTTGTATTTGAATGTTCTTTTACTAACAATGAAGGGATATTTTGAGGTGTCTAAACTTTAGCTCCAAAAAGTGGATAAAAGCCATTTAAAACTCTAGGTTGGGCTTTGAGAGAATGACCTAATGGAGCCTATTTGTTTACATTGCTTTGGAAATTCTACATATTATGCCTTTAAATACCCACAGACTGATTTTTCTCTGTGTTAAATAGAACATAATGCACCGTTCAAACCTTGAGAATGAAGCACAAAGCAAAAAACAGACGATAAATTTAAATTATGAGTTGTAATGAAGCTAAAGCACCACTAACCTGTCCTTTGTCGATATAAAAACAAGGCAATCTGTCTTTAAATATAGTAATTCTATGTATTTCTCTGCTGTAAACATTACTATTCTCTGGATAATCACAAACATTTAATGCTATCTGTGAGGCTGGGTTGTTTATCCACATTTACATTTCATTGAGTGCAATAACGAAGGCACAATAAGACAAAACTGTACAAATGTTGTCCTGAAAATATGTGAAAAGAGTGAATGAAACGAAGCCCTAAAATATAAATAAGACTTTTAATTAATGAATAAAATTGGGGTTTAACGAATGAGAACTGGCCTCTGCTTGTTATACTTAGGTCCCATTTCAGAACAGGTATGATTTACCAGATGTTCCTGTAATTTCCTGAAGGGGGCGCTATGTGTCCACTCATGGGATTAACTTGCATCCAAACTGTTTTCTGTTGTGACTTTTACTTTATAGTCTTCATAATGTATCCAGACCTGAATACTTACAATATATAAGCTGGTTTCCCCCCAAAAAAACATAATATTAGAATTTAAGTAAAGATAGAAAAACTTTTAATTTAATTTAATTTTAATTATTATTTATTATTATTTATATTATTATATTTATATATAATTATTTATTTAAAATTATTTATTTATTTTATTTATTTATTTATTTTTACATGACATAAATATATTTGTTTATGCTTACAACACAGATTATTTGTCTGATGGTGATCTATATTTTGCAGTAAAAACATCAAAACAAGTTAAAGATGATGCTTATTGTTACACTTTTACCATAAAAAGTGTCTTTATTTTCCGCTCATTGTGAATCAAACTGTGACAAAAACGATTTTCAAGTCTCTGGGCGGAATAAACATAGCCCCGACAGTCGGTAATACAAGGGGGCGTGGCTTCACACCTGTCAATCACTAAATCAGGAAGATGATTGGTGCAGAGTTCACGTGGGGCTCGGGCTGTAAAAATAATAAGCTCCTTTGAACTTTTTTGTGGTGAATTAGAGATATTAGACAAAAACAATACATTTCTGACACAGTTATTAATCACAAAACAAGAGATTTTCAAACTTGAAAAACCAAAGTGATTGAGAAACACTGTAAAAAGTCGCCCTGCTACTGAAAACTATTCTGGATAATTACTACTTTTTATAAAAACGGACTCATTTGATCCACAGCATTGACTCATCGCCACAAACTGACCATGACAAACATTTACTCAGACTTCTTTACATTATTTTTATTTTTGACCTTTTCCCTGAAACCCACACGTCTTTGTTCATGACTCTGACGTTGGGTTTTTTCTCTAAAGGTCACAGGTGTTTGTCCAAACCCAAACCTCCCATTTCTGTCTACTTTAGGATCCTGTGTGTCACTGTGGCCGGTCCTCTTTTATTTAGCTCGACTGGTCTGGATTACGCAGATGGGAACCCAACCCTTGGAGTAAATCAAGCAGACGCCTAAATAAACCTGGAAAACACAGTTTGAATGAAGATGGAAAGGTACTGGGTGTTTTCACAATATCATTTTTTCAGTTGAATTGGTTTGGTTTCATTTAATTTATCCATTTTATCCATTAATCCAACTCATACCTCTTTAATTCCACCTAAAACCTGTTCACATCCAACTTAAACATGTTAAAATCCAACTTAAACCTGTTCAAAACTGATTGAGACTCAGTCAACTCTAACTTATAGCTGATAAAATCCATCTAAAACCTGTTTAAATCTAAATAAGACGTGTTTAAATCCAACTTAAACCTGGTCAAATCCAACTTACACCTGTTTAATTCTATCTAAAACCTGCTTAAATCCATTTAAAATCTGCTTAAATCCATCTAAAACCTGTTCACATCCAACTTAAACCTTTCAAATCCAAATGAAACCAGCTCAAAACTGACTTAAATATGTTCAAATCAAACTTATACCTGTTAAAATCCAACTAAAACCTGCTTAAATCCAACTTAAACCTGTTCAAATCCAACTTAAACCTGTTCAAATCCAACTCAAACCTGTTCAAATCCAACAAGAACCTGCTCAAATCCAACTTATACGTTTAATTCCACCTAAATCCTGCTTAAGTCCATTTGATATTTGCTTAAATCCAACTTAAACCTGTTCAAATCTAACTTAAACCTGTTTAAATCCGTTTACAACCTGCTTAAATCCATCTAAAACTTGTTCAAATACATCTAAAACTTGTTCAAATCCATGTAAAACTTGTTCAAATACATCTATAACCTGTTCAAGTCCAACTAAAACCTGCTTAAATCCAACTTAAACCTGTTTAAATCCGTTTACAACCTGATTAAATCCATGTAAAACTTGTTCAAATACATCTAAAACTTGTTCAAATCCATGTAAAACTTGTTCAAATACATCTAAAACTTGTTCAAATCCATGTAAAACTTGTTCAAATACATCTATAACCTGTTCAAGTCCAACTAAAACCTGCTTAAATCCGACTTAAACCTGTTCAAATCCAACTTAAACCTGTTCAAATCAAACTCAACATGTTCAAATCCAACTCAAACCTGTTCAAATCCAACAAGAACCTGCTCAAATCTAATTTACACTTGTTCAAATCCAACTAAAACATGTCCTAATCCCTCTAAAACCTGTTCAAAAAGAACTAAAACTTGTTCAATACCAACAAGAACCTGCTAAAATCCAACTTATTCCTGTTTAAATCCATTTACAACCTGCTTAAATCCATCTAAAACCTGTTCAAATCCATCTAAAACTTGTTCAAATCCATCTATAACCTGTTCAAGTCCAACTAAAACCTGCTTAAATCCAACTTAAACCTGTTCAAATCCAACTTAAACCTGTTTAAATCCAACTAAAACCTGTTCAAATTTTCCACGGTTTTCATGGGCAGAATAAACGTAGCCCCAACAGTTGATAACACAAGGGGGCGGGGCTTCACACCTGTCAATCACTAAATCAAGAAGCTGATTGGTGCTGAGGTCGTGGCGCTCCGGCTGTAAAAAATAACCCCCTTTTTGTCCTTTTTTGTGGTGAATTAAAGACATAAGCGCCATCTAAATCATAAATACGTGTTAAAATATATTCCACCAACATTTATAAACACAAAAATATAAATCCGTCCCAGTTCATGAGCAGAAACACGGATTAACGGGTGACTTCAGAGCTTTGCCTCCGGGTTTTCGAGGCTGCGTGGGAACCCACTGGAGCTTTTTTTGGGTCAGTGACACAAATGTAATGACGAATCCAGTGTTTATTCAGAGACCCACATGAACTCAGAGTCCAGACAGAGCCACATGTGTCACCGAGCCCCGTTTAGCGCTCCCCCGTCCCGTCATTTGTCGACATTTACAAAGGCATGTACGAGTGCATTAGTGGTCAGAGCTGGTGTCGACCACAGACCATCAAAGACACACAGTCTGCTCTCGAAAAAAAAAAAAAAAACCCAAAACAGGCGCGGCTCACTTTACAAATTCAATTCAGCAGCTCTGTCAACAAACCCCAGCCTGACCCAGATATAACCGTACAACGCAACGTCATACGGTCTATTAAAAAACACAGGGTCAAATAGAGTTTTGAGTGGTTTTATTTGGATTTGGACAGGTTTTAGGTGGATTTAAACAGGTTTTAGGAAGATTTTAATAGGTTTTAGTGGGATTTGAGCTGATATTAGTTGGATTCAAAGAAGTTTAAGTAGGATTTAAATGGTTTTAGATGCATTTTAACAGGTTTTGATGGATTTAAACAGGTTTTATGTGGATTTGAACAAGTTTTAGCTGCATTTAAAAAGGTTTTGAAGGATGTGAACAGGTTTAAGTTGGATTTGAACAGGTTTTAAAAAAATAAGAACAGGTTTTAGTTGCATTTAAACAGGTTTTGATAGATTTAAACAGGTTTAAGTTGGATTTGAACAGGATTTAGTTGCATTGAAACAGGTTTTGATGGATTTAAACAGGTTTTATCTGGATTTGAACAGGTTTTAGTTGCATTTACAAAGGCTTTGAAGGATTTAAACAGGTTTAAGGTGGATTTGAACAAGTTTAAGTTAGATTTGAACAGGTTTTAAATGAATAAGAACAGGTTTAAGTTGGATTTGAACAGGATTTAGTTGCTTTTAAACAGGTTTTGATGGATTTAAACATGTTTAAGTTGGATTTGAACAGGTTTTAAATGAATAAGAACAGGTTTAAGTTGGATTTGAACAGGATTTAGTTGCTTTTAAACAAGTTTTGATGGATTTAAACATGTTTAAGTTGGATTTAAATAGTTTTAGTCGGGTTTGAACCGGTTTATTTGACTTTAAACAGGTTTCAGTTGGATTGGCCCATCAAAAACCTGTTCAAAACCCAAAGTACTGAAAAATGTGTTTTATAACAAATGGCAACCTGTTCTGTCATGTCCTATGTGCACAAGATATTTGACTTTATCAGTATTTGACGAGAGAAAATCTGTTTGTTTGTTCTCTTTGTTCCTACAGATCATGTCCAAGCCTTTTTTTGCATTATATTGATGTCATATTCCACAAACAGGGCCTATATTAGCTGTACTCGTAATAAAACCCACTAAAACGATCTGTAAACATGTCAGACTCGGCGGTTCGTCTGCTGCTGATCCATCTCTCGGCCGCACAGCGCTCTGTAAACCTCTGAAATCATACGTCTCAGCCTCGGGTCGGGCCGTGAATCAGCCTCGGCGGCGGTCGGAGCGTTCACGGCGGTTGTTTTTGGGCGAACGCGGGGGGTTTGGCTCGTTACGCTCTGAATCTGTGTGGCTTTTCGTGAAGGGAACTCCCACCAATAGAATATCACAGGAGGAAAAGTCATTACGGGGGCGTCATGTTTTTGGTGGTTACCTGATGTAAAGGTGGTTTCAAATGTCGACCAATGGGATTAAATATAGACCGCTGCAACATTAGGCCTTATTCTGTGGATTACTGATTATAGGACTGAGGATTGTGGCCTTGTTTTGAGGTAATGTTTGCATCTATCAACCTCTGTCTCAATATAAAAGGCTACTACGCAGTGATAACTTTTACTGAAAATAAAAATAATAAAAGGGTATTAGTCATTGCATCAGCCAAGACATTATCCGTTGGATCTGTTGGATTTGAACAGGTTTAATTTGTATTTAACAGGTTTTAGATGAATTTGATCAGGTTTTAGTTGAATTTGAACAGGTTTTAGTTGGATTTGAACAGGTTTTAGTTGGATTTGAGCAGGTTTTAGTGAGATTTTAGCAGGTTTTAGTTGAATTTGAACAGGTTTAGTTGGATTTGAACAGGTTTTAGTTGGATTTGAATAGGATTTAGTTGAATTTGAATAGGTTTAGTTGGATTTGAACTAGTTTTAGTGAGATTTGTGTAAGTTTTAGTTGAATTTGAACAGGTTTAGTTGGATTTGAACTTGTTTTAGTGAGATTTTAGCAGGTTTCAGTTGAATTTGTACAGGTTTAGTTGGATTTGAACTAGTTTTAGTGAGATTTGTGTAAGTTTTAGTTGAATTTGAAAAGGTTTTAGTTGAATTTGAACAGGTTTAGTTGGATTTGAACTGGTTTTAGTGAGATTTGAGCAGGTTTTAGTTGGATTTCAATAGGTTTAGATGAATTTTGATAAGATTTTAGTTGGATTTGAACAGGTTTTAGGGGGATTTAATCAGGTTTATTATTGAAGTGCATTAATATTCATAGTTTTTACAGAGAAAATAAAAATAAACATATGGTCTTAAGAAATTAAAGGATGACAATGGATTACAAACTGACCTCTTCAAAAGGATAAAGAGTCAAAATTGAATTTGTACGACATTTTTGGGACAAACGAAGAAGAAGTGAGGCAGAGCATGTCAGGTATGAACAGTATTGAAACTAAATAAACCATTAGCGAGTCTTGTTTATGTGAAAATCAGACATAGTCCAAGAAAGAAAGACGTATAATGTACCTTTTTCGAAAACAAAGCTAGCATTTCTTAGCAACAGCTGCTTTCTGGGGGTCTCATTTCATTAAACAAGAGCACTTTCCTCTTTTTCTGTTCATCACATCCCCTCGACCCAGCAGTCAAAAAGGGAGTGTCCTTCTGAAACTCTCAAAGCACAGAGGAGCCACTGTCTCACAGCGGTAAGAAAGTTATCAAAATATATACGTTGGACCACGGCCCGTTTTTGGAAGATGGCGTCTACTCGGGGCATTTGTGTAAACTTCAGCGCCTCGTTGTGCTTCGTCAAATTAGATTTAGGTCACAGTTTTGGTGCCGTACTTTCGCTTCGCAGCTGTTTAGAAAAGTTTACTGTGAAAGGCAGCGACGGGGAGGGGTCCGCCGGAGGAAACGGGGTTAATCCACACGGTTTTCGACGCAGAGCGAGCTTCTGTCACATCTGAGAACCGTAAAACAGCGAAGGGAAAACATGGCCGCCCCCGCAGGCCCTGAGTCAACAGCCGGCTTCCCTCTGCTTTTCTAATCAGCACCAAACTCTGATACAGGACTCGAATACTCGGACTTTCAGTGTAATCTATGAACTAACGACTTACCTACTGCCCCTTTGTACTGGACTTTTGCCATAAACCTTTAGAGTCATTTATGCATATTTAGTTTTAGATTTTTGTTAACCCTTCCATGCTCCGGACTGTTTTTAATAAATGCCTGTGATTTTATATTTTTTCAGATTGTATGGTGGTTTTACGTAACATTTCTTACTGTGTTGAAAGATATTGAAGTAGTACAAGTTCAAGACCGGTCTTAAAGCTGTTGAGTCTTGTCTCAATCTCGGAGGTCAAGCCCAACCAAGACCACTAACCGACATTTATTTTGTTTATCATTTTTGTGTATCGATAAAAACTTCCATAATTTTATATTAAATAAAAAATTATCCTCCAACAAACTCTGACCTCCATGAGTCTGGACTTAGTCAAGTTGAACAGGATTTAGATGGATTTGAACAGGTTTTAGTTGGATTTGAACAGGATTTAGGTGGATTGGAACAGATTTTAGAGGATTTGAAGAGATTTAAGTTGGATTTGAACAGGTTTTAGTCAGATTTGAACAGCTTTTACATGGATTTGAACAGGTTTTAGTTGGATTTGAACTTGTTTCATTGGGATTTTAGCAGGTTTCAGTTGAATTTGAACAGGTTTAGTTGGATTTGAACTGGTTTTAGTGAGATTTGTGTAAGTTTTAGTTGGATTTGACAAGGTTTTAGTTGAATTGGAACAGGTTTTAGATGGATTTCAAATAGGTTTTAGATGAATTTGATAAGATTTTAGTTAAATTTGAACAGGTTTAATTGAATTCGAACAGGTTTTAGTGAGATTTGAACAGGTTTTTATTGGATTTCAACATGTCGTAGTAGGTAATCAAAACCATCTAAAACCTGTTTAAATCCAAATAAAACCTGTTCAAACCTAAATACACTGAAGGGCCACATAAACATTACAAAGGGCCGCATGTGTGCTCTTTACAATGGGGCAAAAGTAAACAATAACTAAATAACTGGATTTTACATTGCGATGGTATTATTCTAAAAATGTCTCAGTGTGGACGTATCCCTCAGTTTTCTCTTCAGACGGTGACATCACACTCCTCTTCTCCGTCGGTGAGAAAACTGTGATAATGTGCTCCGCTCTCTGATCTTTATTTAAGGAGGTGCGTCCCGGGATCTGTCAGCGCCTCGGTCTCTCGGTCGGGAATTCCTCGTGTAGCCGTCCGCTCTGGAGCCGCTCCACGTGGAAAGTCCTGAGCAGTGGAAACTGGCAGCGAAAAAACTACTGAAGACCGGAGTCCGCAGCAGCATTCCTTCCCCCTGACGCATCGAGGACTCGAGAGGGACGCGCTCGGAGCTCGTACGGCGGACGTGAGCTCAGGAGGTCCAGTTCCCTGTTGAGGCTCGTTACCTGTTACATTGTGAGGTAGACAAGTAACACAATCCAGCCACGCCGGACATAAGACTTAAGGAGTTGTTCTCAATCGTTAATCCACCTCATCATCAGCTGCTGAACGACTCTTTTAATCCACTTTAACTTCCTCGAATCCTATGTGGAATCCTTCTCTTACCCATAATGCATCATGAGGCTTTCAAAAAAATGACTTAAAAAACTGATCATTGTTTGTTCCTGAAGATTGTTTTATCGCTGACATAAATGAATGGCTTTGTTTTCTGGTGAAGTTTCACTGAAGTTGTTGTAAAAAGAAGAAAGGAAATCAGTGGCTTCCTTAAATGGGCCTTGTCTTTTTTAATCAATTTCTGTACTTTTTTCTGAGCAAACGATGTACAAACACAAATTGGTACTTGGAGAGAAAACTGGAAAGTGAGAAAACAAAAACACAGAAAACACACAAACAACACAAGCTTGACCTACATCAACAAGGCTATTTATTAAAGCTCCAGTCCCTGATGTTCTTTTCTTGTCCCTGTCTCAGACTCCACTCTCCTCCAAAATCAGCCTAGAGACCTCTCCTGCTTCTCTTTTATTAAAAAATAAAACCAGGCCAGTTTTTCCTCCAAAATACTAATCCATTTGACCAAACTGAAGTTTAGAGTTTAGCGTTAGCTTAGCTGTGACTTCAGCGTCAGGACGACAATTATCTCCTCCTCGTTAAACATTACGTGATTGAATTGACAGTATTTATCTGTGTTTTACGTTGCCTCCCTTTTCTCTGTTGATGCTTTTCTTTTTTCAGCTGTTTCTCTGTTAAAAGACATATTCAGCTGAAAATACCGGTGCCGGTGTCGACCAATGGCCTCCAGACCAACTGTCTTTGACTTTTGTGTTTCATTTTTTCAACTACAACAGAAATTACACAATGCACCTTTAAAAACTGCCTATACCTGAACTGCTTTACTTTTAAACAGGCCTAAAATAACAACACTTATGTCTAAATCACTCAGTTTGTGTATTGTTCTAGTAACTCCAGTCTGAAAAGTGTGTTTAAAAGTGTGAAACAGACTTTGTTGAGTGAGAACAATGTGAATCTGGACAAAACTGCAGCTTAAGTTTTGGCCAATTACACTAAAAACCCCATATCTCTCCAGTGAAAGCCGCTCTCCCTCAGCTCATTTCTCAAATTGCAGATTATGCGTTCTCGTCATTAACTGATTAAACGGCTGGACGGTGAGCTCAGGGGTCTGCCAGGTCTCCTCTGGGGGTTTGGAGGGGTTTGGAGGGGTTTGGAGGGGTTTGTTGGAGGCAGAGACGATGCTGGACGCTCAACAGTAGCATTCTTTCACACGTAGCTGGAAATAATCATCGACTGAGGCCTGAAAACAGCTCTGAGCAACTCCTGTTTGATTTGGCAGAGACTTAGAGATTCAGTTTTGAAGGAAAAGACCCAGTTTGGAGTAAGGACACTGTCAAATCAAATGTAAGAGCACGGACCTGGTCTAAGACTGGACTAACTCTGTCTCCTGAGTCTGGACCTGGTCTAAGACTGGACTAACTCTGTCTCCTGAGTCTGGACCTGGTCTAAGACTGGACTAACTCTGTCTCCATGAGTCTGGACCTGGTCTAAGACCGGACTAACTCTGTCTCCTGAGTCTGGACCCGGTCTAAGACCGGACTAACTCTGTCTCCGTGAGTCTGGACCCGGTCTAAGACCGGACTAACTCTGTCTCCGTGAGTCTGGACCCGGTCTAAGACCGGACTAACTCTGTCTCCGTGAGTCTGGACCTGGTCTAATGGTCTTGATCGGTCTTGACTGGGTCTTGATCGGTCTTGACTGGGTCTTGATCGGTCTTGACTGGGTCTTGATCGGTCTTGATCTGTCTTGACTGGGTCTTGATCTGTCTTGACTGGGTCTTGATCGGTCTTGATCGGTCTTGATCGGTCTTGACTGGGTCTTGATCGGTCTTGACTGGGTCTTGATCGGTCTTGACTGGGTCTTGATCGGTCTTGACTGGGTCTTGATCGGTCTTGACTGGGTCTTGATCGGTCTTGACTGGGTCTTGATCGGTCTTGACTGGGTCTTGATCGGTCTTGATCGGTCTTGACTGGGTCTTGATCGGTCTTGACTGGGTCTTGATCGGTCTTGATCGGTCTTGATCGGTCTTGACTGGGTCTTGATCGGTCTTGACTGGGTCTTGATCGGTCTTGATCTGTCTTGACTGGGTCTTGATCGGTCTTGACTGGGTCTTGATCGGTCTTGACTGGGTCTTGATCGGTCTTGACTGGGTCTTGATCGGTCTTGACTGGGTCTTGATCGGTCTTGACTGGGTCTTGATCGGTCTTGAGTCTATAATGCTGTAATGTTTTAATAAGAACAGCCTGTTTTCAGGATTATAAAGGTCCAGCTCATTCACGAAGCAGCCGTAAAGCATCAGAAATATTCAAAAGGCCATAAACTCATAATAAAAGGCTGTAAATGGCTCCTAGGACTCGAATGATTAAAACTGGGAGTTGTCCACGTCCTAAACCTACACCTCTGAGTGAACTGTAGGTTAATGCTTCCTCCCTGAAGCCTGCAGCAGGATGTTGCATAAGTCCCGGTCCCGGCCGGATCGGGACGACCTCGGTGGAGCGGTAAAAACCCGCTGCCAGGAGCCTTCTGGACCGTCCCTTTACAAGTTGGAGCGAGGACGGCCGTAACGTAGCAATAACTGCTCCTCGTTGTTTATGTTCCTCTCATGTGACTCCCGTTCGTTCTGAGACACGACGCCAAAAAGTGACGCCGGTTTTTATGATCAACAGGTTTAAAGGGAACAGGAAGAGAGGATACTTGTTTGGGTGAAGGATTATGTAACGTTTATGCAAAATTAAGCTGATTTTTCTGTGTCTTTTTGTCTGAGTTTGTTGTGGATCCATATTATTTTATTGATTGAAGTGAGTTCTGTTCTGGTTTGGTGTCATTTATTCATTTTTTGTAATAAATTTGGGATATTTAAGTCCCAGTTATTGCTAGTTTTGTCGTTTATTTTATAGTTTTCTTCCCTTTTACCTTCTTTTGATTAAACATTTAACAAGGTGCAGGTACCAGACGGGCTCGGGTGGAGCTGTAGAACATTTAAACAGTTTAGAACAAACCATTAAGAGTTGTTTTAACACACAGACCTCATTGTTAAATTCTAGAAAACATATATACAATTATTCAAAGCCTACATTGTTATTTGTCATAAAAATAAAAGTAAATATTCGGTATTCATTGCAGGAAGTTTACAAGCTACGAATTTAATTTCAAACACAACGAAATTGTCTGTTGTTCTGTCTTTCATTACCGTTTACTCTAAAGAGAAGAGCCTAAATATGGAGAGGTTTGTGTCCAGCGGAGGGTATTGATTTGACCAAACTCATGTCTGAGAATATAGATTTTTGGGCTAAAAGTTGCACAGAGCTACTTTAAATGCCCATTTAACCACCACTCTTTATATTTGAACTGATTTTTTGTCGACCCAGGTACATTTTTTGGTCACTGTTTTGAGAACCACTGATCTAGAAATCCTCGTTATACAGTTTTCAAAATAAGGAAGCCATAACGAATCTAAATAAAGTCCGTTAATAAGAAGAACTGAACTTATCTTGTTGTCTTCTGTTTTTAAAGTGGGAAGGAAGAAAAAAAAGCTATATGTCTCTATTTGTTCATTCACTTTTCTTCTACAGTCAGTACATGAAGCACTCGCCTTCATTTCTTCGTTTACATTTACTCACATGAAGCAGAACTGTGTCATTGAGCATCTTGGCATCTTTACTGTATTTAATCACATCGGATTATTTTCAGTAAATCCAGGCTCTTCATCAATATATAATCACTTACATTGAATTGATATATCCAAAAATCTGACATTTATTAACACCCTGTACATGATACAAGAGTCTATTAAATCAGAAAGTGGTCAGGGGCTGGTGGGGGGCAGTTTCCGGAGGATCCACTGATGCAGCAGCTCCATCTCGGGCCGACAGAGCTGGTGGTAAAGTCCAGGGAAAGAGTGGAAGGTAGAGTTCATGCCGGCCTTTTGCAGCAGAGCAGAGGTGTCCTGACCCCACTGATGGAGCACCAGGTCGTCACTCGTCCCGTGACACTGGAACAGCTCCGGGAGGGACTGTCCCGCTCCGGACCGCTCCTCGACTGCCTGCAACACAAGCACAAAGAGCATGAGACGATCACAGTGACATGACGAATGTATAAATGTGTGGGAAGAACAAAGAGTAGAGCTGTAAAATATATGCACTACTGGAAAATACCCAACTGAAACCTGCTCAAATCTAACTAAAACCTGCTTAAATCTAACTAAAACCTGCTCAAATCTAACTGAAACCTGCTCAAATCTAACTAAAACCTGCTCAAATCTAACTGAAACCTGCTCAAATCTAACTGAAACCTGCTCAAATCTAACTAAAACCTGCTCAAATCTAACTAAAACCTGCTCAAATCACACTAAAACCTGCTCAAATCCAACTAAAACCTGCTCAAATCCAACTAAAACCTGCTCAAATCCAACTAAAACTTGTTCAAGTCCATCTAAAACCTGTTCAAATCTAACTAAAACCTGCTCAAATCTAACTAAAACCTGCTCAAATCCATCTAAAACCTGTTCAAATCCAACTAAAACCTGCTCAAATCCAACTAAAACCTGTTCAAATCCAACTAAAACCTGCTCAAATCCAACTAAAACCTGCTCAAATCCAACTAAAACCTGCTCAAATCTAACTAAAACCTGCTCAAATCCAACTAAAAACCTGTTCAAATCCACCAAAAAATGCTCAAATCCAATTTAAACCTGTTCAAATCCATCTAAAACCTGCTCAAATCCAACTAAAACCTGCTCAAATCTATCTAAAACCTGTTCAAATCCACACAAAAAAAATGCTCAAATCCAATTTAAACCTGTTCAAAACCATCTAAAACCTGTAATTGAATAATATGAATAAAATCATGAGAAACTGTCGGCCCTGGTGAAGTTTTCCACCAACTGCTCTAAAGTCCAGTCATTCTGTTTAAACTTATTCCAGTCTCATCTCACGAAAGGCTCTAATATTTTATCTTATGCCCAAGAGGAACAGTGATGTGTCATTTACTATCAAGGCTGTTAATGACTGCACCTGAAAAGCCTCCGAGTCCTTGTTGAGGAAGCTGGAAAGAGCAAAGACCCCGGCTACGTCTGGATGGAAGCGACAGGCCAAATGCAGAGCCATGGCTCCTCCCATCGAGAACCCACCTGAGCAGAGGACAATCAGCAAACGGTTACAACTAAATTATATGGACAGAGATTTCAATTCAGCTCCCATTGGTCGACACTTGTCACATGACGTTCCAGGAAGTTTAACAGCTGCAGATAAAGTGTATTTTCAGCTGAATATGTCTTTTAACAGAGAAACAGCTGAAAAAAGAAAAGCATCAACAGAGAAAAGGGAGGCAACGTAAAACACAGATAAATACTGTCAATTCAATCACGTAATGTTTAACGAGGAGGAGATAATTGTCGTCCTGACGCTGAAGTCACAGCTAAGCTAACGCTAAACTCTAAACTTCAGTTTGGTCAAATGGATTAGTATTTTGGAGGAAAAACTGGTCTGGTTTTATTTTTTAATAAAAGAGAAGCAGGAGAGGTCTCTAGGCTGATTTTGGAGGAGAGTCTGAGACAGGGACAAGAAAAGAACATCAGGAAGTGGAGCTATAAATGTCCTGGATCCTGCCAGTGACTTGCGCGAGCGGCTACGTAGTCTTAATTCAAAAACATCTGTTACACTTAACAGAGGAGTTACAGTGCTAACCTTATATTAAAGACAGACTGCTTTATCATGATTATAGTTAATAGGAAAATGATAAAATCCAAATACAATGCGTCCCACTGATGTCTTATGGACTTTTCTAGCTGTTAGCATCAGTAGCAACAGCTAACTTTGCGTTATGGTTCCATCCTTTTTCCCAAATATGTTAATTTCTATCTTTGAATGCAAAATGCTGACGGAAATGAACATAAGATATACTTTCAAATCTATGGCTTTAACTGAATAAGTCACATATTCTGTATAAGTCCAGTCCTTTTTACTGTCAGTGGTTAAAGTCACATCCTCTGACGAACAGAAGCTAATCTCTGAGCATTAAGTGAAACCAAAAGTGGAAAAAAAAAGACCCTGTGGATGAATAGATCTTCAGTTCCACATCATCAGCTTTTCTTTCTCTCTGCGTTGGGAGTCTGTGGTTAATCTGACACATCTGGGCACATCCTGGCACCGCGAGCACAGCTGTGAGCGTCGTCCTGTCAGAGGATCGAGAGGAAGCACCGCACGAGGCTCGGGAGGAATTTACAAGAGTCAGGATTCAATGTGTGCACAGTATCACTCACAGGAGAGCAGAATAAAACTGTGCTTTTAGACAAGGTAAAGGAGGTTATTGTGAAATGTATGACCCCAGCTATAGCCTCCTGTACTTTTCCTGTGAGAGCTCTTACCTCCTGCTGCTATAACATTTATAACACTTGATCCGAGTGCTTTCAGCTCATTGTTATTTATCTGTGAACACGATGAGGAGAATATCTGAGGTAAAAAGCTTTTCGGGACCCGAGAATCCCCCTCTGAAGAGCAGTTTTATTCCCTGCTGGCAGTGAATGAAAGGACAGTGTAACCTGATGAGCTGTATCTCTGGTTTTATTTCATGACAGAAGGAGGAAAGGCTCGAAGAGACTGACTCGGCTCGGCTCTGTGTGGAGGAGGATTACAGGGGAAAAATGATAAAAAAAAAGGTTGTCCACTGTTTCTTTGGACTATGCTCTACAAAACTGTGCCAGGACATTATCAAATATGATGTGCTTGCTTTAACATGAAGAAAGAATAGGATACTGAAGAATTAAATCACAGCTTAAAGGCCCCAGGGGCTTTACAGCATGTCATAAATCTAAGTTTGGAGCTTTTCTCGGTGATAAAAGGTTTGTTTTGTTGAAGGCAGCAGCTCACCTATGACTATTCTGTGTTTGGGGATCCCAGCGTCGACCTCGTCTTGAATAAGGGACCCTAACGTTGAGGCCATGGCGTCTATCGAGTCGAGATGCTCCGGACAGTCCCTCGAGATCTTCACTCGATCGAACCAGACGTTAGACAGAGCCCCTCGCATCGGAGTGTACGGCCTGAAGGGATTAGACAGACAGACTGAGTGGTGTAGTGTTGTTCCTGGGCATTTTTTCTTGTCTGGTCAGCAGAAAACTAAATAGTGACTTGCTTACTACAAAAATATGTGACTGTAGCATTAAATGAGTAAGAAAATGAGTAAAGAGGATGTGTTTAGGGCAGCTGAGAGACACAAAATGGGAAGATATCATGGCAGTAATGAAATACACTGCCAAAAATGTGGCTCCAATTAAGACAGTGAATACAAAGACTTCATAAATGTCATGTTTGAACCAGTTTTACATCACTTTGTTTTATTTTAATACTGTTTGATGTAAATAATCAGATGAATCCATATTAGGAGGGCTTTGGTAGTTTCCTGTACAATGTAGACCCACCTGGCTGGAGCTGTGGGGTAAATGACTCGGATGTGAGTGAAAGCTAAGTCTGGCATCATCACATCTCGGACCCAGGCTCTCAGTCCCTGCCCAGTGTCACCTACAATAGGAAAAAAAAGGATTTAAATCACAGACAACAGCACAAACTCATATAGAAGGAATTATTTAGACACAGTTAAGTCAGTGATTTTACAGAGCAAATCCCTAAACCTGATTCTTCATGTTTGAACTACATCTTAAGACCCCACATGTAGTTTATCCATAAAAGCTACAAAAACCTGCACAAATTACTTGCCACTTCAGCCTAGAGGAGGTGTTCTGCATAGACATTACTTGTTTTTTTCTTTAAATATTTAATTAAAGACAGTGGGAAGTATTATATGGTTTATGATCTTATAAGAAGGTGGTATATCGATGGCCTAAGACTTATATAATTGTAGAGTAAAGTAGATTTATGTACAATTCACCAGTGTTTTACAGCTAAAGGTTGTGGATAATAGGACACTGTTTTAACATTTATTTACTGGGGGTTTACACGTTTTCAGGGTTGATTATAACAAAAGTGATGCATTTTTCCTGTAACTTTAGAAGTATTCATGCTTTAAACACTTTTAATGCAGCTTGCTACTTAGCCAAGGTCAGGACAGTTAGCCAAAACAACAAACAAAAACCCGCGGCGTCACCATAAAAACGTTTTCTGGAGATGATTTTAAGATTAACATCCGTCTGTGATCTGTCAGAGAGTTTAAAGCACCTGAACCGTGCAGGAAGATGACAGAAGCGGAGTGTTTTCTTGCGGGAGACACCGCACACAGCTGCAGCTTCCGAGCGGCGGCCATGACACCTCCACGAAATCACGCGAGATTTCAACACGGTACCGTTGACGACAGTTACCATAGCGACGGGAGAAGCGTGAGCGAGCTAAACAGTGAAAAATTATGCTATTTAGCTTTTAAAACAGCTTTAGACACATTTAAAGTGGAACTGTTTAGCCTTTGTAGACTTATAATATAATAAACAAAAGCTTTATTAATTATTTAAACCATATCTTGCAGTGAATTTGTAAAGTAACCTAAACATAAATAACAGGTGACACAAATCCAAATGTAGTTTACTTAAATATTATAAAGGTTGTATGCTCTGAAAGTTATGTACAACTATTGACAACACAATACAAAATAAGACTCGTTTTGCCTAAATTAGTGGTTCTCAAACTTATTAGATCAAGTAAATATTTGTCTAAACTTTAAACCAATATGGATCTATGCCATTTTAACACATATCTATCTACCCACATATGAGTAAAGTGTATTATATCAAACCAACCACAACCGAACCACAAGTCTAAATAAAAAGGTAAATTAACGGGCAATAACTTTGTAATGGTAATCTGTCCAACATCATAACCTGGCCTCAATATTATTTGAATAGGTACTTTTATTCTATGATATTACAGCATTTATAATTATTATAGAACATTAATACATGACAAGGGAGTCCACTATCTCTTAGGTTATATATTTAAGTATTTTAAGAGCTTAGACTGAAACACTTAAAGGGGATTATCAGGTAGATTCCACAGATAAACCTACGTGAGCGGGACAGAAACCAGCCAACACTGAGCGAACGAACTTTATAAAAAATACTAATCTGTTACAGGCTCCTATTTGATTCCTACCTGACTGATTTTAATGGACAACACCGTAAAACCGTGCACATTCTCTAAAAGTGACAGAGAGTGGCTTATATAAAAGACGCTGCAGGTCATTATATCTAAACACAATATTATCCCGTGCCCTTTCTGGCGATGCATGCCTCTGTGCTGCTGTTATCTGGATAAATACAGTCTGTTTTCCAGCGCTGCGGTGATCTAATGGACGTCTGGGTCTGCGTATCAGTTTAAACACATTTAAGGCTCTTATCTTGTATAAACCGAGGCCGTTTTCTGCTCGGATTCTGGTCATTTTCATCAGATTTACGCTCGGGACCACACAAACGCTGTCCCGGCCCTGAACCCCGCTAATGACACTGAGACGATGCACGCCGTTTCAAAGGTCAAACATTCGGTCCTTTAAATGCTAACAAGGTGCTGCTATGAAGACTTTGTGAAGCAATAGTAAAAAAGTGTAAATGTGCGCGTTAGCCTCAGTGTTTTCGCTCAAAACAGTGAGAAGTGATGTTGTGAGTGATTTCAGAAACAGTCCTGGTGTTTGTATCGGAGCAGACCACCAACACAGATAATTATTAATGTTCAGATGTTCCTTAAAAGAGTTATAGCAGCGAGTCGAGGGAGGATTTGGGGAAATGAAAAGGTCGCCCTGCCTCCAAACTTGTATTTACAACAAACTGTAAATCTGCAGACTCTAGCTGTGGAAAACATTAATCTGACTGAGATATTTTCAACAGTCTGATCTAAACATGGCATAAAACATTAGATGAGAAACAAAATGTCAGATTAAAGGAAAATACACAGAAATATGTGGTGTAAATGGTTTAAACCCAAATAGTTTAGTAGAAAAGCATTCTTTGTGTAAAAACAGTCTTTCTGATCCATCTACTGTTTATTGTAAGGGATTGTAATAGATGAGAACCTCTATTCAGGAACAGAAAAACTTGGAGCGCTCCCATTGGTCGACACTTGTCACATGACGTTCCAGGAAGTTTAATAGCTGCAGATAAAGTGTATTTTCAGCTGAATATGTCTTTTAACAGAGAAACAGCTGAAAAAAGAAAAGCATCAACAGAGAAAAGGGAGACAACGTAAAACACAGATAAATACTGTCAATTCAATCACGTAATGTTTAACGAGGAGGAGATAATTGTCGTCCTGACGCTGAAGTCACAGCTAAGCTAACGCTAAACTCTAAACTTCAGTTTGGTCAAATGGATTAGTATTTTGTGGTTTTATTTTTTAATAAAAGAGAAGCAGGAGAGGTCCCTAGACTGCTTTTGGAGGAGGACAAAAAAAGAAAATCAGGAAGTGGAGCAATGCCATACACTGTTATTATAAAACATTCAAGTAGAACTGACTCATGACAGATTGGTGAAAGGGGTGAGGAGTGTTTGCTCACTAACAAATCCTACATATTGTATCTTGAAGCAGCCTTTAGCTCCCAGCTCAGACTTGAACATCTCTTCAGAGGTGAGGATAAACACTGCTCCTGAACCGAGAGTCCTGCCCGAGCTTTGATCAAACGTACGCTGCTCTTCTGTTTTTCCACTTGTGTTAGTACCATTTCTGACATTTTAACTGCTCTCAGAGACATCGGAGATTTCAACACCAGCTTTAACTGCTTTCATCTGCAACAAACGGATCAGCTTCTCCCTGAAATATCTATCTACCTGGAGGAGAGCTTTATAGGCAACATCACTTTGACTTAAGAGGCAGGATTCAGGAAACAAATAGAGCTGGATTTAAGTAACTTATGTAAGGTTTTGTATTCCAGGAAAACATGAGAGAACCTGTAGATGTGCAAAGATTCTCCAAAAGGGAAAATTGGTGCAAAGATTTAAGCTAAAATCAAATAAAACTGAAGCAGAGGTGTCAAACTCAAAGTGGTGAGAGGCTGCAATAGTAAATAAGAGGTATTTCAGGGGCCGAAGACTGTGACAAATCCAACTAAAACCTGTTCAAATCCAACTAAACCTATTCAAATCCAACTACAACCTGTTTCAGATGGTGTAAAACCTGTTCAGAGCCAATTACAACCTGTTTAAGTCCATATAAAACATGTTCAAATCCAACTGGAACCTGTTCAAATCCAAATAAAACCTAAACCCCAAAAATATTGCTTACCAAAAGTATTCAAGGGCCACTTAAAACATTGCAAAAGTCTGCATTTGGCCCCCAGACCTTTAGTTTGACATGTGTGCTCTAAAGCATTGTTCACAAATTGTCCACTATTTTCTTCCCATTCGTTTTTTTTAATTAGTCTTTGTTTTTACATCTCAGGAAGCCTCCTCCGACGACCGACCGTTCGTGTGATCTCCCGTTGTCTTTGAACTAACCCTGTGTGTAGTCTTTACATTAAAGTCCCGGTCTCAGAGCCGAGCAGAGTCTGAATTTGTGGAATATCTCGGGCGAACCTCGGAGCAGCGAGCAGCTTTGGCCGCTCTCGTGCACATTTTATGGCCTCACATCAAAGCTCCCTCCTGCAGCCGAGCCAGAGAGCAGCACATAACTCAGCCGACATGAAAGTGCGGCGCTGTGTAAAGTTTTTTATGGAGACCTAAGTAAACAGGCCCAATGTTTAACACAGAGAATAATGGAGACACAATAACTTTGGTGCTAAGCCTTCACTGGACTTTCCCCTGAAGGTCATTATCAACACAGTTTTCTAATGTTCGCTCTTGTTTTAGTTCTGGTTCAGTTGCTGTCTTTGAACCTGTCTGAAGTTAAACCAGTTTGAGCAGAAGCCTCACAAAACACCACTTATTACTGTTTGTCTATCTTGAATCTTTTGCTGCTAACGATAAGACTTAATCTATTGAGAAATTTGGAAAAATGACAAACTAATCAGTAGATAATGACCACAGTTTAGATTCAGTGTTGCCTAATTGTCTAATTTTCTTTTTTTGTCCCACTCTCCTCCAATAGAATTATAAAGTATAAACAAAATAAAACCAGAGCAGTTTTTCCTCCAAAATACTAATCCATTTGACCAAACTGAAGTTTAGAGTTTAGCGTTAGCTTAGCTGTGACTTCAGCGTCAGGACGACAATTATCTCCTCCTCGTTAAACATTACGTGATTGAATTGACAGTATTTATCTGTGTTTTACGTTGCCTCCCTTTTCTCTGTTGATGCTTTTCTTTTTTCAGCTGTTTCTCTGTTAAAAGACATATTCAGCTGAAAATACACTTTATCTGCAGCTATTAAACTTCCTGGAACGTCATGTGACAAGTGTCGACCAATGGGAGCGCTCCTTTTTATAATAAACAGTAGATGGCATCATAAAGACTGTTTTTTTTTTTCATTTATCTCTGTCTATTTGGGGTTTAAACCATTTTCCCAACTGGAAGAAAAAGAATAAAGTCATTTTAGTTTTAGAACAGTGTAATCTATGTTGAAGTTAATCAGGTTAAATGTCCAAAAATAATACCAAATGCACCTTTTTTCCAGAAGTTCCTCTTTGGGTGAAGTATCTGAGGCAAAAATCACTAATATGAAGTGTTCTTTGGTTTTCTTTATGGCTCAAATATTAATATAAATCTTTTTAGGCTGTAATGTGGGATGACTCTGTTACATTTATTTCTACACAGATCCATTACATTTAGGAAATAGGTTGGTAATTGCTTCTACCTACAGCAGAAGTTTTGGATTTGCAGGAATGTTCAGAGAAAGCCAAGGAATTCTCTGGCCACACGCTTTTATTCTCAGGCATGACTTTGAAGTGGATGGATGTATTCTCCTTCTTTCTTTCTTTCTTTCATTCTTTTGCTGAGAAAATTAAAAGCATACATGTCAGCACAAGGGTCAGCCGGGACACCGCACGATACAGAGAGGGCTTACTTTACAAATTTGGCCCAATGAAAGTGCTCTACGTGTCCCGAAAGAATCACGGAGGGATAAATTCTGCTGTTTATGGGCTCGTTTTAACTCAGAGCGGTCCCTTAAACTTCTCTTTTGGAGCGTTTCCTCGTCTTTTAACTCAACGCCGGGGTCGGTTTCACGTCGTTACATCGGTCCGGTTAAGTCCTGGCCCGTTCGCCGGGGTCAGTTTCGGTTCAGTCGAATGCGAGCCCGGATTTGGACGAGGGTAAACTGCGGAGAAGCACCTGCTCTGCTCAGAACTTAAACTGAACCATAACGAGCCGCTTCTGTAGTCGACCCAGCTCCACTCCAGTTTCCATTACACGCCGTGAAAACATTCAGCTGCACTTTGTTTCGGGTCCAAACTCCCCTCTGCGGCGAAAAGAGTGCTTTTTAACATAGTGTTGCACTGAAAAACAGTCTTAAGACCACGTTTTAACAATGTCTCCTATGATTAAATACGTGTCTTCTCAGAGTCTCGGGCGTTTAGGAAGTGTTTTAAATCAACTCATTTATGTCTTCAAATGATTTCTGTAAAAACACCTGTCTTTAAATGCACTAAAATCATGACTTTTCCAGTTTGAATGACTTTTTCTCACGCCTCACTTTGAAAATTAGACCCAGCTTTAGACAGAATCCGCTCCGTTTCTCCGCTTTGTTTCACCTAAAGTTTAATTTGTGCTGGAAATATAATTAAATACACTATAAATGAGTCAAGACCACACTGACCCAAACCAGTATCTAGACCAGGTCAAGACCAGAACCAGTGCACGATACGCTGCAAGAAATACAAAGAAACTGTAAATCTAAAGTAAGTGGAGGCTAGTATTTGGTGAAGAAGACAGAGTTAAAACAAGATTATAAATTAAACATAAAATTATTGCAGTTTTCACTAAATCCCAAGATTAAACATATTCACCAGTTGTGTCTTGGTTGGTCCAAAATAGTCTCAAGACCAGTCTCCAGACCAAGAACGGTCTCAGGTACAAAATCACTAATAAATAGCTTTTTGTAATCAATGAAGCATTAAAAAAGAGCCAGTTAAATCACAGAATGATGTGGTTTTTATTACGAGCTGACTGTAAAAGTGAAGAAAAACAGGTTTTAGCTGAATTTGAAGTTTTATAAGGACTTAAACAGGTTGTAGTTGGATTTAAATATATTTTAGTTGGATTCGAACATGTTTTAGTTGGATTTGAACATGTTTTAGTTGGATTTGAACAAGTTTTATATGGACTTAAACAGGTTCTAGTTGGATTTAAATATATTTTAGTTGGATTCGAACATGTTTTAGTTGGATTTGAACATGTTTTAGTTGGATTTGAACAAGTTTTATATGGACTTAAACAGGTTCTAGTTGGATTTCACACACAAAATAACTCCACATGCTCAGCCTTGTTCGATCTGACCCAATGGCTTCTGTCTTTGCTTTAAAACTGCTCGTTCTGTAAATTAAATGAATATAAAATCTATTCTACCTGTGCTTTTGTTTTCCTCATCTGCTCTGTGCCACTTAATGCAACTCCTGTGAAAATGTGTCCTTGTAGATTGATCTTATTTGTCTCAAAAATGTTAATAAAAGACTCTCAGTGAAGTTAGAAGACAGAAAATAACGCCATGACAGCGAAAAAACTTGATGAGAGTCAGGTTTAATGGAGTCAACGCCCCATTTATGAAAGATCAAGGCCAACTACTGTTTTATCTTTTCTCTTCTCAGTCGTCGCCTCCGGTTTCTGTTCCTGTCGCCGCTCGGTGAAAAGGGGAATCCGTCGAGACAGAAATGGAACAGTGAACTCCTGCTGCGAGACACGGGGCCGGGTTTCAAAGCAGAACCCACTCACCACGAGGACAAAGAGGTTCAGGTTTCAGGATTAAGACCGGACTGAACCGCACAAAGTCTCCAGTCAGAGTCCGTCCAAGTCTTTCACTGTAGAGCACACGTGTCAAACTCAAATGTGGCCCTTTGCAATGTTTTATGTGGCCCTTCAGTACTTTTGGTAAGTAATATTTTTGGGGTTGAGGTTTTAGTTGGATTTGAACAGGTTTTAGTTCAATTTGAACGAGTTTTATGTGGACTGAAACAGGTTGTAGTTGGATTTGAACAGGTTTTAGTTGGATTTGAACGAGTTTTATGTGGACTGAAACAGGTTGTAGTAGATTTAAATATATTTTAGTTGGATTTGAACAGGTTTTTTAGGTTTCAGTTGAATTTGAACAGGTTTTAGTTGGATTTGAATAGGTTTTAGTTGGATTTGAACAGGTTTTTTAGGTTTCAGTTGGATTTGAACAGGTTTTAGTTGAATTTGAACAGGTTTTAGTTGGATTTGAACAGGTTTTTTAGGTTTCAGTTGGATTTGAACAGGTTTTATACTGTCTTAAATAGATTGCAGTTGGATTCAAATATATTTTAGTTGGATTTAAACAGGTTTTTATTAGAATTTATTAGGTTTCAGTTGGATTTGAACATGTTTTAGTTGGATTTGAACAAGTTTTTAATGGACTTAAAAAGGTTTTATTTGGATTTGAACAGGTTTTAGCTGAATTTGAACAAGTTTTAGTTGGATTTGAACAGGTTTCAGTTGGACTTAAACAGGTTCTAGTTGGATTTAAATATATTTCAGTTGGATTCAAACAGGTTTTTATTAGAATTTATTAGGTTTCAGTTGGATTTGAACAGGTTTTATTTGGATTTGAACAGGTTTTAGTTGGATTTGAACAAGTTTTATATGGACTTAAACAGGTTCTAGTTGGATTTGAACAGGTTTTATACCGTCTTAAATAGATTGTAGTTGGATTTAAATATGTTTTAGTTGGATTTGAACAGGTTTTATTTGGATTTGAACAGGTTTCAGCTGAATTTTAACGAGTTTTATAAGGATTTGAACAGGTTTTAGTTGGCTCTAAACAGGTTTTAGATTAATCTGATTAGGATTCAGTTGGATTTAAACAGTTTTCAGTTGTATTTGAGCGGTTTTTAGTTGGATTTGAGCAGATTAATTGAAAGATTGAAACTGAAAATTTGATTAACTGCACAGCCCTGGTTCAGTTGGAAGTGCTCTGAGACTTTTGTTTTGAAGGGTTTCAGAGCATGTTTAGTGCACTTTGAGGTTCGTACGGCACCAACAGCTACCACCAGAGTCCGTTAAAAGTGCAACAACTTTATTATCTTTGTGGGAAATGCATCGGTAATCGGGCAAGTTACTGATCAGTGCGTGTTTTTGCCCTAAAAGCGGTTATTACACGGTTATTTCGACTTACTGCACCGCTTGTTGGACACAGGGCTTGTGGTCTTTTTACGAGAACACGAGGAGGTGAAACACTTGCTGTTAATGTCCTGTTTGGAGGCGATAACTGCGGACCTCAGCCTTTAACTGCGGGGAACCTCTATCTACATCGAGAAAAAAAAACAAAGAAACGGTCTCGAAGCTGGACTTGTGCTCGATGCAGTTAGACTCCCACAAAAACACCATCACACGGCTTTCATAAACGTACGTAAACGGTAAATCGAAGCCACGTCTTCATCGTTTTTCTTTCTGAAACGTGTTGGAGACGCTGCAGCTCGGTGGAAAATGTCTGCACTAAGTGAACAAACAGACGCTGGTTCGATGCCAGAGTCGTTTCAGCTGAACATGATCCTGAGAGTTACCGAGGACGGAGACCCCGGCCCACGCTGGAGACCTCCTCGGAGACTTTAAGACCTCTGCTTTATGGACTCACTGGAAGTCTCAGAGTCACAGCGACAGACGAAGGACCTTGAATAGATAAAAACACTGATACGACCCTGTTTTACAAAGTTGGATTAAAGCTCCAGGTTGTTTTTTTTTGACCCGGTCTCAGCCTCAACAGCAGCAGTAACCTTTTCTGCTTCTTTCATTTAAAAAAAAGGTAAAACACACCAATTTTTTCACCACAAAATACTGATATGTTACATTAAATCGAAGTTTAGATCTGACCTGAAACTTTTATCTTTGGAGTGATCCTGGAATTATCTCTATTTTTTATCTTTTTTGAGCTGTTTCTCTGTAAAATAAGACGTATTTCCAACAGAATAACCCATTTCCTTTGTTTATTTCCTTGTTCCTTCGTTGTTGACATCAGTGTCGACCAATGGGAGCGCTCCTTTTTACCTGAAGTGAGCTGTGATTGGACAAAATCCTGCTGTGTCCTGATCATTCTCATCTATTAAAATCCTTCATTATAAAGCCTGCATCTCCATCAGTCCATTTAAGTCCCTTTTGTGCAGTACAATGTTGAGTCTACAAAGCTCTAATAAACAGAAAATGGCCGACTCTGTGCCCATATCCATGACTAAAGTCTAAAACCCTTGTGTTTTATTGTCAGTCTTTATTACAGTGAACAGAGAGAATAATCTGCTGCACCTGCACAGCTTTAGAAACACGACACTAACACCACTATCATTTCATCTGATTTCCTGCTTCCTCTGAAAAGTATCACAGATTTGAATGTCCTCTAATCCCAAGATGTAACGTTAGCAGTTTTCAGAGTCCAGGGCTGTGGTCTGAACGTCTCTCAGTGACGAGTCCTGGACGTGTAGATGTATATAAAACTGAACTGATGAAACTAAATTTGTGTTACATCCTGCATGTTTACTTGGCGTTCTGTACAAATAATGGAAAACAAAAGAACACTTTTAGATGGATCTGAACAGGTTTTACAAGGATTTGAACAGGTTTTAGTTGGATGTGAACATGATTTAGTTGGACTTGAACAGGTTTTAGATGGATTTGAACAGGTTTTATTAGGATTCTTGGAGGTTTTCGTTGGATTTGAACAGTTTTAGATGGATTTTAACAGGTTTTAGTTGGATGTGAACATGTTTTAGTTGGATTTGAACAGGTTTTATTAGGATTCTTGGAGGTTTTCGTTGGATTTGAACAGTTTTAGATGGATTTTAACAGGTTTTAGTTGGATGTGAACATGTTTTAGTTGGATTTGAACAGGTTTTATTAGGATTCATGGAGGTTTTCGTTGGATTTGAACAGTTTTATATGGATTTGAACAGGTTTTAGTTGTATTTGAACAGGTTTTAGATGGATTTGAACAGGTTTTATTAGGATTCGTGGAAGTTTTAGTTGGATTTGAAAAGTTTTAGATGGATTTGAACAGGTTTTAGTTGTATTTGAACAGGTTTAAATGGATTTGAACAGGTTTTATTAGGATTCGTGGAGGTTTTAGTTGGATTTGAACAGTTTTAGATGGATTTGAACAGGTTTTAGTCAGATTTGAACAGGTTTGATTTGGATTTGAACATGTTTTAGATGGATTTGAACAGTTTTAGATGGATTTTAACAGGTTTTAGTTGGATGTGAACATGTTTTAGTTGGATTTGAACAGGTTTTATTAGGATTCTTGGAGGTTTTCGTTGGATTTGAACAGTTTTAGATGGATTTGAACAGGTTTTAGTTGGATTTGAACAGGTTTTAGTTGGATTTGAACAGGTTTTATTAGGATTCAAGAAGGTTTTAGTTGGATTTGAACAGTTTTATATGGATTTGAACAGGTTTTAGTTGTATTTGAACAGGTTTTAGATGGATTTGAACAGGTTTTATTAGGATTCGTGGAAGTTTTAGTTGGATTTGAAAAGTTTTAGATGGATTTGAACAGGTTTTAGTTGTATTTGAACAGGTTTAAATGGATTTGAACAGGTTTTATTAGGATTCGTGGAGGTTTTAGTTGGATTTGAACAGGTTTTAGTCAGATTTGAACAGGTTTGATTTGGATTTGAACATGTTTTAGATGGATTTGAACAGGTTTTAGATGGATTTGAACATATTTTATTTGGATTTAAGCAGTTTAAATATATCTTTGTAGTAAAAACTGTCTTAAGATTTCATGAACAAATAAAATAATCTGATTCAAATCCATCTAAAACCT
>CM072163.1:2203832-2393126 GCA_036850595.1 Rhyacichthys aspro
CCTCAGAATGAAGCACCTGAACGCTTCACCTTTTAATTAAAAAACCTGCTTTATAGTTTATTATAATAAACATCAATATCTTCTCAGATTGTGTCTCTTGTTTCTCTTAGTTCCTGATCTTTAAATAAATCCAGTTCACTAACAGTATTTATGTTATAATCCTGAAGTTATTTGTACTTAGCTGTAAAATATGGACTAATAAATCCATTTGAGAAGCGTGGAAAATGAGTCTGGAATTTTAAAATGGAAAATGTATAGGAAGCCTGCTAATAAACATGTATAGAGAGCACGTATGTGGCACAGTGGTCTCTTACTGCTGCTTAAAGCTCACGAACAGACGTCTAGTGTTTGTAAAGAACGTGAAATCAGACCTAAATAAATGTTTTTGGGAGTGGGAGTCCTGAACAGATTCAAGAAACCAAACAGGGAGCCACTGTGTGACTGCAGTGAGGTCAGCTGTGTTTGAGACATTCATAAAAACAAATCACTTTAGACAGAAATAAATGAGCTTTGAAACAGAATTAGAATAAACAGCAGCAGAAGATACCTTTTTGTTCATGTTTGGTGTAAATTTGTCGTGCAGCCTCAGTGTTTTTAAAGCAGTAAGTGTCAAACTGATGACATTAATCTGATCCGACTCTGAGTTTCTGAGATTAAACCAGGATCAAGTCCCGACACGAGGGCCACATATCTGCTTTCAGGACTCATCTCTGTCAAACGGAGACTCCTCTGGGGTTTCACGCAAAATAAGAAACTCACTTGACCCCGCTTCTCCTTCTCTACCTGTTTACTCCTCGTGTTGTTTACTTTAGAAACGGAAAAACGGACGCTTTATCATCAAAACTAGCTGCAGTATGTGACTTTTTTACTTTTAATTGAGTAAAACTGCCTAATCATCTGATAGGATATGAAGATAAAAGTGAGGATCGGAGAAAAAACAAGAGCTTAAGGAAGGGATGTCAAACTCATTTTAGTCCAATTTGATCTGAAAAAAAGTAAAATAACAGCATAATAACCTATAAAAAACAACAACTCCAATTCTTCCCCTTTGTTTTAGTGCAAAGATATACAATTAAGGCTAATATTGGCAAAAGACAAGATGAGAAAACGTATGTAATGTATTAAAGTGAAAATCCACGTGGACAGAACAAATATCAAATTAAATCTAAGACAATATAAACTAAAACAGACTATACATATGTTCAAAATATGGATATGAATAAGAGAAAGAAGATTGTATAATAGTTATTGCACAGAGCCTTCATCCTGTAAGTTTTCACTCACTCTCACAATATGGCTTTGATGCTAATGCTGTTTTGCTGCAGTAACGTCACTGAACTCTCGACTAAAGGTAAAAACAGACATTTTTTCAAAACCTGTTCATTTATCTTCTCTCTTCTCAGTTGTTCCTGCAGCTGTTGTATTTTTCTCTGATGAGTGTCAGATTTGAGCTGAATATCATATTCCTACAAACCAAACACACGGGTTTCCCATGGTCCTCTGTGAACAAACAGGAAGTGGTTGATTTTTATTGTTAAACTCTAAACTCTGGGTTTACTTTTCATCGTTTTGATTTTTTAATTTTGGGTTTTAACACCAAGAGGAAGGTAAAATCACCATTGCTGCTTACCTCCTGTTCAGTTCTGAGTCTCAGTTTTGTGTTATCTCCTTTACTCAGACTAAAACGTTACAGCCCCTAGTGGACAAATTAGAAATAGCAGTTAATTGTGACACATCTGCATCATTGCTTCATTTGACGAAGTGTTTGTGACAGAAACTACAACACATCATTACTTTAAAATAGATTTAAAAATGTATATAATACAAATTTCAGGTTTAGTGCAATACGCTGCCAGTCCAAGATGTGGAGGCACTGGTACAGCTGCTTTTTTAAATGTATTTTTTATATTTTTGTACTGTCTGTTTTTAATTTTTTGACCAAGAGTCTGAAATAAAGTTGGAATGAATGAATGAAATATATAAAAGAGCTTAAGACAGAACAAAACAAGACTGAAAACCATTATAAATCATTGTCACAATCCTTTTCTAATCCTCCTTTCAGCTATAAACATGTTTGCTGTATTATCCCTAATCTCTTTCATTTTCGTGTGAGTCTGGGGCTCACCTCTCGCTGCCCTCCGTCCCGTCCTCCTCTCGCTCTGACACACCTTCACCACGCTGCCTCCTGGCTCTGGATCACGTTTCAGCGCCGTTTGAATCAAAAATACGCAGCTATTAAACCCCGAAGGAAACCTAACCCCGGCGTAGGACGGAGGCTGATGGAGGGTGAAAGGAGCCGAGTACAGAACATCTGAGACAGGACGGCCTCGGGCTCGTATCTGTCGGAGCCGGGCTCATCAACTCTTTCACTTTGCTCTGACATTTACACTTGGCACTGCTGCATTATTGTTGTGTTTTGCACCAAAATCACATGTTATTTTTGTCTTTTAGCTGCTGTTGAAGCCCAAAAAAGGTGCATGAAAGACCAATTTCTGCAGGAATAGTTGCAAAAACATCATTACACTTAAGGGATGCAACAATGATATTCCACGTATAAGACTTTTACTTAGAGCACTGACATTTGAAAGTCCATTACCAGATTTTTTTACTGTTGCATTTAGTTTAAATCACCTAAATCTTATTGTAACAGCAATCATCTGTGAAAAAATGAGACCTTAAGACGTGATCGATGCTAAATAATGAAGAAATTAGCAGGATTTTGTCCAATCACAGCTCACTTCAGGTAAAAAGGAGCGCTCCCATTGGTCGACACTGATGTCAACAACAAAGGAACAAGGAAATAAACCAAGGAAATGGGTTATTCTGTTGGAAATATGTCTTATTTTACAGAGAAACAGCTAAAAACATGATAAAAAATAGAGATAATTACAGGATCACTACAGTCTACAACGATAAACTCAAAGATAAAAGTTTCAGGTAAACTCTAAACTTTGATTTAATGTAACGTATTAGTATTTTGAGGTTAAAAATTGGTCTTTTTTTTAAATAAAAGAAGCAGGAAAGGTTACTGAGAGTGGAGTCTAGATCAGGTTCTGGTGGTCACATGACGAAGAGGAAACCCGAGGGTCACGGTGGATGAACAGAAAACTGGAAATGGCCACAGAAGAAACACATGTTAGACCCCGGTCCGTCAGGTTCCTGAGAGAACACCTGTTGCTCAGATGTCTTCGGGTTTTTTACGAGCATAAGCCGCTGTATCACGGTCGGATCGGGATCACATTCCTGGAACTAAACGGTATTCGGGACCAGGTGTGGTTCTCGGAGGAATCCAACCGGCTCCGACCGAAGGCTGCAGGTGTGGGCTTCGGAGTAATGAGGTTTTTCACTTATTCTTAGATTAGATGAAACTGAAGCTGTCTGATAACAACAATACACCAATTATACACCGACTGGACTTGTGTTTGTTATAAATGCAGTGGTTTCAGCTTTCTGTAGAACATTTAATTAAACTAGCACAAAGTAATGACCAAAGTGTTTTAAACTCTGCAAAAATAGACAATTACACAGACTAAAAAAGTAAAGAAAGCAATAGGTAACGTGTATCGTCTTATTCTTACAGTTCTCTATATTTTCTTTTTCTTTTTTTTTTATAAATCTATAAATAAATTTTATTATCTATAAATAAATTGGAATTGTTGATCCAAAAATGTATAGTTCTTGCTCAGACACTTAGCATCTGATGAAACTGTGGCTGGTTGTGTTGTTCTTGTCTGCAGAATAGCGTAGCATAGCATAGCATAGCATAGCATGGAGTAGAATATCACTTTATTCATGCCCAAGGAAGAAATTAATTCTTTTTGCAGCATAAAAAGATTAAAAATAGTAATGTCTATTGTATTTTTTAATGTGTACTTCAAGGTTTCAAGTACTTTCGAGTCAACGACACCGATATTATGTTAAAACTAAACAATGTAAGCTTTTCAATCTGTATTTCTTCATCAAAATAATTATAAAACAAGTACAACTGACAAGTGTTTGTGTTTCTATAAAAAATGTAATGATTATTTCTATTCTTTGGTGTCAGTGATGTTCAGTGTGTGTCTGTTTTTTGTTCTTTGGTTGTAAGTGAGTTTTACAGAGAGCATTTGAAGGCAGCGTCATGAGAGTAACACTTAACTCAAACTATTGAAGAAAGTGAAGTCTGAGTCTGGTTCAGTCCAGTAAGTCTGATCTTTGGTTCAAGTCCATGTGTCTTTGGTTCAAGTCCAAGTGAAGTCTGAGTCTTTGGTCAAGTCCAAGTAAGTCAAGTCTTTTTGAAGTCAGAGTCTTTGGTTCAAGTCCAAGTGAAGTCTGAGTCTTTGGTTCAAGTCCAAGTGAAGTCTGAGTCTTTGGTTCAAGTCCAAGTGAAGTCTGAGTCTTTGGTTCAAGTCCAAGTGAAGTCTGAGTCTTTGGTTCAAGTCCAAGTGAAGTCTGAGTCTTTGGTTCAAGTCCAAGTCCAGTTACAAGTCTTTTTTTCACATTTTCTCAAGTCAGAAGTCATTAAATCTGTGACTCAGGCTCCAAACTGTTCTTTATTAAAGTAACTCATTCGGTTCCACTCAAAAGAAACATGAATATTACGTTTATTTTTATAATTGACTTTATTTTTACCACTTCCTGTGCTCTGAGTTTTGGAGATAACATTTATTTCTGTTTTATAAATCAACATATTCCAGTATTTTGCCCCTAATCCCCATCAGACGTCCATTTAAAGGCCTATAGTTCACAGAGGCTGAGGTCAACGATGAGAGAATGGAAAAAGTGACTGGTCCCTCACTCATTTTTTAAAATATTTTCATTCAAACTGATGAATTGAACATGTTGAGGATCATGAAACCCAAGCAAACATGAAGAGGCTCCGGGTCGGACACAGCTGAGTACGTTTCCTAAAGACGCCGAGATACAAGCACGAGCCTTACTCTGTCCGACTCCTGCAGTTTCCATTTCCCGTTTGAGTCGAGTTATTTTCCCACCGAAACTGGACGTGAAAACCTGGATCAGCGGGACACTTTCCCACAGACGACTGTAACCTTTGATTTTCCTTTCAAGAATCATTCTGAGCCGAGTGAGGACTCTCTGTAACGAGTCCGAGAGGCTTGACCACATTTAACTCTCTGTGGAAGACAGAAAAACACACAGTTTTAGTGTCTTCACGTCCAAAAGGAACATCTGGATCACCTCCGTTAAATAGAAATGACACGATAAAATGGCTGCTGTATTGAAGATACAATGGTATTAATGTTATACAAATGAATGACAAAAGAATTAAATAAAAGAAGACAGAAAAAGGTCTAAAAAACTCAGATTTACAAAAAAAAAGACAGAAAAATGGTGCAGTTACTACTTAAAATAATCATTTACCAACAAACTGTGCAAAAGTTTTATTCAGATGTGGATCTAAACAGTAAAATAAACTATTAAATATGTTTATTTTTATTATTTTACAAAATTCAAAGTGAAAAAACAGAAGAAAATTCTGAATAAAATCAATATTTGCTCTGAGTTTGTCTCAAAGCAACAGTTTGAGAACGATCTGGACTAAACCAGACCATGTAATCCCAGACAAAACCAGACCAAACTGGACTAAACCAGACCATGTAATCCCAGACAAAACCAGACCAGACTGGACTAAACCAGACCATGTAATCCCAGACAAAACCAGACCAGACTGGACTAAACCAGACCATGTAATCCCAGACAAAACCAGACCAGACTGGACTAAACCAGACCATGTAATCCCAGACAAAACCAGACCAGACTGGACTAAACCAGACCATGTAATCCCAGACAAAACCGGACTAAACTCAGGTCAGGAGGCGGCTTGTTCTGGGATCACTCTAAAAATGGAAGGTTTTTGTCTCTTTCCTCACTTTTTACATTTTGTAAATTGATAAAAAAGAAAAACACAATAAAATAACATTTAAATTGTACATTGTTGACAGTATTCTTACTTTACTGAATATCTTTACACTTGTCTAAAACTTTTGCACAGAACTGATTCATGAATAAATTCAACTCTTTTACAGTGGCCTTCATTTTTTTTTTTTTTTAGATTGATTTTCATTCTTTGTTTTTCTTCAAAGTCTGCAAATGACACTAAGCTAACGTTGTTTAACCTAAAACTGGGTCATTTCTTGATTTTAGAAAAGATGCATAAAGAACCAAACACAAAAAGCCAGTGGATAAATCAATAATCGTATGTCAGAAAGAACGGGTGTCTCCTTTCCCCCCCCCCCGGTCCTCCCCCCCCCGACACCCCTTGGTTTTTTTTTTTTTTTTTTGGGGGGTCCTTTTGCGCGCCGTCAGGTTTTAAAGAAACTCTGACGTTAAACTTCGTCTGAGGTTAAAGAGGAAGACCGGACTGACCCAGACCAGGCCAGGATTAAAGTCTGATGTAGAGACTCAGAGAAAAGAAAAGAATAAACCAATTATTGTAGTCTAGGATTATTGTATTATTATTGTAGTTTGGACATGTCACGAAACTGAATGAGCTTTACTTTAGTCGACTCTAGCTTTATTATTTCCATCTAACTTCAGGAAACAAAAGATCTAACTCCAGGCCATTTCTGTGTTTATTTAATAACGTTTATGTTTCTTGACTTCAAAATTCTGTTTATTGTCAAAATTAATCCAATTGAAACGATTGCTTTTTGTTGTTTTTCTCATGTAACAACGACATGACGTGGTATTTATATAAAAAACAGACCAGACCGTCCTGTTCAGGCTCAGAACAAACTCTCTCTTCCACTAAAGTTGTGTCAGAATCTCATGGTTGAGAAATGTTAAGAGACCTAACCTTGTGCAGGTGTGCAGCAGTTACACTGTAGTTCAGGGGGGCCCAAAGTGGGGTCAAGGGTCAAAACTGGGCCAGGGGTCATCATGTTTTGTGAGGGAAACTGCAACAATCTGGGGTCATTGTTCTTATTCACCGGTGATGACCTGATCCACTGAAGAGGAGCCAGTGGGATAAAATAATATAATATAAATAAATAAAAATAATAAATAAATAATAAAATAAAATAAAAGTAAATAAAATAAAATAAAATAAAATAAAAGTAAATAAAATAAAATAAATAAAATAAAATAAAATAATATAAAAAAATAAAAATAATAAAAATAAAATAAAATAAAATAAAATAAAATAAAATAAAATTAAATTAAATTAATAAAGTCCACAGCTGGTCCTATTTTGATTGATTTTGTTGAAAGGTCTGGTTCAAACAACATTGGTTCATATGAAACAACAGAGGAACAGCAGAGGCATTTAAACAAACCTGGGAAGAGGAAGAGTGTTTATTTAATTACACCTGAGGCCCACTAATACGTTTTCATTTTGGTTCTTCGAGAGAAAACGTTTGGAGACCTCTGCTGTAGATATCTGGTTTAGTCAGAGGTTTGAGTTCCTGAATCACAGAAAGAAGGTCATGGGTCCTGGTCCTACCTGAGTTCTGGCTCCTCCCACCGTCCACAGACAGGTATGTTCAGGTGAATAGATCAATCAGTCTTTGTTTGGTGGTTTTATCTGTGATTTTAAAGTAATCTGTGACATGAGACAGAAACAAAACCTCATTATGTGACCAGACTGAGACCTTCAAAAGTGGTTTTCAGACTAGACTCAAGATAAATCATAAGTGCATTAAATAAACAACAATCCCTTGCATTACATTTAGAAGGAAATTATATGTTTTTGGCACTAGGTTTTAATTGGATTTGAACAGGTTTTAAATTTGAACAAATCCAACTAAAAACCCAACTAAAACCTGTCCAATCCATCTAAAAACTGTTCAAATCCATCTTAAAGTTGTTCAAATCCATCTAAAACCTGTTCAAATCCATCTTAAAGCTGTTCAAATCCATCTAAAACCTGTTCAAATCCATCTAAAACCTGTCCAATCCATCTAAAAACTGTTCAAATCCATCTTAAAGTTGTTCAAATCCAACAAAAACCTGTTCAAATCCATCTTAAAGCTGTTCAAATCCATCTTAAAGCTGTTCAAATCCAACAAAAACCTGTTCAAATCCATCTTAAAGCTGTTCAAATCCATCTTAAAGCTGTTCAAATCCAACAAAAACCTGTTCAAATCCATCTTAAAGCTGTTCAAATCCAACAAAAACCTGTTCAAATCCATCTTAAAGCTGTTCAAATCCATCTAAAACCTATTCAAATCCAACAAAAACCTATTCAAATCCATCTTAAAGCTGTTCAAATCCAACAAAAACCTGTTAGAATCTGACTAAAACCTGTTCAAATCCAACTAGAACTAAAACCTGTTTGAAAGGTGAAAATAAATGTTAAAGACAACTTTTGTAAGACTCAAATGAAAGTTTAAAAAAATAAATAAAGAAAGCTTCCAAATGTCTCCATCTTCGGCCTCTGACAGGATTCTTATGAACTACCGTGGCCCCTCAACACTTTGAGTTTAACACGACTGCATTAGATTTTTTTTTTATTTTATTTGCCTTGAGTCTCATTTTTGGTCCATATGAATAACTCTGGCGCACTTTTGCACTAAAATAACACAACAATGAACACACAGAACTGACAAAACACCAAAAAAGCTCCTAAAATAAGTTAAAAACGTCTGTGTGAGCGGAACGTTAGCCTTATTTAGCTCCATTTTCTGTGCGTTTTATGCTTCTTTGCTCGTATTATTCCTGCTTTTCCTTCATTGTTTTCCGTCTTTAACCCTGTATCTCCGCCGAACGCCGTCTTCCTCCCTCCTTCCTCTCTTTCTTCTCCGTGACAAACCCGAGACGCTGAGACGGGGAAAGCTACAGCCAGGAAACCGTCGCGCTCGAGACGGGAAACTCTTGTTACTATTCGAGCCTTTATGAGCTGTTTGAGGCGGTCGGGAGCGTGTTTTGTCGTACCGCTCTGACCTCTGACTTCAAACGAGGTGGAAAAACCAGCAGCTGAGGTTTAACAGCGGCATTTTTCAACCGCAGTGACTTAATGTGTTGACAGTGAGTGTTGGGTCACTGAAAAAGAAGGTTACACACCAAATTAACCACTAATATTTGTAAAGAGTGATGGAATTAGACAGGAATTTAAGACCATTTTGATCTTGTCTTGGGTTTTCCAACAAAGACAACTCCCTTTATTTTAAATGGCTTTTCCATTGTGTCTTTGCTCTTAACAGAGAAGGGTTCAAAGGTTTTAAATATTGAATAAAGACAGAATGGAAATATAAACCTGGAAATATATAGAGGTTCTGCTTTTGGAAATGGCTAGAAATTGATTAAAAATGATGTCGTAGTAATTGCTGGTTGTATTTTAGGCCCAAAACGTCCAAGTCAAACTATATTTAATACATTTAAAACAAGCTCAGTGACCAAAGTGCTGTGCTGTCCAAATAAATACACACAACAGTCAGACGTAAAAGAGATAAACAATAAAAACAGGCAGAAAAATACAGATAAATAGACGAAAATAGAAATAATAGAAATAGAAATTGAAGATATATTGACTGTTTTAATGTAATAAAGTGAAAAACATGGATTAAACTGAGGTTTTTCATTCATGGTGCTGTGGAAGTTTGAGTTTTGACCCTCTGAGGCTGCTGTAGTTCATGAAGATTAAACCCAAACAGAGAGAACTGTCAGGTTTCTACATATTTAGAGAAACACTGGACCTTATCTGTGATCCTGTCCCGACCCATGGACCCATCCTGACCCCAGTCCCTCTCAGATGAACTGTTCCTGATGATGTTCTCATGGACTGTATTCATAATCATTTCTCATTCATTTGTTTATATCGTGGACTATTTATCACATCTCTGTCTTTCTGTTCGTCCTGAAACTGGATCCTTCTGAGGTTCTCCCTGAGTTTTCTCTGTCTAAAACCTGTTCAAATCTGACTAAAACCTGTTCAAATCTGACTAAAACCTGCTCAAATCTGACTAAAACCTGTTCAAATCTGACTACAACCTGTTCAAATCTGACTAAAACCTGTTCAAATCTGACTAAAACCTGCTCATATCTGACTAAAACCTGTTCAAATCTGACTAAAACCTGTTCAAATCTGACTAAAACCTGTTCAAATCTGACTAAAACATGCTCAAATCAATCTAAAACCTGCTTAAATCCATCTAAAACCTGTTCAAATCCATCTAAAACCTGTTAAAATCCATCTAAAACCTGTTCAAATCTGACTACAACCTGCTCAAATCAATCTAAAACCTGCTCAAATCCATCTAAAACCTGTTCAAATCTGACTAAAACCTGCTCAAATCCATCTAAAACCTGTTAAAATCCATCTAAAACCTGTTAAAATCCAACTAAAACCTGTTTAATTGGTGTGTTAACGACAACTTTTGCAAGACTCAAATCAAAATAAAAAAAAAAATACATAAAAGCTTCCAAAGGTCACCATCTTCAGTCCCTGAATAGATTCTTATTAACCATCACGGCCTCTCAACACTTTGAGTTTGACTCCAAAAGTCGATAAAAAATAAATGAATAAAACAGAGATTCTAATTCTGATAAATTCTAATATTTTCTGGACTTTCCGCCTGTTTTTCTGTTTTATATAAATATTAAATAACCTTCTTAAATATCTTCTGGAGTCGAGCTGGAACCTGACGACAACACAAACAAGTCCAGACACCGTTCCTCTTTTTGTTTTCTCTCAGACTGATGTTGAATCAGAGCCTACAACATAATCGCTGTCTCAAATTCCACATAACGCTGACATTTATTCATCTCTGACTGATTATTCCTGCGTAAACGGGGCAGAATATAGCGGGTCTTTAGCGTGGTTTCTCCTCCGTGACCCGGTTTAACTCTGCCTTATTAACACTGAGGCTCCTCTCTTCTGTTTGTTGCTTCAGTTCAGTGTCACAGCTCTGTTTAGATCTGGTTTAACTCACTGCTGTTTATTCCCAAACTCACAAACAGCTCTCAGCTCTGTACAGCATCATCTCTCGTCTCCGTTCTGTCCTTTTTTTCCCCTGCTCCTCCTCCTCTTTCTCTTTCTTTCTTCTCGGCTCTGCTCTAGATGTTCGACTTTGACTGAAAACACACAGAGGTATTCCCATATCGAGTGTCTGGTTCCCAGCAGCGGCCGGGCCTTTTCCAGACTGCGCTTCCAGGCTCCTTTTTCCGGAGTCTTATGAAAACAGTGGGGGAAGGAATGTCAAAAATCTGCAGCATTTGAAGCGGGACCGTAATGAAGCAGGTATTAAGAGAGAGAGACGGACGGAGAGCGGAGGAATCTGTGATGTTTTAAGAAGCGTCTGGAGCCTTCACTTCCCAAAAACATCAGATATGTGTCTGGGAATAACAGGGACTGGGTCTGGGGGAGGGGCAAACTTCATTTACCCTCAGTGTAGTAATAACTCCACTGTGACCAAAACATAAAAAGATGTGTTTTAATCGTAAACTTGTCCATTGTTCAAGTCAGAAGCCAATTTTTCATTCTGAACAAGGACAAACAGATTAAAAACAGTTTTTACCCAAGAGCCTTTGTCACCTTAAATGCTGCTGAAATTTGAGTCTTTTAAGTGAAATATTTTTAACTTTTGGTGCAATTTTAAAGAGACGTGCAAAAGCTAAACTTACAGCCTTCAATCCTTTTACCTTTTTAAACTTTATTTATTTATTTATTCATTCATTTATTCATTTATTTATTCATTTATGTATTTATCTATTATTTATTTATTTATTTATTTATTCATTTACTTATTTATTTATTCATTTGTGTATTTATTTATTTATTCATTTATGTATTTATGTATTTATTTATTTATTTATTCATTTATGTATTTATTTATGTATTTATCTATTTATTTATTTATTTATCTATTTATGTATTTATTTATTTATTTATTCATTTATCTATTTATTTATTTATTTATTTATTTATATCTGCACCAGTGGATTGCATTGTTTTATAATGTACAATGACAATAAAGTTATTCTGATTCTAATTTCTAATCTGACAGAACTGAGGTAGATCTTCTGCTCCAAGCAACACGTTTGTTTACGACTCGCTGCTGATTTGGATCAATAATGTACAGTATTGATATTTTACTGTCACTATTGTAAAGCGTTGCTCTGATTGGATAAAACTGTCCAATCACCTCCAGGTTTTCATTTAAAGTACCTTCCATTTCTATTTTTAAAAACATTTGGGTTTGATTAATGGAAGTGATTCTTCTTCAGAAAACAGAAGCAAATTTAACACTAAGTTGCACATTTTGCTTTTGAGAAAAACAAAAGCTGCTGATGTATTTTTATTAATTATTTAACCTTTATTTATCCAGGAATCCATTGAGAACATTTACAATGACGACCTGGCAACGAGGCAGCATCAGAAACACACAGAACAAAAGAGAAAGAGGGAAAAAAACATCAACAACACAAACTCAAACATACACAGTCACAGTTTAGCACAATATGTTCAATATAAATAATCACAGATATTAAAGAAACTGTGAGAACTGTCATTTTGACCAGAAGGATCGGTTATTGTAGAGAAAACCTGATCTGGATTTAAAATGTTTTAGTTAAAATGATGGAGATAATAAAGGAAATGTGGAACTTTTAGCCCAAAAATATATATCCTCACTCTCATTTGAATGATGCTTATCTCACTGACACAGCCCCCTCAGTTAGTCCTGTCCCGGGACGAGGACTTATCTCCACAGATTAATGAGTATGGCTCAAATAAACAGAGCAGAAATAGGCCAATGCACTGGACCCTAAAATAATACACTAAAATAACCCCCACTGGTTCAGAGGACGTGGTTTTCTTCCAAACTTTTTTTTAGATAAATGAGTTTTGTGAAAACGAGTCTGTTGAAGGATGTGCTCCCCCTAGTGGCTAAAAGTTCTGCAATTCCCCTTTAAATAAAGCCACATTTTAAATCTTTTTTTGCACACGTCTGTAGCCTTTGTGTAAATCTAATTGTTTCTAAGTGAAATTGTAGATTTGTGGAGCAGGGAGAAGTCGTTGGAGGAGTTTAGGTCATGGTTAAGTTGAAGTTTTCAAAGACGAGACACTGCAGAAAAAGAGAAAAAGTGTGTGAAGTCTGCTCTCTGACCTCAACAACAAGGACAGAAACGTTTAGTGTGTTTTCACGAGCGGCACCTGCGGACGAGAGCGCTTCAAGATGGCGGCTCCGTCTCCAGATGTCTGCTCTCGGCTCGGCCACATCTGCCTCTGGTCGTTTTTCACCACGGACCGCTTTAGACACAAGGTAAACAACGGGGTCGAAGGTCAACGGTGAGACGAGACACGAGCGAAAGGAAGCGTTCAGACCTGGATCAGACGTTGTTTTGTTGAGATGGAGAAGATATGATCAGACTGCGTTGTGTCAAAGATGGTCTGTCTTTATAAAAACAGTGAGTCATTGAAGTCGTGGGTCTGTGTCTCGTCTGCGTCACACAGGGACGACCTCTGACCCCTCACTTCCTTTTTAAAGCCGGGCGCCGACGCTGTGTCGATGTTGACCCTGAGTCTGGTCTTTAACTCATTAGACCAGAGTTATCGAGAAGAGAGACACAGTTTTCTACTTATTTCACGGTTGATCAAGGTCTTAGGTTTTGTGATTTCTTGTTTTTCTTCTATTATTATATCTTTTAGACTGAAATAAAAAGATATTTCCATGTTTTTTCACTGTTTGTGTTCAGTAAACTATAAAAACTGGTTTTAATATTCAGCTTTTGTTGTGGTATATTCAAAAAACCTTTAATTAATCATCGATCATAGCCTCTTTTTATGAATTTTCAAATCACATCTTTTGAGTAAAATAAAAACATACTGAATAAATATGAGCGATTAATTCCCTCGTTCGTTTTCTTACGTTTGGACCCATCATCTTTCCATCGAATGCTGTTATGCTACATGTAAAAAGCTTCCATTTTATTCATATTTAACCAACATGGCCTCCTCGTGTCTGACAGGAGCTGTTTCTGAATGTTCCAAATAGAAAAACGTGCTGCTTTTAGACGTTCCGTGGATGAAAACTACTGTAGAATAGACGGGGCTTTTGTTGTAGCTGTTCCCAGACTTTGGAAAATTGTAAAAAAAAAAGTGTATTATGTTCCTGGTAAACGTCGAGGATAAATTCAGATTCCTTGGTTTGGAGGAAGAATCTATTATCATTAGTGTTTCTGCAGGAGACTAGACTTAACTTGAGTGTTTTTTGAGTCATTTTCTCTGGTGTTAATGCACATATTGAGCCAGGACTGGTTTTAAAACTAAATGGAAAGAGTGGATCTAAAACAGAAAATGATGTAGATGTGACAGTGGCATATATTTCACTTATTTTTGCTTATAATTCAATAAACCCTTGATCTAACTCAAGAAGATGGAGGACTCTACACTTTTTTGTTGTTTTTTGTTGTTTTTGTTGTTGTCTTGGTGTCCCATAAAAATCTGATTGAGTTTTAGAGTAACGTACTTTGTTTTCACACAAGGTCTTGATCACAACGGGGCAACGGTTGTAAATGACACAATAAAAAAAGCCCGAACAAAGGAAAAAACATGGCTTACTTGAATAAATAATCACAAATGTTTAGTCTTGTACACACTCTATTCATTTATTGCCACCAAAGGTAAAATTAGATGAGGTAACAGCACCTTTTTAACCATCTTTTTAAGAAACAATAAATAAAAATGAGGTTTTGATTTGGGCAGAAACCACGCAGCATCAGGTTAATCTTGGAAGTGTTTTTAAATGTTGTGAAGCTTTTAATTCAACTCAAAAACTTTTATTCCATTAACACTGACAAAACATAAAGCTATAGAGAACTTTCAGAGTCAACAAACGTTCTATATTCTCCGTTGGACGAGAAAGAGCTGTGTTTCTGAAAGACGGACAACACTAATGTCACTGTGTCATGTTTATTCTCGAAGCAAAGTGAGCCGCTTTGATGCTGGGATTAACTTGTCATCCTTTAACACTTAACGTCGAGCAGAAACCCCACAGAAAGTCCCGGCCTGAAGAGTAATGTTGTGTTAGAGCGATTCCAGCCTCCATACGTTACTCTGGAGACAGAGAGCGTCTCGTTCCCAGGCTTTAACGCCGCTCTCTGTGAAGATGAAGACGAACAGCAGCAACCGAGACGTGGCCAGTTTTAATCCGGTCCAAATAAATCAACCGCAGTCGAGGAACTGATAGCTCTCCAGGAAATCAGGCTTTAAACCCGTGGTGTCGAACTCAAACTGGGGTTAATGAGAATCCTTCACTCCTTAATGTCCTTCTTTTATGGAACAGGTTTTAGACGGATTTGAACTGGTTTTAGATGGATTTTAACAGGTTTTAGATGGATTTGAACAGGTTTTATGTGGATTTGAACTGGTTTTAGAAGTACTTAAACAGGTTTTAGTTGTATTTGAACATGTTTAGCTGGATTTGATCATTTGAACTGATTTTCGACAAATTTGAACAGGTTTTTGATGGATTTGAGCAGGTTTTATTTGGATTTGAACAGGTTTTAGTTGCATTTAAACAGGTTTGACATTAATTTTAAGTGGTTTTAGAAGTACTTGAACAGGTTTTAGTTGGATTTGAACAGGTTTAGTTGGATTTGATCAGGTTTTAGTTGCATTTAAACTGGTTTTAGATTAATTTGAACTGTTTTTTTAAGAATTAGAGCAGGTCTTTTTGCATTTGAACAGGTTTTACATTAATTTTAAGTGGTTTTTAGAAGTACTTAAACAAGTTTTAGTTGGATTTGAACAGGTTTAGTTGGATCTCATCAGGTTTTAGTTGCATTTGAACTGGTTTTTGATGAATTTGAACAGGTTTTTGATGGATTTGAGCAGGTTGTTTTTGGATTTGAACAGGTTTTTGATGGCTTTGAACTGGTTTTAGTTGGATTTGATCAGGTTTTAGTTGCATTTAAACTGGTTTTAGATGGCTTTGAACAGGTTTTTAACAAATTTGAACAGGTTTTTGATGGATTTGAGCAGGTTTTACATTAATTTTAAGTGGTTTTAGAAGTACTTAAACAGGTTTTAGTTGTATTTGAACAGGTTTTAGTTGTATTTGAACAGGTTTTAGATGGCTTTGAACAGGTTTTTAACCAATTTGAACAGGTTTTAGTTGTATTTGAACAGGTTTTAGTTTTATTTGAACAGGTTTTTGATGGATTTCAACAAGTTTTATTTGGATTTGAGCAGATTATTTATATCTCAGTACCAAAAACTGGCTTAAAATTTCACGAACAAATAAAATGAATCTGATTCAAATCCATCTGAAACCTGTTCAAATCCAGTTACAACCTAGAGCCAAACATATCACCTTCTAAATGTAGTTAAGGGCAACATAAACAGCTTTTAGAGTAGAACCAGTCTGGACTCATTTTAAAAGGCACCCAGTTCTGCTCATTTATGGATAGATATGTTGGATAGATATATTTCTTATTGGGAGGTTGCTTGCTTTTTGACAGCAGTCTTTTAGGCAGAAAAACGCGGCACCAAACTGCTTCTCCAGGAGTATTTATTTGGCTAGAAACAAACATTTGAAACAGACATTTTCTTAGGAACATATTCTAGGAATTGGTGATGGGGATAAAAAAAACTTTAAGAGTCTTTTTTTAGTCAAGGAAACAGATTATTATTATCTGCTTATTCAGAGTAAGAGATGTGGAAAGGGAAGGGAAACACAGATCAGCAACGTTTAGACAGAGATAATTACAGAATCACATTGGTCTGACGCTGCACTGTGTAACTTTTAGCCATTAGCACCATCTTTGTTACAAGTATAGACAGTTTAGACGGCACGATTGGAAGAAAGAACTTCTTCTGGAACAGTAGGTAGTTAGGGTTCAGTGGATTGGTCTGTTTTCTTTATTATAATAAATATCTTTGGGTCAATAGTTACACAGGGGGCTTTAACTTAGAGCTAAAGGCCTGAGTAGCTTTTAGCATAAATTTATGGACGTAACTTGTTTTCAATGCAGCTAATGCCGCTTTAGATGAGTAACTTTTATTTTACAAATTATTCAGTTCTTTTTAAAGGTGAAAAAGTTTTAACACATTTATTTCAATTGAGATAAATGGTGGTAAATAATGTTTTGCTTAATAACTAGCTTCAATATGATCCAGCTTTAAATAATGTCACCAGAAAATGTGCAAATAAATGTTGAGCTTCACAAAACGCTACAGTTTGAAATGGACGAGTGTCATGGATTAAACTTATTAAACTGGAAGTTAATAACATGAAGGACTTGTAGAAAGAAGAAAATGTAGAAAGCTCTTGAAACGCTCTCTGTTTTTCTACTGTTTTGTGTAAAGACAGATGAATCCTGACCTGACGGTGCAGTTCTCAGGGTTTTTCTGATCCTGATGGACGGGGACAGTTGGATTTTCTGGCTCCGAGTCAAGTCCGATTCTTCATTTAAAGATCAGTTTAACGCTGCTCCACAGGGGTCCACTCTGTTCTGGAGATCACTTACAGGACTTCATCTGAGAAATAGTAAAAGGCCACAAAATAATCACATGAATGAAGTAAATGTCTCAAAAACAGCTTTTTCTAAAGGTCTAGTGACATTCTGCTGTATTCTAAACTAAACATTGGGACACTATTAGCGCTATTTAGACACTATGGGCTGGATTACCCGGATTCATGTATCTAAGAACTAAATAAAACAACATTACACAGTAGAAGCCAAACCATCAGCTCTGGTGGACTTTAAACTAAACTAAAAACTGCACAAGCCTCAAAAAGACAACTATTCAATACAAATATGATTAATTTGACAAGAACCAATCAAATTCTGAAAGAAACTGTGAGCCTCTCCGTTCGTGTTCGGGGCAGAGGGACGAGGGTTAGCGTTAGCATCTGTAAAGCAAGCTGCTATTCTTCAAACAGGAAACGACAGCCTGATTACGGTCAACACTAAAACCATTAAGGCCTATTAATCTTGAGGCTGGGGTAGTGTCATTAATCTCTGGGGTGTGTTTGTGGCGTCGGGGCAGAAGGAGAGGGGTACGAACATTCATCAAAACTACAAAGACAGTCTGTTGCATTAGTGTTGCCTCAGAGTTTTATCAAAGGGTCAAGGGTCGTTTATGTTTTCACTGTGGATGAAAATAGAGCTGTTTTAAACATTGTCATTAAAGTAAAAGGGTGGTACTCTCAGATTTCAGTCTAGAGACCTCTCCTGCTTCTCTTTTATTAAAAATAAAACCACAAAATACTAATCCATTTGACCAAACTGAAGTTTAGAGTTTAGCGTTAGCTTAGCTGTGACTTCAGCGTCAGGACGACAATTATCTCCTCCTCGTTAAACATTACGTGATTGAATTGACAGTATTTATCTGTGTTGTACGTTGTCTCCCTTTTCTCTGTTGATGCTTTTCTTTTTTCAGCTGTTTCTCTGTTAAAAGACATATTCAGCTGAAACTACACTTTATCTGCAGCTATTAAACTTCCTGGAACGTCATATGACAAGTGTCGACCAATGGGAGCGCTCCAAGGTTTTCTGTTCCTGAATAGAGGTTCTCATCTATTACAATCCCTTAGAATAAACACTAGATGGATCAGAAAGACTGTTTTGTTTTGGGTTTTTTTACAATAAACTATTTGGGTTTTAAACCATTTCCCGAAATAGAAGAAAAATAAATCAGGTACAATCTGTTGAATGCCCTTAATCTTCATTAAAAACGTTATTTGTTCATTCTTTCCAGATCCAGAAACATAGCTGCAGCCTAAATGCTTGTATAAATAGAGCATCTATATTCTCTACCCACTCACTGACAGCACACATTAGACATATATAGGGCTCTGCTAATGCTCTAAAAGGGTCTATTTAAAAGACTTCATTGATTAAACTGGCTCATTGGACGAAACCAAACGAACCTAAACGTCAACATTTCATAAAAATCATCCCTTTTCTTCAAGTATCTCTTTAAAACAAATCTTCTCAAACAGTGGTTCTCTTTAGAATCTCCTCGAGTCCAAACTGTAGCTAGCTCGTTGTCAACAGCCACATCGTTAGTTCTCGCGGTGCGTCCGTAAACCAGAAACGCTTTTTAAACCTAATGAATGAGCTGAGAGCGTTCAGAAGCAGCAGATGCCTGAGAGACAGTGACGGCGATCCGTTTTCCTACCGCAGAACCATCGAGTGCCGTTTGGATTCAGAAGCCTGGAAAGTGAGAGCGTTGTGGTTTGGAGCGGGACGACTCCGCTTCTGCTTTCAACAAAACATCTTCAGAATGTGGCTCGGAGCGAGACGAGGAGCAGAGCTGCTTTTTCAGGTGTTTAACCGATTCAAAGGAAGGTTTATTCAGATCAAAAACAAGAATAAATCACATTAAATATAAGACCCTGATCCTGATAAAACCATGTGACAGAGATGTGAGTTTTCAGATGTTTTCAGGTGATTTTCATAAACATCTCTTTACTTTTTATGGAGCTCCTAATGTCCATAAAGTTCTTTATTTCAAGATGTATCAGAATCAGCTTTTATTTCTCAAATAATCAAGACCTGAAACAGAAGAAGGGAGAGATATTAGGTTAGGTTTTGGATTTGTGAAGTAAAGCTCTTACCAACACTGTTCATTCTGACAGAACATTTTAACATTTTAATTTAGTTTTAGTCTAATCCTTATTAGTTTTAGTCTAGTTTTAGTCGACGAAACACCATAAGAATTTAGTCGACTACATCTACACTAGATTTAGTCATTAAAAAAAAAAAAGGGTAATGTATTTTCTTCAGTAATAATGTCTCTGAATGAAAGTAAACTAGTCCTAACCTGTTCCTGCTGGTATTCAGGTTCCAAGCGTTAACATATTTATATTTAAAGTGGTTCTCTTTTGGTCTCCTGTCGTCTTCCCGAGGCTCTAACAAATGTTTGTGTCTGACATCACTTCAGCGACGCTCAAAAACCTGAGTCTGATTGGATCTCTTCTCAACTCCTCTCCTTTTGATGGATTTAGTCTCTGTTCTTTTTTATTTAAAAGTGTCGATACAGTTAGTCAGAGTTTTCGTTCTCATTAATTACTTTTTTTCTTTTTAGCTTTCTGATGCTAATGTTCAGTCCAAACTCTCTCAAAAGTAACAGAAAATCCACATTTCCTTTGCTTTTCTCTGTTATTTGCCCAAATTCAAGCCTCTGGGCTGAATAAATGTCGCCCCCAGTGCTCTGTAATACAAGGGGGCGGGACTTCATACCTGTCAATCACCAAAGCAGGAATATGATTGGTGCTGATGCTTTGTCGCACTTGGGCTGTAAATAATCACCCCATTTTTCACTTTTATGGCAATTTATCAATATTTCTTCCGTCAAAACTACAAAGACTATCCTTAAATATGTGTAAATGTTTATAAAAATGATATATTTTTTAACAAGACATTATTATATGAACTGACTCCTTTCAGACGTGTTTAAAGATCATCATTTCTTCACTGTTTTCTTCTTATTTCAATACTTTCTTTACTTTCGAGCCGTTCTGAAGCTCTCCTTGCCACCGTCCAAACTGAAAAAAAAAAAAAAAGAGAAAAGCCTATAGCTGTGGGAAATTCCAGCTCTGTAATGTGACTGCACTCGCTGTCCTCGGTGTATAACATTATACTGATCCCAGGACTGAGCTACTACAGCCCCAGATGTCTGCGCTCGCTCCAGAAACACTGGCAAAGTCATTTCATTTGGAAAAAGTCGAAGAAGTATGTGAGAAAGTAGGGGCTAAACTGATATTATTGCGAAAAAAGCCAACGCAGACCTGTTATTTATTGGATTCTAGATGTTTTGTTCCAGCGATTGCTATTTTTACACTGTATTTTTCCACAGTTGATCATGATTCAGGCGCGTTTCCAGGATTCCCTCGTTTGCCAAAAGAGAAAACTACGCAGGTTTTTCGAACGAGACCAGATGGGACTCAAAGCAGCGCTGTAGTGTGCTTTTGGTGAAGTGGAGGCACGTGAGACGAGGCCTGATGGAGTTTCCATTCAGCCGTGTCATACTCACAACACTGCTTTTCCAAAAGGATCATACACGGCCCCTTCTCCAAACTTTAATTGAGAGAGTCTCTAATTTAATAATGGCTTTGACAAATGTTGGTTGGGAATTCCCTGACTGAAAAAAGAAAAAGATTTACAGCCCTTTAAATGTCTCATATTCTTTAGTGAGAGGCTTGTTCAGTTAAAAATCCCAAAGCCACAAATGGAGCCGGTTTCTCCTGAGCTTCTGGAAGACCTCGCCTGGTTTACTGTTACATAGTGAGCGACAATGGACTTTAAACAGAGATTACACCATTTATTTTTACTGTTGCATTTAGTTTTTCAGTGTAATCTCCTAAAGTTTATTGTAACATGGATAATCTGTGAAAAAATGAGACCTTAAGACTTAATCTAGGCTTTATTATCAAGGATTTTCATAGAAATGAGCAGGATTTTGTCCAATCACAGCTCACTTCAGGTAAAAAGGAGCGCTCCCATTGGTCGACACTGATGTCAACAACGAAGGAACTAGGAAGGAAATAAACCAAGGAAATGGGTTATTCTGTTGGAAATATGTCTTATTTTACATCAAAACAACTTAAAGACAGAGATAATTCCAGGATCACTACAGTCTACAACGATAAAATAATAAATAATGAAAGTTTCAGGTCAGATCTAAACTTTGATTTAATTTAACGTATTTTGTTGTGAAAAAATGCTCTGGTTTCACTTATTTTTTAAATTAAAGAAGCAGAAATGGTAACTAATTACTCGCTTTATTCCACTGTAAAGTTCTCAAGCTCAATTTAAAGTTATTGTCGCTCACATCAACTGAATCTGCACATGCTCAGTTAATCAGCAAATATCTTTAACCAGGACACAGTTTTATGTTCTCCAGGACCATATCTGTGTTTCTTAGTGGCTTACGCTGTTTTTTTAAAATCTAAACACAAAAAAAGAATCCTTAAAGCACCTCTGTGTGAATAAACTCCCTCAAATTCATTCATTTCTCAACATAAAACTGGGAAATATAAAGTATTTCTGAAGGAGTAACGGTCCTATGTGAGTTTCCAGCAGTAATTATTGGTAAACATCATGAAACATCACTCATCGTTGCTTTAAAAACCCACTCGGAGCCGATTCTCACGACGCTCTAAACGCCTGCATCCATTACTTATATTCCACTTATCCACGTTTATGGAAATGTTACACACATACATTAAATTTCATAGATTCTACAGCGTAATAAACTCTTAATCACATTATTTTTATAGTTTTCCTGATGTTATCCCCGTCTGCCGTAACGCAATCTTCTCTACAAAAACATTTGCAGAGAAAGCCGTGCATCTGTGTTTTAACTCCGAGCCGAACCTGTGCATTGAAGTGGTCCGAGCCGCAGAATGGAAATGTGGTCTTCATTTGAGCCCCGAGCCTTCAAAAAATAAAAAAAAGGACCCCGGCTCGGTGCAAACTAAGAGTTAAAAGCAGAGCAGTGGATTTTTTGTTGGATGTGTTGGCCCCTTCCCCGTAATGACAATCCCAGACGGCTATTATCAGAGGTAATAGTAGCAGCAGAGAAGCCCCCTCCCCTGTTATTCCTATTGCTTCATATATAGGCCTCTCTGACCCAAAGGGAATCTCCCCGCACAAATTCCCTTTTAATTATTATTGGTGATTATCCCAAAGTGAGATTTCACACGCACAGCTCAGGGGTCCGAGAGCGAGGGGACGCTCCAGGTTCCTGCCAATCCTTTTAAAAAACACTAAAGTTAAAGGAAATGTAAGAAACGCGGAGTTCAAAACAAAACAAAACGCTAACGTGGCTGGATTCATAAACAAAACAATGTCCACTTTTTCGATTTAAAGCCAAAAACACGTCTGTGAAGCTGGAGACGTCCCAGAACGACGGCCAAAGATGTAAAACTTGATCTTGTTTTGTTATTTTTAGAAAGAACAGGATCTCAACTCCTTTTTTTTTCAGATGATATTGTCCTGTTGGCTTCACGGAGCTGGGACGGTCCGCAGCAGTGAGAATAAACACCTGTAAGTCTCATTCTGAGGTGGAAGAAGAAAGGTTTGTCTGAGTTTCTGAAGGATTTGAACTATCTTTTTAATTCAGTTTATTTTGTGAAGTTGGCAACAATAGAATTCTTTCATTAAATCTGAAGCGTAGACCGAAAAAAAAAATAATATTTTGGTCACGAGCTCTGGGTCAGGACAAGATGGTGACATTTGGAATCTTTTATTAAAGTTTGAATGTGACATTTCATCTTCATTTGAGTTTTACAAAAGTTATGTTTTAACATTATTTTCCTCCTTTTATGGAAATTGTTTGTAATGGATTTAAACAGGTTTTTCAGATTTGAACAGGTTTTAGTTGGATTTGAACAGGTTTTAGTTAGATTTGAACAGGTATTAATCAGATTTGAACAGGTTTTAGTCAGATTTGAATAGGTTTTAGTTGGATTTGAACAGGTTTTAGTTAGATTTGAACAGGTTTTAGTTAGATTTGAACAGGTATTAATCAGATTTGAATAGGTTTTAGTTGGATTTGAATAGGTTTTAGTTGGATTTGAACTGGTATTAGTCAGTTTTGAACAGGTTTTAGTTGGATTTGAACATGTGTTTTTCAGATTTGAACAGGTTTATTCAGATTTGGACAAGTTTTAGTTGGATTTGAACAGGTTTTAGATAGATTTGAACAGCTTTTAGTTGGATTTGAACAGGTTTTAGATAAATTTGAACAGCTTTTAGTTGGATTTGAGTTTTAGGTGGATTTTTTTTTACAGGTTTTATTTATCTTTTTATCTAAATCAAATCCATTAAAAGCTAGCGCCTAAAAACATAACTTTCCAAATGTTTTGAAGGGCCACATAAAACATTGCGAAGGGCCGCATTTGGCCCCTGGGCCTTGAGTTTGACATGTGTGGTTTAAACTGTTTGGTTGGTTTTACATTTAAGCATCATCCTCCTTCTTCCCTCCGTCCTCTCAGTAAAACCAGTCGCTCTGTTCATGAGACGTTTTTAAACTTAATGAATGACCCTGAACACGTCTGGACTGAACGCTTCTAAATCAAACCAAAACCTTTCGTTGTTGTAAATACACTGGTTTGTTTCTGATGTTTTTGGTGTAGAGTCTACTGTAAGAACTCTGGGAAAATGAAAGTCTAAATCCTGTTGGAGCGGGAGCCCTGTTACTCAATCTGTGAATGTTCTCATGTGTGACCTCACTCTAACAGTGGAGTTAATGCTCGGCCGGAGGCTACAACACAATCCCCCGAAGCCCACCCACGCCACGTCCACCCGGGGCTCCCCATTACACACCACCCGCTCTGGGACAGAATAAACGTTTCCACAGACTTCAGGAAAAATAAGACCCAGAGAGAGGAGCACAATGGCAACATGAACCTGGTTTTATCTGGAGACACCTGTCGTTTCTTTACTGTTGCATTTAGTTTATTGTAACAGGAATCATCTGAAAAAATGAGACTTTAAGACGTGATCTAGTCTTTATAATTAAGGGTTTTAAAAGAAATCAGCAGGATTTTGTCCAATCACAGCTCACTTCAGGTAAAAAGGAGCGCTCCCATTGGTCGACACTGATGTCAACAACGAAGGAACAAGGAAATAAACCAAGGAAATGGGTTATTCTGTTGGAAATACGTCTTATTTTACAGAGAAACAGCTCAAAAAAGATAAAAATAGAGAAATGGGAGCAAATGAAACATGGATAAATGTTGCTTCGACGCAGTGTTTAATGAGACAGAGATAATAACAGGATCACTACAGTCTACAACGATAAAAGTTTCAGCTCTAAACCTTTATTTAATGTAAAGTATTAGTATTTTGTGGTGAAAAATTGGTCCGGTTTTACCTTTTTTTAAATAATAGAAGCAGGAAAGGTTAGAGGTGGAACTAAGACCAAGACAAAAAAACTAAATCAGGAACTGGAGCTTTAACATTGTCCAGGACTTATTTTATTAGTTCTGTCCTGACACAGACAGTACAGTATATATATCCATGTATATATAGAGCCATGTTATCAGTTTGAAGAAGTTTATTGAGTGTTTTCCAAGTTAAGACAATTACTTATTACAGTTACTTGAGTTTAGTGTCAAAGTTTCAGTCTTTACTTCCTTGATTTAGTTGGTGACAGCTCCAGACTGTCCCAAAATATTAAAAAAAGGGTTAAAATCTGGGCAAAAACATCACATGAAAGAAACAGAGATAGAGACCCCAGAGACACAGAGACCAACTGTGTTTATTTATTGAATTTTCCGTCCCAAAAAGCCTCATATATTCCCTTGTCTTACATTTATTTAAACTTAGTTCTCTTCTTTTTATCAGTACCTTTCTTTTCAGCAGCGTTTCACTCTGTAGACCCTTTAAAAGACTAAAGGAAATGTTAATTCTGCAGGTTTGTCTGTAAAAGAGAGGCTAGTTTTCCTCGTTTTCAAGTGAATTTAAAGCATTTATTGTCTATTTATGGCTCACAGATAAACACAGATGTCAGTCGTGGAAATGTTAAAAGTGAAAACTCGACGATTGATCTTGTTAAATCTACTCTACAAGTCATTTAACAGGATTTATTTTGTTAAAAGTGTTTATTATTCACTCCTTCTCTTTTTATTATTATTGAAACGCTCTTTTATTGAAACCATCTTAAATAAAGACTCATTTGTTTTTGGAATAACAGTTTAATAGTAGTTTTATTTCATTATTCCTCCATAAAATGCATTACTCTTTATATTTCAGTGGCTAGTTTTAGACTAAACTATGAAACTACTTTAGTATTTGTTGGACGCCGATGCTCCTCTGACCTTTGGAGCGTTGAGAGTTTTATTTCCTGACATGTCTCTCTGTTTGAGTCGAGGAGTCTCGGAGGTGAGCGGCTCCTGTTTGAAGTCTCCGGTGAGCGTCAGAGTGAAGTCCGTCGTGTCCCGATCCTCTCACATTTGGCGGTCGGCGCCGGTCGTGCCGTAATAACCGGGTTCTGTGAGTTTTCGGAGGCCGGAGCGGAGCCAGTGCATTGCTCTCTGCTGATGTCACGCCGCGAGTGCCTCTCTCTCTGATTTTTGTTTTCGTGTGACGCCAGCTGCAGCTGAGTAACCGACCGGCTCCGAATCACTGGTTTCTCCAGAGAGCGACCTTTAGCCTCGGAGAGTCTGCTCGGCTGCTGCAGATGAAAACAGTGGACAACTGATTAGCCCCAGTCTTCGGGCAAAGCATCTGTTAAAAACATACAAACTTAGGCAACAACGGAAATGTACTTTGTCTTAAGACACACTCAAGTCAAACTCAAGGCTCGAGGGCCAAATGAGGTCCTTTTGCAATGTTTTATGTGGCCACCAAGGCTTTAGTTTTAACTGGATTTGAACAGGTTTTAGATGGACTTGAATCCAATTTTGTTTATTTGTTCATGAAATCTTAAGACCGTTTTTGGTACTAAGATAGATATAATCTGTTCAAATCCAAATAAACCTGGTCAAAACCATCTAAAACCTGTTCAAATCCAAATAAACCTGGTCAAAACCATCTAAAACCTGTTCAAAACCATCTAAAACCTGTTCAAATCCATCTAAAACCTGTTCAAATCCAAATAAACCTGGTCAAATCTGACTAAAACCTGTTCAAATCCATCTAAAACCTGTTCAAATCCATCTAAAACCTGTTCAAAACCAGCTAAAACCTGTTCAAATCCATCTAAAACATGTTCAAATCCGACTAAAACCTGTTCAAATCCGACTAAAACCTGTTCAAATCCAAATAAATCTGGTCAAATTCGACTAAAACCAGTTCAAATCCAACTAAAACCAGTTCAAAGCCAACTAAAACCTGTTCAAATCCATCTAAAACCTGTTCAAATCCATCTAAAACCTGTTCAAATCCAACTAAAACCTGTTCAAATCCATCTAAAACCTTTTGAAATCCAACTAAAACCTTTTCAAATCCATCTAAAACCTGTACAAATCCATTTAAAACCTGTTCAAATCCAACTAAAACCTGTTCAAATCCAAATAAAACCAGTTTCCTTAAATGGAGGAAATGAATGTTAAAGATAACTTTTGTAAAACTCAAATGAAGATGTATTTCATTCAGTTTGAGTTTGACACCACTGTCTTAAGATAATATAATTATTATACTATTATAACAGTGTCCAAACAGCATTAATGAATAAATACATGTATTAATAACTGTTCACTGAAGGAGAGGATTTACTTTTCTTACAACACTCCAGAGATAAGCCTGTTGTATTGTTTTATTCTGTATATTCTCTGTGAGTGCGACAAACCCCAAATACCACTTATTGTACAATCTGTGCCTCTGACAACTTCCTCTAAACAGTTAGATGCAGGTAAATCAAGCGGGAGCGAGGCTGAAGGGAGTGAACGCTGTGTTAACAAACCCTGGGAGGTTTTCAGTCGTCAGTGAAGGAATGAGGCTTTTTATGCATCCGTCCGACCGGCGTAGAGCCACTGGGGGTAAATACCGAGTGTGTGGTCCCGGCTCAGCGCGGTCCTGTCCCGGGACGATCTACGGAGACTCATCAGGACCTCTATCGGAGTGTGTCATCAGTGAGTTAGAGATAAACTCTGAGAGAGATGTCTGCAGATGTTTAAAGGTCTAAGGTTGTGTTTTAGTTTCAAAATGAGACGCTCTTTCTGGTGTTTTATTGATCTATCCTGGTCCTATTCTGATGCTAAACCCACCAACTTTCACTTTCTTCGTCTGAATTGTCTGCGCTGAGCCTCGTCTCGACATAAAGAAGTGAAACTAACCGGTTTATGGGCTCAGATATTTGTAATAACCAGATCTGACGTGTTTAAACCTTGGTTTACATGTTTCAGTCCATTATCGGATTTCTTTTATTGTATTTGTGGCTTTTCTTCCTTGTCTTTTTGCCTTTACATGATCTTCCAGCCTCCTCTTATTTATCACAGTCTCCAAATCAATGCAATGCAACAAAAAACCTTGTAAGAAGTGACCTAAGACATGAGTTACCTTTGGACAGTCTGTTATTACGCCTCAATGATAACTTCAAACCCACAGTTAATCAACACAATGTGGTTATTGATGATTCATGTCCATATTTTGCCTGAAAACTGGTTCTGTATCTATCTATTTGGGTTTTTGACAGATAATTTCAATTTAGTCTTAGTGTTTTGACTGAACTACAATTTAGTTTTGGTCATAATTTAGTTTTAGTCGATTAAAAATAAGAATTTATATCTACAATAGATTTTTTTTCTTCAGTAATAATGTCTCTGATTTAAAGTAAACTAGTCCTAACCTGTTCCTGGTATTCAGGTTCCAAGTGTTAACATAGTTTCTATTTAAAGTGGTTCTCTTTTGGTCTCCTGTCGTCTTCCCGAGGCTCTAACAAATGTTTGTCTCTGTTTATTTTCATTTTTATTTAAAAGTGTCGATACATTTAGTCAGAGTTTTCTCATTACTTACTTTTTTATTTCATTTTTGTTTTGTTTTCAACCACAGAAACATGTTGTAAGTGTTGACGTGTCCATTTTCTTGTGTCATTTCCACTTTTATTCAATAGTCAGAGCCTTAAATATTCACGTGGAGCAGGTTCAGAGCTGGATTTGACTCCAATAAGTATTTTGTGACACACTTTCTACCTTTTCTCCGTCCTACAGCAGCCGTCAGACGGGGTTAGCTTCGTTTCTGTTCGGTGACTGTCCTCCGTCACTTTGGAGCGCTGCTGTGTTTGGGTTGGTCTCTTTGATCACAGATCATGTTAAAGAGTAAAACTGCGTTAGCGGAGCCGTGGAAACATGAGCCTCGTGTTTGTCTTTGTGGCTTCCCGCCGTCGATCGCAGCGAGCGCAGAAGGAATGGGACTTTCCTCGCGGCGCACGAGACACGCCGCTGCCGTCGGATTAAATATCACTTTATTCAAACAAATCAGCGTCGGACGGAGGGCATCCCGTGCTTCCAGAGAGAAAAAAATGGAATATAGTTCAACAGTTTTCCAGTTTTGGGAAACAATAGAGTACGTGATGTGCTTTTAAAGGTTTATTCGAGGCTGTTGGTAAAGCATTAGAGGCCATTAATGAGTTCTCACACATTAATAAAGAAACTATTGACTCCACTTGTTCATTTTCTAGCACTTTTACCACATTTACAGACAACGATTCCCACCTTTAACGCCATTTTAAATGTAGGAAAATACAATACAATAAAGCTAGAGCAAAGAATGATTTTTGATGATGATTTTCTGAATGATTTAAAACAGCAATTTCATTCATAAACTTTCTGTTTTGAGCTGGTCTGCTCAGAGCACAATCAATTTTAACAAGAAACAATGGTAACTATTTATTTTTTTTTTCTTGTATTTACTGTTGATAAATTGGTATCAGAGTATACGCTAAAGAGATGAATGGAGCGGTCAAACCTGCTGCTTTTTATTCTTTTTACGGTGGATTTAATGTCTATTAAAGCTCACACACTAAATATCTGTTATTAAATATCTGTGAAATAAAGTGGATCGGTACAAAATAGTAAATAAAAGCAAGGAAACTGTCTCAAAAAGATGAGTATTTGCTTGTATTTCTGCTCTAGACAGATCAAGATTTCCAAAGTATTTAAAGGTCTATTCAGAATATCATTGAGGTGAATTAAGCAGTGTTAAATTTACTGTTTAATCCTGTAATAAGGTCTTTTTTTAATCTTATTCTAAAATATTCTTATCACTCTTAACCATCTGCAGGATTCATGTTTTAGAATTATCCATTTTTCTTCTCTTTTTACGCATTTGCAGCTCATAAAGAACAGGAAAAACGCTCATTAGATCTGATTATGTTCACTTTTTCAGAATAATTACAAAATAGCACCAAACTAAACTGCTTTGTGCGTTGATGCCGAGCTCTACAGATAAAAAAGGAAAAATGGAGTTAAATGGAGGATGTTGCACAGTGCATTCTGTCTGATTAAGTCTGAATCTTTTTATGTTTCAAAACCTTTCCTATGGTTTTTACAAAGACAAAAAGCAGCATAAATACAAACGTTATGTCCTGGAAAAACCCTGGAAAATCTACAAAACACTGAATATACTTTAAAGCAGCTTTATGGTCATTAAAAAGTCATGGAAATCTTGAATAAAAGACACTGGGCTCTTCTTTAAAACTTAAATAATTTATTTACCGCTAGAGCACCACGACAATACTGTGTTACAGAACAGCATAGTGGGTCACAATAACATCATCATCATCATCATCATCATTACAAAACAACAACAAAGACATAAAAATAACAGCTCTATCGTGACAAAGTCGTGTGTAGTTCTCGTTTGTTCGTCTGGCAGTAAGTTCACTGGCACAAAAAGTGGGTCGGGATCAAAATCACGGACACTAACTCCACGAAGAGAAAAGAGCTAAAGGATGAAGGCCTGTTGAAGGGTGCGTTAACTCTTTTAGTTTAGTCTATAAAAGCATTTTCAACGTTAGCATATTTATCTTATCTTTAAATAGTCGAGATGAGGTGTTGTTCTCAGCGGGATTTCCTGATTGTGAACAAAAACAGAACCATTCAAATGTCAGAAGACTTCAAAACGGAAACAAATGACGTCTAAATTTGACTTTGCAGTGTTTTTCAGCGTTAGTTTGACCCCGAAGAGTCCTTGGTGACTCCACACGAGCCGTAAATAGATTAAAACGTCCGGAAATTGAATCTCGTGATGGTGAATTATGTATTATGTTTATTATGTTTATTATGTTTATTATATTATTATACTTCTCGGCGGACTCTGGAGCAGCTGCTGCCGACTGAGTTCTGCTGCAGGAGACGGATTCTGAGCGATTCTTTAACGTTTTTTCTTTAAATTAAGGTGTAAGAAGTTGTCGATAGCTGTAGTTAACACCAAAACTCCTGTGAAAACCAGCCCTGTCTCATCTTTTGCTTCTGAAACAACGAGCCATGGATAAACAAAGACAGAGAGGCTCGGCTAAACATTAGCAAAACATTAGCAAAGTCACTACTTTCTTAGCAGCAGCTGCAACTTTTACCTGACATAATAATACCAGCCTCATTTATGCTGGAATAATGTCTTTCTACAGCTGCATTCATCAAAATTACTCACTTGGTCGCTGTTTATTACAAATCTTTTTCAGTGAAATCACCATCAATCATATTTTTTGACGGAAAGAAGCATGAAAAATGGCGACAGATTCTTGGATTTGTTTTGTTTTCTTAAATCTTGGGAATTTGCAAAGTCACACAATTTTATTATATTGTGTTTTGGTCTTTTTTTAGATGACACTGGATTTAAAACTGCACCGGGTTTTATTTAGAAGCAAAACAAAACGTACAAATCCTCCTGAAGTGACTGCACCCTTGAGGCCGAAATACAACTGTGTCAGTGCAAAAGGGATGAAAAAGACGAGACGAAATGAGCGTGTTAGTGGAGAAATAAAAGCTTCATGTTGGTAAAGAGACCCTAAAACATTATTATGAATGAACATTTATATCAAACACTTTCTTTACTCTTTCACAAAACAAACGCTTCCAAAATAAACCTTCAACGTCACATACAAACGCCATATCTACACTTTCAAATCCACATTTTGGTATTTTACACATATCTTTAATCGTGTGTGTCTAAAATTAAAGTTTAACGTTTGCTATTGTAAGTTTCTCTGTAAAAATACCTACGTTTATATTTTTCGAGACGAGCTGAGGAGGAAGGTCACGAATTTTGATCAAATTTTGACTCTCTTTTTCAAAATAATGGCATCAAACGTTAAAATAACAATAAAAATAGTTAAATAAAACGACAAACCGCACTCTGCGAGGAAGTTCTTTACAAAGCAGACTGAAATGAAGTGAGGACAAACACAAAAAAACGAGGACATGGAGTAAAAGTGAAGAGATAACTGAGCGGGACTGTGGGACTTTCACATATAGACAATATTTAATACTTGTACTTCCAGTGTTTGCCTTACTCTCGTGTCTCGGAGGGCCTTCAAAGGTTAAACAAAAAGAACAATAACAACTATACAAAAGCCTTTTCCAGAACAATGTGTGGAGTGTGGATGGGTCCTGACTGTAGTGTCGTCAGTGTGAGCCACATTTAGGACTTTAATACCACTGTTCTGTCAGAAATAGTAAAAAACAACGTGAGGAGGCCACAGAGACTGATTAATGCATCAAAAAGCAACTTATACAAATAAATGTTGGCCTTTTCCGCCAAGATTTAGAAATATTTAACAGAAAAAATGAACTGTATTGACCCTGAAACTAACTGAGCTTCACAAAAAGGTCACAAAAGCATAAAATTACTGTTCCTTTTTTGTTCTTATGATTGGGATGTTGTATGTTTTTATTGTTTATTTGTTGTATCATTATGAAATGGCATGAATTAATAAATAAAGACTTAATTTATCAATAAAATGAATCGATGATGACACTGGACAACGCAAAAACCCCAAAAGAGACTTTAACTGTCACAGACTCACTATTGAATTACACTATTTATATAAAGCTTATAAAGCCAGAATTTGAAATATTCTTCCACTTTTTACTAATTCACAGCTACAGAACTTTTGGTGCTTTTTCTTATCTTTGATTTGAAGTTCTTCTTAATCCTTTGGAAGCTGCTCTTTCCTTTTTTCTGTCGATGTCTAAAACAAAAAGCTACCGACGAGTTTCTTGTTCTTGTTTGTCCAAATACGGGTAAATTATTTATATATCCATGCTTATGTTAATCAGGAGCTTGTTAACAGGTTGATAAAGAAGATATTGGGCTTGTTTATGCCATAGAGGGTCAAATACGATGGTTGTTGTCTATTAAAGCTCATTAAATGAACTAAAACGAAATATCTGTTATTAAATATCTGTTAAATAAAGTGGATCGGTACAAAATAGTAAATAAAATCAAGGAAACTGTCTCAAAAAGATGAATATTTGCTTGTATTTCTGCTCTAGACAGATCAAGATTTCCAAAGTATTTAAAGGTCTATTCAGAATATCTTTCAGGTGAGTTAAGCAGTGTTAAATTTACTGTTTAATCCTGTAATAAGGTCTTTTTTTTATCTTATTCTAAAATATTCTTGTCACTCTTAACCATCTGCAGGAGTCTTGTTTTAGAATTCTCTTTTTACGCATTTGCAGCTCATAAAAAACAGGAAAAACGCTCATTAGATCTGATTACGTTCACTTTTTCAGAATAATTACAAACTAAACTGCTTTGTGCGTTGATGCCGAGCTCTACGGATGAAAAAGGCCCGTCGTTTTTGCTCAAATTGACAAAACTAAACACAGTGGTATTAAAATCCTAAACCGGACCCTGACGTTGTTGTTTTGCCGGTTTGTCCTGTACCTTCTCGTCCCGCTGTGACTGAAACAGTTCATGAGTCTGTCTGTTACGCTTCAGTTCTGAGGGACTTCTAGCTGCACTTGCAGGACTTGACCTTCATATTGGAGAGCTGCTCTATTTTGGGGGTCTTGCCGATGTAATAGAGGATGGTGAGGGGCTCGAGGTCCTGGGACACGCAGCAGGGGGACGCCGAGGCCTCGGGGTTGATGGTGTTGTAAAGGCCTAGTACCTAATAAAAAAAAAGAGGGGAATAGTGTAAATGTTCAGGTTTATTCCCATTTTATTGTCTTTATTTTGTGTGTGGCCCTACAATGCATTTCAGTGATATTTGGCACTACATTTTATAGTTTAAGCCAGTTTTTGCAACAAAGATAAATAAAATCTGTTCAAATACCTCTAAAACCTGTTCCAATTCAGCTAAAACCTGTTTAAATCCATCTCAAACCTGTTGAAGTGCTACTAAAACCTGTTCAAATCCATCTAAAACCTGTTGAAGTTCTACTAAAACTTGTTCAAATCCTTCAAAACATGTTCAAATCCAATAAAAAACCTGTTAAAATCAAACTAAAACCAGTTCAAATCCATCTAAAACCTGTTTAATTTCTTTTAAATTCAACTTATACCTGTTAAAATCCTTCAAAATGTGTTTGAATCCAACTAAACCTGTTTAAATCCATCTAAAACCAGTTAAAATACATCTAAAACCAGTTTATATACATCTAAAACCTGTTCAAATCCATCTAAAACCTATTTAAATGCATCTGAAACCTGATAAAATCCAATAAAAACCTGTTAAAATCAGACTAAAACCAGTTCAAATCCATCTAAAACCTGTTTAAATCTAACTAAAACCAGTTCAAATCCATCTAAAACCAGTCCAAATCCATGTAAAACCTGTTCAAATCAAACTAAAACCAGTTCAAATCCATCTAAAAACCTGTTTAATTTCTTTTAAATTCAACTTATACCTGTTAAAATCCTTCAAAACGTGTTTGAATCCAACTAAACCTGTTTAAATCCATCTAAAACCTGTTCAAATCCATCTAAAACCTGTTCAAATCTAACTAAAACCTGTTCAGATGCATCTAAAACCTGTTCAGATACACCTAAAACCTGTTCTAATCCAACTAAAACCAGTTTCCATAAAAGGATGAAAAATAATGTTAAAGATAACTTTTGTAGGACTCAAATGAAGATGAAACCTTCAAATTTAAACAAAAGCCACCTTCAGTCCCTGAAAGGATCCTCTTGTAGAGTATATTTACCTTCGAGTGCTGAGTGTCGGCGCTCCACAGATATGGACAGGCCCCGGCGCAGAAGTTGGCCTCGTATCCCTTCGGTTCATGGATCCATCTCCAGCCCAGGTCCTTCTTGAAATCAATGTAGAGCGAGCGCAAGCAGCAGTTGTCCTGGACGTTTCTACATGAACACACACAACAGGACGGTCAGAACGGGTCCGAGGCTCTCTTCATTTAGTCTAATCCTTATTGGTTTAAGTCGACTAAATATAAGAAGAATCATAAGAAAAAATACAAAAGGTAATGCATTTTAAGTGTTTTTCTTCAGTAATAATTTCTCTTTGAATGAAATAAAACTACTTCTAACCTGTTACGGCTGAACACAAATATATCTTTATTTAAAACTGCTTAAATAAAAGAGCACCTTAATCATAATAAAATGAGGAGACGTCTGCTTTCTCTGAATAATAAACATTTTTTAATGAACTGAATCCTGTTAAATGACTGAGGTTTAACATCAATCATCACCTGAAACATTTCCAAAACTGAAATCAGTGTCCATTTGTCTCCATTCTTTTTCTCCTTTTATATTTAAAGCCGTTCTCTTTTCGTCTTCCAAATGTTTGTGTCTGACTTTTTGTTTGGGTTTCATCTGTTTATTTTTTATTCTAAAGTGTCGACACATTTAATCAGAGTTTCCGTTCTCCTCAGTGACTTTTTGTTTCGTTTTGATTCGTCAGAAGAACGGCCCCCGGTCTGCGTCGGTGTTTTTGTCCCGGGAGCGTGGAGGTGTTCTTACCTGGAGCAGTAGGCGGCGTCCAGGGCTCTCTTGGCTCGATGGGGCTTGTGCTGGGACTCGAGGCGATACGAGGGCAGCAGCATCAGCAGCAGGTGAGGGGCCCGAGCGCTGTGCCGCCGCTTCTTAAACACCTTCAGGTCTCCTCCGTGGACGAAGCTGTCGTCGATTCCTGAACGGGACGAGGATGGAGACGGGGTTATGTTGCGTCCCGAGCAGTTTTAGAGAGTGGAACACGAGGCTCAAAGTTGATGTGAGAAGCAGGAAAAACGTGCAGCGTCAGGATCTGAGAGAGTTTGACGAGGACTTAAAGGATCTGCTGCTAACATCTTGGTGCCAGATACCACAGCACACCTTCAAATCCAACTAAAACCTGTTCAAATCCAACTAAAACCTGTTCAAATCCAACTAAAACCTGTTCAAATCTATCTAAAACCTGTTCAAATCAATCTAAAACCTATTAAAATCCACCTAAAACCTGTTCGAAACCATATAAAATCTGTTCAAATCCATCTAAAACCTGTTCAAATCTATCTGACCCTTCTCAAATCCAACTAAAACCTGTTCCAATCCAAATAAAACCTCTTCAAATCCATCTAAAACTGGTTCAAATCCATTTAAACCCTATTAAAAATCATCTAACCTTTCTCAAATCCAACTAAAACCTGTTCAAGTCCAAATAAAATCTGTTCAAATCCATTTAAAACCTGTTCAAAACCATCTAAACCTGTTCAAATCCAACTAAAACCTGTTCAAGTCCATTAAAACCTGTTCAAGTCCAAATAATATTCCTTAAAATCCATCTAAAACCTCTTAATATCCATTTAAACCCTATTAAAAACCACCTAAAACCTGTTCAAATCCACCTAAACCCTATTAAAAACCACCTAAAACCTGTTCAAATCCTTCTAAAACCTGTTCAAATCCATCTAAACCCTATTAAAACCATCTAAAACCTGTTCAAATCCATCTAAACCTTATTAAAAACCATCTAAAACCTGTTCAAATCCATCTAAAACCTGTTCAAGTCCAAATAAAACCTCATCTGTATCATTGGTGGCATTGATCAAAACCACACTGTGTGAAAGGAGCTTAACAGATGCAGACGTCAGGTTCTCGTCTTGAAAATGTGCGGATCTCCAGAAGCAGACGTTATTTTTGTTCCAATGAGGAGAAATTTTCCACTTGACTATTTCAGGATTACAACACACGGATGTCAGAGCCAAGAGCACTGTTATGTCTGAGCAATTTAAGACAATTTTGGAAATGAAAACAGAATATACTGTATGTACTTTCACTTAATTCAGAAAAGCAAGAAATTTCAAGTGCAATGATAAGAAATAAGTAAAAGACAAGAAGTGTTTGTTTTCCTCGTTATTCTAAATTTAAATCCCTGCTTTTGGACCGAACTCTGGCCCCACAGAGAGTTCAGATCAGGCCGTGACTTCAGAGCATCGTTCTACAATATCTTTAAAGCTATTTTTGTCGTCTTTTGTCGACACGAACCTGCAAAGCGAGCCTCCAGTTCCTCGCTCTTGTTGGGGATGATGTTGTTGTTGGACGGTACGAAGGTGCAGCAGGGACAGTGCAGGCTGATCTTGAAGCCGCTGTTTCTATCTGCACGGACGAAAATCACACTGTTACCTGCAGAAACCGCCTCTGAGACGGTTTAGCGACGAGGAAGAAGCACGTACCTCTGTGATTGAGCCACTCACTCACTGCTTCTGTGACGTCGAAGGAGAGCCACTCCCCTTCGGTCTGAGTCCGGACCACTTTACTGTCGATGTATCTCTGAGTGGGCGACGTCAGGTCTTTGTGTCCCAGAATCTGAAGCAACAAACACACCAGAGGTTTGATGGTTTAGTTTAAACTTTTCACAATTTACACAATCAACGGCGGCCATTTTGACTACGTAGCACTCACATGTCATTTGAACAGGTTTTAGATGGATTTGAACAGGTTTTAGTTGAATTTGAACAGGTTTTAGTTGAATTTGAACAGGTTTTAGTCTGATTTGAATAGATTTTAGTCGGATATGAACAGGTTTTAGATGGATTTGAATAGGTTTTAGTTGGATTTGATCAGGTTTTAGATGGATTTGAACAGGTTTTAGTTGAATTTGAACAGGTTTTAGATGGATTTGAACAGGTTTTAGTTGAATTTGAACAGGTTTTAGTTGGATTTGAACAGGTTTTAGTTGGATTTGAACAGGTTTTAGTTGGATTTGAACAGGTTTTAGTTGGATTTGAACAGGTTTTAGTTGGATTTGAACAGGTTTTAGTTGGATTTGAACAGGTTTTAGATGGATTTGAACAGGTTTTAGATGGATTTGAACAGGTTTTAGTTGGATTTGAACAGGTTTTAGATGGATTTGAACAGGTTTTAGTTGGATTTGAACAGGTTTTAGATGGATTTGAACAGGTTTTAGATGGATTTGAACAGGTTTTAGATGGATTTGAACAGGTTTTAGATGGATTTGAACAGGTTTTAGATGGATTTGAACAGGTTTTAGTTGGATTTGAACAGGTTTTAGTTGGATTTGAACAGGTTTTAGATGGATTTGAACAGGTTTTAGTTGGATTTGAACAGGTTTTAGATGGATTTGAACAGGTTTTAGATGGATTTGAACAGGTTTTAGATGGATTTGAACAGGTTTTAGATGGATTTAACAGGTTTTAGTTGGATTTGAACAGGTTTTAGTTGGATTTGAACAGGTTTTAGTTGGATTTGAACAGGTTTTAGATGGATTTGAACAGGTTTTTGATGGATTTGAACAGGTTTTAGATGGATTTGAACAGGTTTTAGTTGAATTTGAACAGGTTTTAGTTGAATTTGAACAGGTTTTAGTTGAATTTACACAGGTTTTAGTTGAATTTGAACAGGTTTTAGTTGAATTTACACAGGTTTTAGTTGTATTTGAACAGGTTTTAGTTTGTTTTGAACAGGTTTTATACAGATTTGAACAGATTTCTTTTATTTGTTCATGAAATCTTAAGCCATCTTTTGGAACAAAGCCTGTATTAAATAAAGCCTGATCAAATCCGTTTAAATCTGTTTGAATCCCACTAAAACCAGTGTCTATAAAAAGAGGAAAGTCATGTTAAAGATAAATGACTCAAATGAAGATGAAACCTTAGATTCAAAATTTAATAAAAGCTTCCAAGTGTCTTCGGCCCTTCAACACTTTAGAGTTTGACTCCACGGACGTATCAGAATAAAATAATCCAAAGGTATTTTAGGAGAGAATCCGCATTTGCAGCTGGAGTTTGGGAGTATTTAGTTTTGAGGCTTCACTGATGGATGGTCCAGGTTTGGGAGGAGCTCTGAGACCGGAAACAGAGCCCCGCCGCCGCGCTGTCCTTCACGGCCCCGGTGTTTGTTTTGGCCCCGGCTCCGTCTAATGCCTAAAACACTGCTCCTAATGGCGCTCTCTGAGAACCGCAGAAGGGGACCCTGAAACACCGGAGACGTGGACCCGACGGAGACCGAAGTCCAGGCCGAGACCGGACGTACACGGGCGAGTTTTGTTAAAGTACGACATGTTTTAGACACGGTTTTTAAAGCTGCGTCCGTCTCGTCAAAATGGCCGCTGCAGAGAGTATTTATTACACAGCACTGGTTCTCAGTTGTTCTCATCTTCTTCATCCACCAACTTTTGTTAAAACCACGCTCCAGCTCTTCATAAAGACACATTACGGTCAGATTTAAACACACAATATGGCCTTTTTCAATCTGTGAAAAAATAAAACCACCAAATAAACTTCTTCTGGGATTGTCCTAAACTAAAGAACGTTGGAAAGTCTTTCAGAATCCACTGTTCTACAAGAAAAGTTACCATTAGATCCTCTTTGTTTTCAGAGTGATCCCTGAGAAATCAATAAAAAAGAACTGTATTTGTGGTTAGAAAGATGATAACATTGACATGGCTTAAACCTCAGTCTCCATCAAAGCAGGAAAAGCTTTTGAGGGTTTATTTTATGGAAAAAATAAAAGTTAATAACCACTGATTTATTTCTCCTCTGATGATCTTCTGGGTTTGACTTTTCTGGAACTTGGATGTTAAATAATTGTTTGCGGAGCTACTGTGTTTTCTACCTTGACCTTGACATATAAATTGTCTTTTATTCAACGAAAGTGTGGAAACTGCAGCATGAGGCAAAGAAAAAGAAGTTTGTGGAGCCCCATTGACTTCCATTCAAGCTTTTTCCAGCTCGGGCACCGACGGAGTCTCTAAAAAAGTGTCCTGACTGAGACCGGGCCTGAACCGCAGAGGTATGTTTGGCTCCAGACCACACTTTGACCCAGTGGACTTTCAGAGACCTTCAGACCTTCGAGAAATAACAGGAAATCCCAGAGTAATGAGGGAGAAGAGAGAGAAATGCAGATGTGATTCGTCGCGGCGCTGACGGCTGGATTTAATGAAGGTGAAGCCGATCATTTCAGAGTGAAGACAAAAAGCTGCGGAAGCTCATATCTGACGACCGCAGCTGCTGTAATGTTAGATTTATATTCTCCTGCTTCACATTTGGACCGTCCTCTGTATTTCAGGAGATAATTAATCTAACAAACAAGAGTCCATGAAGCTAAGATCTGTAATCCAGCATTTCAGGAAACAAACAAGAACGGATGAAAGGAAAATACTTATCACTGGATGTTATTTATTTAATAGAAAACACGATGGGAACACAAAGTCTGGTTCGTTTGTGAAAGAGAGTCTGGAGATAGTTCAGACTTTAGACCAAACGCAGGGAGTCACGGCCGATTAAACTCATGAAGAAGAATGAATGGAGGGAAACAGATAGAACTAGTAACACAGAGATTATGATAGTAGTGTCAATGTAATTATTATCATACATTAAATTAAATTAAATTAAATTAAATTAAATTAAATTAAATTAAATTAAATTAAATTAAATTAAATTAAATTAAATTAAATTATTTAAGCATTTCAGTTCCTCTGTATGTTGGGTATATTTAGAGAAATTGACAATAAAAACCACACTGAACTAAAGCTGGGACTTAACATTTACCGAATTGGTACTAAACCAAGACTAAACCTGGTCTAAACCTGGACTAAACCAGGACTAAACCAGGACTAAACCAGGACTAAACCAAGACTAAACCAGGACTAAACCAGGACTAAACCAGGACTAAACCAAGACTAAACCAGGACTAAACCAGGACTAAACCAGGACTAAACCAGGACTAAACCAGGACTAAACCAAGACTAAACCAGGACTAAACCAGGACTAAACCAGGACTAAACCAAGACTAAACCAGGACTAAACCAGGTCTAAACCAAGACTAAACCAAGACTAAACCAGGACTAAACCAGGACTAAACCAGGACTAAACCAGGACTAAACCAAGACTAAACCAGGACTAAACCAGGACTAAACCAGGACTAAACCAGGTCTAAACCAAGACTAAACCAAGACTAAACCAGGACTAAACCAGGACTAAACCAAGACTAAACCAGGACTAAACCAGGACTAAACCAGGACTAAACCAGGACTAAACCAGGACTAAACCAAGACTAAACCAGGACTAAACCAGGACTAAACCAAGACTAAACCAGGACTAAACCAGGACTAAACCAGGACTAAACCAAGACTAACCAGGACTAAACCAACTAAACCAAACTAAACCAACTACCAACACCAGCAACCAGACTAACCAGCAAACCAAGACTAAACCAATACTAAACCAAGACTAAACCAGGACTAAACCAGGTCTAAACCAAGACTAAACCAGGACTAAACCAGGTCTAAACCAGGACTAAACCAGGACTAAACCAAGACTAAACCAGGACTAAACCAGGACTAAACCAGGTCTAAACCAGGACTAAACCAGGACTAAACCAAGACTAAACCAGGACTAAACCAAGACTAAACCAGGTCTAAACCAGAACTAAACCAGGACCAGAACAAAAACCATATAAAGTCTTGATTGAGTGACATTGAAGGGATTTACATGACTATTTTTTAACTTTTATTTATTCACTTTTTCATTGATAAAACCAAAACAAATCTATTTTTTCCACGAACAGCGGTACATTTGTTTTCTTCTGCTTTTTCTCCAAACGTCTCAAACAGATCCACGTTTACAGAACACTGCCTTTACTCCACTGTCACTCACCGTCTTTAACCTCGTTTGTGTTTGAGTCAAATGTCCAGCGTGAGGCTTGCGTTTACTCTGTCCATCCCGGCGTAAACCTCGGGAGGACGGCGCTACCCTCCAGCGTCTCAGAGAGAAGCTTGACTAATGCCGTCCTCGGGCTGTAGCTGCTGGAAATCAAGAGTAATTTGTCCTGGTTTCTCTGGAGCGTCTGATTTATGGACTCGTTCATCGGGGCCAAACCAAAACCCAGCCTCTCCGCCTAAATATTATGAAGTATCTCCAGACGAGGAGCGGAGACGGGGCTCGTACCGTTCGGCCGCAGAAGCGTGTCCTACAACGCTCTCAACGCCGGCTCCGACGCGTGTTTACGTGTTCACCGCAGCTGCTTCTCGTTTAAGAGGTTTCTTTAAGCGGTTTTTGGAAAGAAATGACAGCTAATAGATCAGACAGCTTCATTACAGATATCTGACTGTTACATTCACGAGCCACTGAGAGGGAACACGCTCGCGGTGCCAAAGCCTGGAGTGGTGAAATTAAAGCAAAAGTGGGATATTTTTAACGAGAAAAACAAGTCATACCTTTGACAAAGTTGCTGTAGAACTGGGTTTAAAGTTTGTAAGAACGACTTTCACAAACCACGCTGAGAAAAGTGATAAATGTGTTAAAGTAGCGACAAATCCAGCTATTTTCAAGCTCTCTTTTTTACTGTTTCATTTAGTTTTTCAGTGTAATCTCCTAAAGTTTATTGTAACAGGAATCATCTGAAAAAATGAGACCTTAAGACGTGATCTAGTCTTTATAATGAAGGATTTTAATAGAAATCAGTGGGATTTTGTCCAATCACAGCTCACTTCAGGTAAAAAGGAGCGCTCCCATTGGTCGACACTGATGTCAACAAGGAAATAAACCAAGGAAATGGGTTATTCTGTTGGAAATACATCTTATTTTACAGAGAAACAGCTCAAAAAAGATAAAAATAGAGAAACAGGAGCAAATGAAACATGGATAAATGTTGGTGATGCTAAAGATTAAAGTTTAAGATCTGCTCTAAACTTTGATTTAATAAACGTATTAGTCTTTTGTGGTGAAAAATTGTTCCGGTTTGACCTTTTTTTTTTAAATAAAAGAAGGAAAGGTTACTGCTGCTGTTTTGTCGTCACCCATGGTTTAATCCTTACAAACAGACTCTGGTACATGACGTAGACTCGTTTGTTTACTCGTCCGCGGTCACGTTTACCTGGTAGAGCTCGATGCGCTGCTCAGGGACTCGCGCTCCGGGGTTTTGGAGACGGAAAATCCTCAGCTCGGCTTTGACCAGGTTGGAGGCGTTCTTCTCCATCGACGACACGTCAAAGGTCAGTCGTCTGAAGTACGGGTTGAAGTGAGTCGGAGAGATGACGTCTGCGGGAAACAAACACAGAGTCAAACCGAAGCAGTGAAGGAGAAGGTTCGTGAATGAAGCCATCGAAGCGTCTAATAATTATCCCTGACGCTTATCCTCTTGAGTGTTTGACAGAGGCTTAAACACTGCCGCTTTTACCGAAGTGACAGCTGCGTTTGCTCCGAGTCCGACAGATACAGCTCAACAGAAAGACTGGAAACAACGGCGAGGTTTAACTAGAGACTAATTAATGTTAGTTTAGTTATTTTACGCTGAAATCTGCACAAAAACCAGAGAAAACCACTTCTATTTCTGCTCCAGGGTTAATTTATTGCGTCTGAAAACAAAAACTAAATAAGAAGTCATCAATGAGAATGAAAACTCTCTAAATGTATCGACACTTTTGAATAAAAATTAATTAATGAGACTAAATCCAATCAAAAGGAGATGAGTTGAGAAGAAATCCAATCAGACTGATGTCATAAAATAAAATAAACATCAAATTAATATCAAATAATGTTAACGAACAATGACTGATCTTGTTAAACCCATTCTTCAGGTCGTTTTATTGTATTCAGTTTGTTAAAAGCAGACGTCTTCTACTCATTTTATTATTATTGAGATGTTTTATTTAAACAGTTTTAAATAAAGATATATTTGTGTTTGGAATAACTTACTGAAGAAAAAACACAAAAATAAACACTGACCTTTATATTTTAGAGACTAGATCTATTGACTGAAAACGAATAAGGCTTAGACTAAATTATGAGTAAATCTAAATTAAAATGAACTCTGCTCTTCAACATTTTAATTCTGGGAGTTTCTGGGAAAGTCCTGCTCAAGTGTTTTCTTTTACGTCAGCTTCAAAACTGTTCTATTTTTAACCCGGCACCCCTCCTTAGTTCGTCCCGACTCTTCGTTTCTCTTTTGACAAATCACCAACGGAGCGTTCATCCGTCTCAAAAACAAACACGCTCCAATCAAAGGCATTAAATGTGGACGCGTCAGAGCTGGGTCCAGGTCGAAGGCTCTGGAACCGGGCTGAATGTGTCCAGTGTTGAGCCGGAGCACAGCCCACTCATTCATAAAGAGCTCTGAGTAAACACGGCGCCTTCGGGAGCTCAAAGGGTGACGGACGGGAAGGAAACGAGGACAGAGGAGTTAGTCTTGGCTCCGTTTGGATGTTTACACTGCCCCGGAGTTTACTGTTGGCTCCTGACCGCCGCTGACCACCGAGGATCACGCGGATTAAACATTTAAAGAGCCACGATTAATGTCTTCGCACGTCTCAGTGTTTTGTCAAAGTGGTGCTATTAGACACAGTCGAACACCGTTTACTGATGCAAATATGTGCATTTAATGTGGCAATAAAACTAAAATACTGTATATCGCTGAGAAAATGCTCTTGTTTTGGGTCATTCCTTCAGTTTTGCAGAAGATTAAAGAAAATCTAATCAAATGCAAGACACAAAAAGGAACATTTCACTTGAATTTTACACCAGATTTGATTTATCTGCAGAGAAATGATGATTTAGTGGCCAAAATCAAACTGATTTCTATTAAAATCCTTAATTATAAAGACTAGATCACGTCTTAAAGTCTTATTTTTTCACAGATTATTCCTGTTACAATAAACTTTAAGTGATTACACTGAAAAACTAAATGACAATTACCCTCTTCTTCACTTTTTAGATGCCTTTAACCCTTTATTTGACTATTTCATTCATAATTTCCTTTATATTTATACAGTTATTTAACATTTATACTTTCATTTGTAGCAAGAGTTTGGTTTGTTTGGTTTTTAGATGAACTTTTAAGGCTCATCCTTATTTCAGACGTTTAAAAACATGATTATTTTGATCTTACTGAGCATTAAACCATAACATCACTCGTCTGTGCTTTTATTTAGTTCAGACATGAAACTGGTGAATATTACTGGTTCAATAAATAATTTCTCATGCAAAATGTCAAAAGAATTACATCTGTTTATGAGAATACGGATGAAATGAGACGCATGTGTTTGTCTAAATGAAAAAATGAATAAGGGCCAGATCTAATAAGCTGTGTAATTTGGCCTGTGATGCTAATTTGTGATTGCGTGGCAGAAAGTGGTTTATTTAGTGAAATAATTACGAAAACTTCACAGAGTTTGGAGCTTAACCGTTAACTCTCTTTTATTGAAAGTGAAACTGGGAGCTTTATGACACAAAACAGGATCAGGACACGTTTGTGCACAACAAGAAAACCACAAACAAACTCAGGACTTTAACTCTTAATTCAAAACATTTATCAGTGAAGAAGTGGAAAGAGAGAAACAAAGGCTCACAGCTGTGGAGTTAAAGAAGAGTTTTTGTTAAACAACCCTAAAAGAAAAGTATAAAAGCCACATAAGAAAACTGTAGTTGTGTGTTGTCTCTCTTTTTCCGCTCAGTTTTTCTAAGTTCAGAATCAAAAGTGAACAATAAAACACTTTTGTGCTGTCGTTATAAATGTTTGCAGTGGTGTTGTGTTCAGTGGTGTTTCCGGTTAAACACGACACAAACGGTTAAGACGTGCTTTCTTTTGGTGAAAAATTTAGGTTCTATTTGCTGATTTTGTGAGTCACAAACCTTGGTAAATCAAGCTGCTTCTCATTTAAATACTATCCTCCCCAAGTTTTGCTTTGAAAGAGAAACTAACACAGATACATCAGCAATGAGACCGGTCACAAAATCCCCCGTGACACCTTTCCGGAGATAAACCGAGTTGTGGCCTTTTACTAAATATTTGACGCATCATTTTAGCGACAAAAACGTGGTTTGTGATGATGCTTTAGTAAATCTGACCCAACGTCAAAAGAAAGTCACTGATTGTTATAATTAAATTGTTATAAAGTGTGTTTTCAGTGGCTTCATTAACTGACATCTGTCTAATATAAAGTGTCCAGAAATACAGACTGCATTGGGACTAAATGTGGTGGGTATTTCAAATTAAAATGCGGTCTAACTAAGTGTGTACAGAGGTTGTATTTCCTTGAGGCCTTACATAACGTACAGTTGTGTAGTAGATGTTTGTGATGAAGACAGACAGGGAGGAGACGTCTGAGTAAAAACCCGGCTCAGAGGTATTTCATAAAGAGCTGTGAGAATCCTGAGAGCTGCTCCACAAACACGAGACTGGACTGGACTCAGTAAACCTGGTCTGGAGAGGATTCAGTCATAATACTCTTTAACATCCACTGTTCTGAAAATATAGAAGCTGAAAGAAAGAATTGATGATTTTGTGTCGGTTCAAGAAAATACAAGACTCGGTATAATTGCTGCTGACCTACATTTTTTTTCCCTTCATTTCTTTATTTTATTTTTATTTTTTATTTATTTATTATTTATTTATTTTATTTATTTTTTTATTTTATTTTATTTTATTTATTGATTTTATTTTTATTTTTATTTTTTTGTTTATTTTTTTTTTACTATTATTATTGTTATGTTTTTCTTGCTTTTGTTGTTATAACCATTATAACTATTATTTAATTATTTATTTATGATTGCTAATGTTTTGTTTGTTTTCTTCTGTTCTGTTTTTTTTTTTTGTTTAATATCAGTCTATTATCTGTTTTTACTGAACACTGTCTGTTTATGTTTCTGTAAAAGTCAATAAAAATGTAAAAAAAAAATAATAATGCATGACTGTGGTAGAAAGTGGTTTGTACGTATTATTTCAAACAAAAGCTCAAAGATGGTTGGATTCATCAGTGCATTGTTTGAGTATTTCCCTGTAGTCGTAGCTCGTTATATCTCTGCAGATAAACGAGCTCAGACAGGCGCTGAGCGGAATCCTCCCGAGTTCGAAGGAAAAACGAGACGCACAGAGAAGAAAGCGTGGGGGTAGTTTCAAAAGCAGCGGTCGTCCCACATTACATTACATTTCTGATTCATCTGAAGCTGACGGGAAAATGATCCACCGCAACTGGCGCCGCTGTGGTCTGTGTCTCTGAGTGAGGACAGATCCATCAGAGACAGCAGCGAGAAGAAGAAGAAGAGGGAGAAGAAGACGGAGAAGAGGAAGAAGAAGAAGAGGAAGAAGAAGAAGAAGAAGAAGAAGAGGGTGAAGGAGGAGGAGGAAGAAGAAGAAGAAGAAGAAGAAGAAGAAGAAGAAGAAGAAGAAGAAGAAGAAGAAGAGAGAGGAGGAGGAGGAGGAGGAGGAGGAGGAGGAGGAGGAGGAGGAGAGGAGGAGGAGAAGAAGAAGAAGAAGAAGAAGAAGAAGAAGAAGAAGAAGAAGAAGGAGAGGAGGAGGAGGAGAAGAAGAAGGAGGAGGAGAAGGAGAAGAAGAAGGAAGAAGAAGAAGAAGGAGGAGGAGGAGAAGAGAGAGAAGGAGGAGAGAGGAGAAGAAGAAGGAGAGGACAGAGAAGAGAAGGAGGAGAGAGAAGAAGACGGAAGGAGAAAGAAGAGGAGAGGTGAGAGAAGAAGAAGAAGAAGGAGGAAAAGGAAAAGGAGGAGAAGAAGAGCTCCCACTGACTCTGATCACACAAAAAAACGCAAGAGTTATCTGCACAAAACTAACAAAAATTATAATTCTCTGTGTGTCTCAAACGTCAAAACTCATTCACTTTCTGACAGTTGATCCATTCATTTCCTTCTGTTTATCCAGGATCAGGTTTAGATCTTACTTTGAACTTTTATCTTTGGAGTTTACTGTTGTAGACTGTATTGATCCTGGAATTATCTCTGTCTCATTAAACACTGAAGCATCACCAACATTTATCCATGTTTCATTTGCTGCTGTTTCTCTATTTTTATCTTTTTTGAGCTGTTTCTCTGTAAAATAAGACGTATTTCCAACAGAATAACCCATTTCCTTGGTTTATTTCCTTGTTCCTTCGTTGTTGACATCAGTGTCGACCAATGGGAGCGCTCCTTTTTACCTGAAGTGAGCTGTGATTGGACAAAATCCTGCTGTGGACTGATCATTCTCATCTATTAAAATCCTTAATTATAAAGACTAGATCATGTCTTAAGGTCTCATTTTTTCAGATGATTCCTGTTACAATAAACTTTAGGAGATTACACTGAAAAACTAAATGACAATTACCCTCTTCTTCACTTCTTAGATGCCTTTAACCCTTTATTTGACTATTTCATTCATAATTTCCTTTATATTTATACAGTTATTTAACATTTACACTTTCATTTGTAGCAAGAGTTTGGTTTGTTTGGTTTTTAGATGAACTTTTAGACTCATCCTTATTTCAGACATTTAAAAACATGATTATTTTGATCTTACTGAGCATTAAACCATAACATCACTCGTCTGTGCTTTTATTTAGTTCAGATTTTGGCGTCTTAACCCATCTTCGTCCATAAATAGAACATATTGACGTCACGTGGAGCTGTCACGCGGTAATCAGTTCTCCATGAGTCGACATTACGTCACGCTGAGACAAAACTCCGAGGCGTGAGCTGAAGCTGGACAAAGGAGAGAGTGAAGAGAAGAGACAGGCCTTTTCCCAACGGGACACGGCTCTGACGACGGCGGAATTTCAACACGTCTCCCGAAAAAACACTCCTGTTTCTGTGGAAAATACCTGTGGCCAGACGCTGACCTAAAAACCTACATTTGGATTTAGAGCAGTATCAGGACGGAAATCAGAAACTATCAGCGAAGAAGCTCTTAAAATCAATTTGAAATAAAAAAAGATGATACGATAATGGACAAAGCAGCTGTGAATGGATGTTGTTGCCTTTATGTTCTGAGAGTTATGTCACAAACAGCAACAAAAACAAGGCCAGAAGCACTAGGGAGCACTAATTATTAAAAACATTTGTAATTGCTAAAGACAGTGGCAAGTATTAAACTATATCCTCAGTGACAGAACGTCTCAGAACGATTCAATAATGAAGCACTTTGACAAAAACTTTAAAAACTCTTGTAAAAATGACACTTTGTCGTCTAAATGTGAAACATCTATAACATTATTTTTTACATTTCTACTAAAGACAGGCTATTGATGGTTCAATTCCAACTAAAACCTGTACAAATCCAACTAAAACCTGTTCAAAACCAACTAAAACCTGTTTAAATCCAACTGAAACCTGTTCAAATTCATCTAAACTTGTTCAAATCTGAGTAAAAACTATTGAAATCTAACTAAAATCTACTTAAATCCTTCTAAAACCTGTTCAGATTCAAATAAAACCTGTTCAAATCTGAGTAAAACTGTTCAAATCCAACTAAAACCTATTCAATTCCAACTAAAAACTGTTCAAATCTGAGGAAAAACTGTTCAAAACCAACTAAAACCTGTACTTTTGGAATAAGAATAAAATCAGAAGAGACTGTCGACTCTTGGAAATTTTCTTTTCATCAAATGTGGCCCTTTTTGCAAAAAGTTTGGACAGCCCTGACTTTGACAACTTTAGTTTGTCAGAAAAACGATGTCCAAATGTATTTCTATTTTTAGTTTAGATTACACAACTGCAGTAGGTCATGTCTAAAGCTGGCATGTGATGGACCAAACCCATCCGGCCTGTAACTGGATTAAAAAGTGTACATATGTCCTAAATGGAGCTGACAATGGCCCTCTGCTGTTGTTATGTCTGGGGCAGAAAAGCCACGTCATGCACAGATTTCTCGTCTGGGCCTTGAATGGAGAAGGTTGTCACTGGGTTTAATGCAATAAACGACACAAGGCACCGAGTCAGAGCCCAGAGGTGACCTTCTGCTGAACGTCGTTAGCGTTAGCTTAGCTGTGACTTCAGCGTCAGGACGACAATTATCTCCTCCTCGTTAAACATTACGTGATTGAATTGACAGTATTTATCTGTGTTTTACGTTGCCTCCCTTTTCTCTGTTGATGCTTTTCTTTTTTCAGCTGTTTCTCTGTTAAAAGACATATTCAGCTGAAAATACACTTTATCTGCAGCTATTAAACTTCCTGGAACGTCATGTGACAAGTGTCGACCAATGGGAGCGCTCCTTATTTCTTTTTCCTGAATAGAGGTTGTCATTATTACAATCTCTTATAATAAACAGTAGATGGCATCATAAAGACTGTTTATTTCACTAATGATTCATTTTACAATAAACTATTTGGGGTTTAAAACTTTTTTCAAAACTAGAAGAAAAAAAAAACTGGAAAAGTCTGTTGTCTCTCTTTTGTTTTGCCTCATTCTTAAAGTGCTGGATGTAAAATAATGCTATTTTTATCTCATAAAGACGAACAATATCAGAAATCAGAACAAATATGGTTCATTTATAAGAAAAAAACCCATCTATATCATAAAAGAGGCTGTGGTTGTCACTAATGTGCTGTATTTTTACCATAAGAAGCAAAAGCCATGGAAAAAACTACAGCACAAGGGTCATATCTTGTAAATGAAACTAACTACAGCTGTCTTTACTGTCTCCATCTTCCGTTAAGTAATTTAAAGCAAGGAAACTATTAAAACACGGAGAAAAGGTATTTTTTGGCAGAGAACAGTCCATTAAAAGTGTGTCTTGAGAAATCATTCTTCACTGACCCACTACAAAAACAGACAGAAAACCCTCATGTGGCGTTTTAAAAAGGTTCGCCGGAAACAGCGCGAGGCCCCTCTGTCAGTAACTAATCTATTTTAAATAATAAAACCCGGCTCAGAGCGGGTTCATAAACGTTAGAGGAAGCTAATGTGTGGATCTATCAGGAGCAGGCTTCCTGGAAATGCCCCGAGGTTCACAGTTCTCTTCCAGGTTCTGTGTTAAACCAAACGCTATAGAAACACAACTGTATAAGTCAAATAAGAAAAAAGCCTTCTTCCTGATTGAATGATTGAAGAAATTCGTATTTGGTCTCTGACTTTTGGCCTTTCTTTTGGAAGAAAACACTGTTCGTTTGGTGATGGACAAGGTTTTCGTGTTTTCTCAGCTCTTTTTCATTTGAAATTCAGTGAAAAACAACATGAGGTTATGGAAAGGTGACATTAGAAAGAGTTAAACTGATGAAGAGTTTGAAAATATAATGTTTGGATATAGTTTTGGTTAATCTTCTAACATTAATTTCAGTTTAATTCATGAAAACTGATTTGAGAGAAGCCCCCTTAAGGCTTAAAAGCTTTTATTTTACATGTATTTCCAACCCAACCTGTTCAAATCAAACAAAAACCTGTTCAAATCCATGTAAAACCTGTTTAAATCCATCTAAAACCTGTACAAATCCATCTAAAACCTGTACAAAAACAACTAAAACCTGTTCAAATCCATCTAAAACCTGTTCAAATCCATCTAAAACCTGTTTAAATCCATTTAAAACCTGTTCAAATCCATCTAAAACCTGTACAAATCCATCTAAAACCTGTACAAATCCATCTAAAACCTGTTCAAATCCATCTAAAACCTGTTCAAATCTATCTAAAACCTGTTTAAATCCATCTAAAACCTGTTCAAATCTATCTAAAACCTGTTTAAATCCATCTAAAACCTGTACAAATCCATCTAAAACCTGTTCAAATCCATGTAAAACCTGTTCAAATCCAACTCAAACCTGTACAAATCCAACTAAAACCTGTTCAAATCCAACTCAAACCTGTTCAAATCCATCTAAAACCTGTTCAAATCCATCTAAAACCTGTTCAAATCCCTCGAAAACCTGTTCAAATCAAACAAAAAGCTGTTCAAATCCATCTAAAACCTGTTCAAATCTATCTAAAACCAGTTTAAATCCATCTAAAACCTGTACAAATCCATCTAAAACCTGTTTAAATCCATCTAAAACCTGTACAAATCTATCTAAAACCTGTTCAAATCTATCTAAAACCTGTTCAAATCTATCTAAAACCAGTTTAAATCCATCTAAAACGTGTACAAATCCATCTAAAACCTGTACAAATCCATCTAAAACCTGTTCAAATCCATCTAAAACCTGTTCAAATCTATCTAAAACCTGTTTAAATCCATCTAAAACCTGTTCAAATCTATCTAAAACCTGTTTAAATCCATCTAAAACCTGTACAAATCCATCTAAAACCTGTTCAAATCCATGTAAAACCTGTTCAAATCCAACTCAAACCTGTACAAATCCAACTAAAACCTGTACTTTTGGAGAAAGAATAAAATCAGAAGAGACTGCCAACTCTTTTCTTTTGAGAACTGTATTGAGAGAAGCCTGGGCCCATTACGGCTTAAACGCTTATATAAAAAAAGATTTTATTACATGTATTTGCTCTTAATCCACTCATTTGGTCCAATATTAACGTGAAAAGAGTCTGTTTGCACATCATCAACTCATCTGTCAACGAAAAGAAAGTAAAGTCCGTCTAAACAAGAGGATAAAGTCTGTTTATTAAGTTTTAAAGAAGATAATAATAGACTTGTTGGACTCAAACGCTACAGAATGGCTTTATTTTGGTTTATTATTAATGATCTGGTAAATGCTGGGGCTTTTCTGTTTTATTTACTGTTCAAATTTAAGATTTTCTTCTTTGATGAAGATTATATTCAGGACATTCAGAAGTGAGCAAAAGTTTTAGACAAGTGTGGATATAAAAAGTAAAAAAAAAAAGTAAATTTATTAAAAAGAAAAGAAGATAATTCTAAATCAACTCAATATTTGGTCTAAGTTTGCCTCAAAAGAGAAACATTTTGTGAAGGATCTGGACTAAACCAGACCATGTAATCCCAGACTAAACCAGGTTAAACTGGACTAAACCAGACCATGTAATCCCAGACTAAACCAGACCAGACTGGACTAAACCAGACCATGTAATCCCAGACTAAACCAGGTTAAACTGGACTAAACCAGACCATGTAATCCCAGACAAAACCAGACCAGACTGGACTAAACCAGACCATGTAATCCCAGACAAAACCAGACCAGACTGGACTAAACCAGACCATGTAATCCCAGACAAAACCAGACCAGACTGGACTAAACCAGACCATGTAATCCCAGACAAAACCAGGACAAACTGGACTAAACCAGACCATGTAATCCCAGACAAAACCAGACCAAACTGGACTAAACCAGACCATGTAATCCCAGACAAAACCAGACCAAACTGGACTAAACCAGACCATGTAATCCCAGACAAAACCATTACCAGATCATTTATTAGCAAAATCTTCCATTAAAAGCTCTGTTTCTTGATCCTAGAGGCTTTACAGAGAGGTTTAGAATCTAAAATACTAAAACAGGAGCTGAATTAAAGCCGTGAACAAGAGTGAGACCACAAAACAAATAAACATTAAAAACAGTGTTAGAAATCCAGTAGCAGCCAATGTGAGCGATAAACACTGGCCGCAGAGAAAAAACCACTAACCATTAACACCGCGGCCAATCCAGCTACATATTCACTTAATTACAACAAACAGGAGCAGAACATGAAGTGCTTTCTGCTTCTGTCTGGACTTTATAGTGTTTCTGGGGTTTACACTTTGGCAACAAAACATTGGAGATCTGTTTCTTTGGGAAAATGAAAGCCTATTAGGCGTATAATGTGTTCGCTGTAGTCGGGTTAAAAAGGTGTTGCTTCCTTCCTTCGGCGGCGAATGAGCAGCGAGCGGTGGATGTTTGAGTCAGTGGGTCACTCTGAGGCAACGGAGCCAAACTCAGACAGAAATACATGAGACAAACAGGGATTATGGCTTTTAAATACTTTAAATGAAAAAAAAAACCTTCCTTTCAAAATACTAATCCATTTGACCAAACTGAAGTTTAGAGTTTAGCGTTAGCTTAGCTGTGACTTCAGCGTCAGGACGACAATTATCTCCTCCTCGTTAAACATTACGTGATTGAATTGACAGTATTTATCTGTGTTTTACGTTGTCTCCCTTTTCTCTGTTGATGCTTTTCTTTTTTCAGCTGTTTCTCTGTTAAAAGACATATTCAGCTGAAAATACACTTTATCTGCAGCTATTAAACTTCCTGGAACGTCATGTGACAAGTGTCGACCAATGGGAGCGCTCCTTTTCCTGAATAGAGGTTCTCATCTATTAAAATCCCTTAGAATAAACAGTAGGTGGTCTGTGTTAAGATGTCGTGTAGGCTTTATTAACATTTTTAAAGAAGAGTACTTTTGTTGTGGTGAAAAATTGGTCCAGTTTTACCTTTTTTAAATAAAAGAAGCAGGAAAGCTGTTGGGACTGAGACCAGGAACAAAACTAAATCAGGGACCGCATTCATTTCGTTCGCTTCCAAGTTCTACAAGTTTTATCAGCTCCATATGAAGCTTCTGTTTAATGACACCTTGATAGCCTTGTTTTTAAGTGTTAAAACATTACTACTGGGACTTTCAAGCTTGTTAAAAGTAGCAACAGAGAGAAAACACTGTAATAGACTAAAAAAAAGCCATCCAAACTTTCAGAAGACTTGATGAATGAATAAATGACTAAAATACAGACAGTTAAAGGTTACTAAAACACTAAATAATCTCATGAACAATGCTATCTCCAGTTAAACAGACGTCCTCTGGCCTCTCCGAACCCTGTCCTGACTCCATTACGACTCACCCGTTTCCATCTGCAGCTGATCAAACGCCACAAAACGACCCCAGTTTCAGTCGAAGCCCGGCCTCGGTTTTTACACAGCGTCAGAAACCTCGGGCCGTCACGCGAAAGCACCGTCAGAGCTTTGGCCGAGTCCGAGCGGGACACCTGCAGCGGGCTAACATCTCCCATCCAAACCGCTGTTGCGCTTGGAGCGGCTTTTTGTGGATCTGCCTTAATAGTTTTCTTCTTTTAAGGCAAATCATGAAAGAGTTTTTATGTTTGTCAGTTTCAAAGTACATTTCAAGTAATTGCAAGGTCAATACTCAAGGTTTTTCCGGTTTTTACAGCTGTTCTAACATATTTTTTAAACAAATAATATTCAAAATGATTATTAGGAGCTTACCGTAACGCATTGGAAGGGCTTATTTGCACTTCTTAAAACATTTTTAATGAGCAAACACCTTTTCAAGCCAAACTGTACTGTAATAACTCTTGGTGAGCCTCCTTTTTTGCTCCTTTCTGTGATATTTGTGGGAATTTCTCTCATTAACATCCCGTCTCAGTCAGTTTTATGCTTCACAAACGTCACTGCACAAAGACGACTCTAAATACAAAGGCTACTCTTGTTTCTGTGGATTATACGCTGTATGTCATGAGTTTGAGTCTCGATCGTTTTCTCATCTCTGTTCCTTTTTCCTCGAGGAATAAAGACAGGATAATAACAATGATATGTCTCTTTCTTGGAGTGAGGCTCAGTTAGCATTAGCATTAGCACAAGACGTTCCTAATTCACGGACTTATCGACTAATACAGCTTTATCCCCAATATTTATATAATTGCACGATTTTTGTTTCATAAAATCAGATGTGTTTTCTTCTGGTGTGGCTCTAACAGTGTGTTTGCCTCCGTTGAGAGAAAAGTAGGCACTGGGGGAAGGTAAAATGGCAATAATCCATGATCCACCCACTATCTCTGGGTTTTCTCTCTGAACAAACACAGATTGGGGTTTCCTCCTTCTCATTTAGTCCATTCGATGATACAAGAACAGACAGACACCTCCAGGGGGCAGCAGACTAAGCACATCCAAATGTTATTATTAGCCATTAGCTTCAATAACAAAAACATATTAATGTGCAGCAGAAGTCAAACAGGAATTTTTCACAAATCTCTCTTTTTTTTTGATCTGATTTAATATTTAAATAATGTTTCTTAAATTCAAAATACGATAATCAAATAAATTTCAATGTCAATATTCAGTGTGTAACTCCAAAACCTTTCTTTTCACATCATCTTCCCATGGTTTGAAGTGTTCCTCAGATCCATGTGATTTAGGAGAGCAGGTCCAGGTCCAAAGTGTGGGAATAGTACATAAACGAAAACATTTGCAGTGAAATAATTACGCTGTGATCTGGAGCTGTTGGAAAAGCCAGCTGAGTGCTTTTGCAGATGTCCTGGCTCGAGCGAATCCACATGTGACTGCTGGCAGCGCTTCATCATCATTATCATCTCCTCTCACACACATGCTGAAATTATGGGCTGTTTTGTGTTATATTTTAAACACTTCAGTAACCAAGAAGAAGAAAAAAAAAAGTGCTCCATTAATAAAAGCGAACATCAAGAGGAATGGAGCGTACTGTGTGTAATGAACAGATACAGTTATCGTTCCTTTAAAACTTTGATTTATCGCCGGATACGACGACTCCGCGATCGGGTCGAACGTCTGAGCGCGGAAATACAGCTCCGTGGAAATGAAAATGAGACTTAAGAGAAAAGAATCTGACCTAGTCTTTTGGATATTTCTCACTTCTGTACGACATGCATCAGACAGGAGTAGGACTGGATGGAGGCGCCAGGAGAGTGGGCTTTTCCAGCGTTAATGTTCTTTTTCTGGATCGTTATAAGGCGTATTGTAGAAAATGTTGGGATAGATAGTGGATAAACGAAGAATAAGTGGAAAAACTAAGCCCTGCTGGATAGGAACCACTTTCAAGATTCTATTTTAACACAATCTCGCTGAAGGATTAGGAGATTTATGACCAGAATTTTACATTTAGGATTAGAGTTAGAGTTAGCGTGACTCTGCAGCCTACTGTAGGTCCACACAGGTTGTAAAATTTAGACTGGATAAGACTTTGTTGATCCCAGAATGGGGATAGTTTACATGTAGTGCAAAAATAGTGTTGGAAAATATAAAAAGAGAGAGCACGGAGTAAAAATATGAACAGACTTAAACGTATTTTCCCTTATTTTTTTACTGTTACATTTCGTTTTTCAGTGTAATCTCCTAAAGTTTATTGTAACAGGAATCATCTGAAAAAATGAGACCTTAAGACATGATCTAGTCTTTATAATTAAGGATTTAAACAGAAATAAAGGGGATTTTGTCCAATCACAGCTCACTTCAGGTAAAAAGGAGCGCTCCCATTGGTCGACACTGATGTCAACAACGAAGGAACAAGGAAATAAACCAAGGAAATGGGTTATTCTGTTGGAAATATGTCTTATTTTACAGAAAAACAGCTCAAAAAAGATAAAAATAGAGAAACAGCAGCAAATGAAACATGGATAAATGTTGATGTAATGTTTAACGAGACGGACATAATTACAGTAAACTCAAAGATAAAAGTCTCAGGTCAGCTCTAAACTTTGATTTAATGCAACAAATTAGTATTTTGTGGTGAATAATTGCTCCGGTTTTACCTTTTTTTAAATAAAAGAAGCAGGAAAGGTTACTATACAAAACAGAATAACAGACGAAACATTTTTCAGGGGATTATTTTGTCTTTTTTTCACACATTTTCGTATCTGTCCCTTTAAGGCCTTGTTAATATCACTGATTATCTACTTCCTGTGATGCTAATGCTAACAGATTAACACATCACAAAAATCCTGCAATATCTGACTGTTTCTCTGTTCCATGAGTGAAAATCTCATCTGTAATATCCCAGGTTTTCTCTCTGTGTTCTGTGGGACGTCCCGGAGCCCTTCAGGACAAGTGTGAGAAAGTGGAGCAGAACTTAAGGGCCGTGGAGTTCGGGGAATGTGAGCCGTGTCCTGTCTGCTCCTCCGCAGACGCCTCCACCCACAGCTCACCTGCCAACAGCAAATTGAAAACAACTCCACACATAATCCCCCCAGAACTAAAAATACTCCGGGCTTTGAACGGCCGTCCACCAGAGCGTCACGTTTGTCTCCACAGACCCTCGTCCCGGCGACAAATAAACAGACCGAGGGCGATTAAAGTCGGTGTTAGAGCTGCTCCAACAACAAGAAAACCAGTCCAGATATGAAACCCTTGAAGAAACTATTATCAAAAAACTGAACCGGTTTTATTGGTGCAGCTCCAGTGAGATATTTTAGGAGCTGAGGAAATCATAATCTTATAAAAACTGCAAATAGGGCCTTTTAGGGACTCTTTAGACCTGTTATATGATCAAAAAGGAATCTAACTTACAAAACACAACACCGCTGCTCGACACACACACACTGCTTTAGCGCCTTGCTTCACAAACATGGGTTTCTTACACATTTTTATCAGTATTCTGGGATTTGTTTTCTTTCAAAATACAAAACAAAGCTTCAATTCAATGCTAATCACACAGCTCTATTCACACAAACTTGTTCTTTCCAGCCTAATAGTGACCAAAACATCAGATTTTTACATTTTAACGCTAAACAACTGTTCTTTTTTTATTTATATATCTTTATTTCATCATAGACATTGTTTTCACAGTCCATTATGGTTCATGTCCATTCCTTAAATCCAAAATAGAACAAGAAAAAGAAGAAAAAGAAGAAAAAGAAGGCGACGACAACTGTTCAATGACTAAATTAAACGCTGTATAATCTTATATTATAATAATAAATGGGTAGGGGGCCTGTTTGTAGCAGCACACACATGTTTTATATCTTAAAGCATCTTGTTACAGTGGTATTTAGCACTTGTTTTTGTGTCTCTGCCCAGGACTAACCCGACCTGCTCAGAGACATGTTACAAATATTTGCTTCTGTGGTTCTCTCTGAGGTTCTGTCTGTGTTTTTGGAGTTTTTTTCTCTGATCCTGATCGACAGAGGTGTTGTTAAGTCTGTAAAGCCCCAAAAAAACTGTTTAGAAAACCCGCTTAAGTCCACTTCCAGTTTGGAGAAGCAGCCCAGAGCAATGCAACCAAACCACGTGTTGCTGTAAATGTGGTCAAGAACACTCAAGATTTAATACTTTTAAGCTCCTTGTTTTTCAGAAAGAGAGGTGCAAAATGTCACTTATTGCAGCATTAATAAAGATTTACGTTCCTTTTATCTTTCGTTCTGTTTTCTCATCAGGAACTTTCTGATAAATCTGTGTTTGCTAACGTTAGCGTCACATCGACAGGTCACAGTTTGGTTTTTACACAACTTTTGAAGCGTTTTATTCACCACTTTTTTATCGATTGGTCTGTGTTAAAAGAACAATCCTTTTGTTTTTTGCGGCGGTTGTGTCTTGTCTTTCATAATAAATGCAGGTAAATCCCTTCTATCTGTTCTTGTGTGTGTTATTAGTTCATGAAGCTGTCCTGTCTGCTTCTCCAAACAAGTAACCTACCCCAAAGACTTCCTAAAAACTGCCCCATCCCTTTAGAACCGAGTTATGAGCCCAACCTGTGAGTCTATAAAACATGATATCTGGAGTATTTTGTAAATCTTTCTAATAAATCGACCTAAATAGCGTCTTTGGCCTCAGACACGACGGCGCTGTGAAGGCACTGTGTGAAAATGCACGGCTGCTTCGGGCTGACGTTAAACTTGGCCCCGTCCCGAAGCCCTGAGCCCTGTCAGATTCCTGCCGACCCGCTTTGGCGCCGCTCCACTGTTGCTGGATGGCAACAAGGCAATTATAAGCGGGGTCTATACACACTGTAGCTGTGGCGGTGTCAGCGAACAGCCTCATTACAGAGTGACTGACACGCAGACCGCCGTGTTACATAATGGGGTTGTGAGCCCCAAACACTCCGACACAAACCCACAACGCTCCTGTTAAGACCATCATCTCACACCACGGCTCACTTTAACTTCTTCTCAGGAGTTTTAGAAAGAAACCAGGGCTTGACTTACATGAATGGTTAAAACAGCACCTCGTTTAAAGGTCACCGGGTGCTTTAGAGCTTTGTCGCTTTGTCCCAACGAACGATCACGAAGCAGATACAAAAGTTGTAATATTGAATCTAAATCAGAGTAAATCCTGTCCTTCAACTGTTTCTGTTTATTCACATCTTTCTCAACATTAAAACCCCTTGTAATTTCAGGTTGTATTTGCCTTAAAATTAAAATGAAAGCTGTTCTTGAACACTTTGGAGTCCATATAAAAGGTAAAACTCTGTATATTGTTTACTCAAGCTGTCAAATTTATTGCAGGCGTAACTGGAAAATACTTAAACGCTCATTTTTTTACTGGATTTATATTCCCTGGATACTTACGAACAGAACGAGACCATTCTGGTTGGAAATGATCAATGTGTGAACTGCAGACAAGCTTCATTGGTGAGTAATTTTCTTTTTGTAAATACTGCTTTTGTGTTTCTTCAAAATGGACGAGAATCCAAGCTTTCTAATGACACGCTGCACGTCCACTCAAACCAGACGCTGTATTTAAAAAAAAGGACATCAGATTGAGAAAGAGTTAAATTCATAGCTCTCATTTCCTCTCATTTAGACTCAATATTTGAGTTTGTACAGGTTCTGCTTGTGTTTAATGCAGTGGAGACGATAAATACAATGTTTAAATTCATGAAGCGAGAGCCGTACGACACTGACCACGTTGAAAACCACAAACACTAGCTTTGTGTCGGAAAAAAGTACAATATTTATCATGTTTTCATTTCCATTTAATGTTTTTACTTCGCTTTGGACCCGTTTTGGTAAAAGAAACACAGCAGAAGTGACCCTAAACGCACCGTCCCAGTAGAAACTGACGCTAAAGCACCAAACTGAGCACTCTGTCACACTTATAGCAGTCTTTTCCTCAGTGTTTCTGTCTCTAAATCCTACATCTTTCCTTCCCCTGCTCCCTGTTCTCACTACAGATCACTTAAAGTCCTCCTGAAACATCACAGTCAGCTCTCGAACATACACAGCACCACTCTAACATGCTTCTCAGTCTTCCTCATACAAAACCACAGCTCCATTTGACACTAAACCAAACAAGATGTCCAATAAAAACCTGTGTACTACCTTCAAATGCTTCCTACAACTACAAATCTGACTGTTGCATTAGATATTATCTGTGTCATCAGTCCCTTCATTTTGTTTTGATGAACGTCTCATTCTTAATTCGTGGTTAAAATACTATTCTACATCTCCACCTGGATAAATAAAAAAATATGTCTGAAATTGATTTAATACATAGACAGACAAATAATATCGCCATTGTCTGCTTCTAAATCTTGCATTTTCTTCAAACTTCACCTCTTTTCACGTATCGTCGTCTCATTTTACATTCAAAACATTTCAGATTTAGGCATTAAATCTACGTAAAGCTCAGTATTTAAAAAAAAACGTAGTTAAATCTATGAGTCTATCACTTTTCTTTAGGAAAACACCAGCAAAGCTAGAGGATATTCATCAGTGACAGAGTTCAGGTTACATTTGTAGAGAATAAAAGACAATAAATACACCAACAGATCTTAATATTACAGATTTTTATACTGTCTTGACTCACTTCTTGTACTGTACCCTCAATTACTTCAGAGTTCAACCAAAGAAAGTACAAAACAATGCAAAAAAATAACAAGAAAGCCATGCCGAATGCGTTGGAAGTGGACCATCTTAGGTCAATAAATCAATTCTCGAGTTAATTAAACGTCCTGAAGCGAACTGAAGACTTGGGGAGCCACTGCTGTAAACACCACAGCGAGCTCCGGACCAGGACTTTCTCTGAGTCAGTTTTCTGTCTCTCGTTACGCAATTGCCTTGGCCTCGGCGCAGAGCAGTTCAGATGGTAGTCCAGCTCTTGCGTAAGTGAACAGAACCCAGCTTTTCAACAACAACACTGCAAAACAGGGTCCGTCACTCTCCACAGACCCACACTGAGACCTTATCTGAGTTTATAAAGTGACCTGTTGAACCGATAAAGCAAAAGTGTGGATATGTATTGGTTAAAAAGTCCTTTACCTGATTGTTTTTTACTGTTTCATTTAGTTTTTCAGTGTAATCAGCTAAAGTTTATTGTAACAGGAATCATCTGAAAAAATGAGACCTTAAGAGGCGTTGTAATTAAGGATTTTAATAGAAATTAGCTTATTTTTTGTCCAATCACAGCTCATTTCTGGTAAAAAGGAGCGCTCCCATTGGTCGAGACTAAAATAAACCAAGAAAATGGGTTATTCTGTTGTAAATATGTCTTATTTTACAGCGAAACAACTCAAAAAAGATAAAAATAGAGTAAACGAAATGTGAATAAACGTTTAACAAGACGGAGATAAATACAGGATCACTATAATCTACAACGATAAACTCCACATAAAAGTTTCATCTCTAAACTTTGATTTAAAGTAACGTATTAGTATTTTGTGGTGAAAAATTGGTCCGGTTTGACCTTTTTTAAAAACAAAAGAAGCAGGAAAGCAAGCAGCAAATGATAAAATGATAAGACTTCAAAAATTAAGGGAAATTTTACAGTGGAACCATGTAAAAAGTAGGCACTATGCAATGCATTAAATTTGTCATTAGTCTAAAATTGGACTTGGATTTATTTTCATTTATTTTCATTGACTTAGAGCTCATTAATCATGCTCTGGTCTTGGCCTTGACTCATTCCCTAAAAGTCTCGGTGAATGTCTCGATAACTAGATCATGGTTAATGTGGTCAAACACAACTAAAACCCGATCTATAAACATATGTCGTCTCAGTATTTTATAAAAACCCCGGTTCTGACCCCCTCCCTCTTATTGGTCGACCGCCACCACAGTTAAAAGCTGGCGCGCTGCATAAAAATGAAAAATGAAGCTCAGTTACCACGCAGCGCTCTGTTTGCAGCAACACAGCAGCTGCAACTTCTATTACTGATCTGAAAAAACATGAAATCCATCAAAGTGACAATGACATCAGCACACATCACATTATTACAGCAACAAGACACAAAACCAGCCTCGAGAGAAGGATTTACAGCAAACCGACGAGGACAAATAAACAAACTGGATTATACTTAAACTTAAGAACTTCATAACAAGAACTTAGCCAATAACATCTAACATGACCAGAGCAGACACTGGGCCTCATTCATGAAGATTTTAACCAACTTTTAACTAAAAAAAGTATTTATAGAAGAACAAATCCCAAGAACAGAGTGAAGCAGAACTCCTGAAATAACCCTGTTTAATAATATTATTAGACTTACAATTAAACAAAATATTGTAACTAAAACATGATTGAAGACTACACAATTTTACAAATTATTAAATAAATAAATAAATGTTAGAATGGATTAGGGTTAGACACAGTTATTTCCTCTGTCTCTGCAGCAGTGTAGCTCCTCATTTATTTATTTATTTACTGTATATGTGGTGTAGTTGTTTTTTTTTTTACCTATTTAATGCCTTTATGGATTTGTTTGTGTATGGAATGTGTATTTTGAAAGCCAAACACACATTTCTGTCTTTGTTGACAAATGGGAGACAATTTACAACGCTTACTTTGTGGATTAAACTAGAGTCAGTTGAAATGTAAAAGGTAAAGCTTGTCTGTTCTTCTAATGCCTTTTAATTAGTGCATACACTACATTATTATGTCTGCATTATGTCATTCATATAATAATAACATATTAGTAAATCAATTAAAATGTTAAGACGTGAGCATCTGGCATAGATTTAGAGGGAAGAAGGGAATACGTCAATCCTTTGTCAATATTTACATCTAAATTATTATTTTTTTATTATATACAACACATCAGACAACAACTCTTCCAAAGGTTTTTTTCCACATATATTTTTCCACTTGTTTTACTATTTGCTTGGACATTATTGGCATTTTCTCACAGTTTCTTGACTTAACTCATAAATAAAATCTGCAAATGAGCGGACTTTTGCAAAACCACGTCACATATACTTTTAATTTCAGTGTTTCAGCTCAATAATAATAATAATAATAATAATTCAGATCAGATAGTTGTTGATTTATGAGCTCCTCTCGTCACGGTTTCAGTCCAGACTCAGTAAATCCTCCGAGTGAAGTGTTGTGGTGCCTTTAAGGCCGGTCTGTGTGTGGTTCTTCTCAGCGTGAGCCTCTCTCTGATCTCCATGTGTTTGTGTTTGTGCTGTTTTTACAAGCCTCCTTCACAAACCAACAGCCGCCACACGACTGCGTTTATTTACAGAAGAGCAGCGGAGATAGGCCCGGGCTTTCACTGGGATTAACTAAACACCATCCATCACACGGGACCCGAAAAAACCTGCCCCGGGCCCCGCATGACTCACAGACGGACGGGTAACTCGCTTAAGGAAATACACAAAGGACACAATCAAATAAATAAAAATAAACAAGCGAATAATTAATCCTGGAAACGGGAACGTACGTTTACTTCAGTGATCTTCTGTTTTACTGTTCACTGTGTCTCTTGGCTTCTTGTTCATAAAAAAGTCAGAGAAAAGTAATAAAACACCACAATAAACAAGAACGGGGTAAGTATGAATGGCCCGAGTCTCATGCAATGCACTAAATTTAATAAGGATAAAGTAATCTGATATTTCTGAAAACAGCTGTAAATCCTGAGAAACAGTCAGATGGAGTATTACCCAACTTTAAAGTAATATATATATATTATTACAACGTCTTTTCTTGCCAACTGCAAAAACATAAAGCAGAAAGAATCTAAATATGGCACATAAGAAGAGATATTTGGGATTTTTTTAAGATTCTTTTTGATTTCTTGTCTGGAAAGAACAAAATGACAGATAAAAACAGATAAAAGAATTAAAGTAAACCAAAATAAATGAAGCAAAATAAAAGCTAAAGCTAGCGTTAAACTATTCAATGACTCTATTTCTTGGACAAAGGCCAGAGATATAGTTAAGATGTGACCAAAGCGAACACAACATCAACACAAATCCATCGATATGAACGTAGATTTCAGATGAACAGAGCAGAGCTTAACTTTACGCAAATAAGGAGCTGCATTCTCAAACATACAGCCAATCACAGAGCAGGATTTGACACCTGACGAATAGGTCCAGGCAAAATTATACCGGCTTGAACGACTTGAACAAGATAATAGAGCAGCATTACTAATCCTGCCGTACAATAAATACATTTGAGTTATTTTTTTCTCATTTACGTCCCTTAAAATGTGAGTTAAAGCAGCATTTTGTCTCCAAAAACCACACACACCACCTTTAACCTGATAAATCTCACTGTATAAAGCTTGTGCAAATACTACAAAAACCAGAGATATAACCATGCATCTGTGTCTCTTCTTTATGTATACAGCTCTTTATGAAGATATTAACAATTAAAAAACAGTAAAACAACAAAACAGCAGCAAGAAATGAATCGACAAGTGAAGTTAAGTGAATTAAAGCAACATTTTGTCTCTAAAGCCACCTCCAGAAGCCTCCACAAACCACACACACCACCTTTAACCTGATAAATCATCCTGTATAAAGCCTGTGTGTCAGGTTGCTGTGTATTTCTCTCTGAAATGTTTATATTCCACATACTCGCGGTTTAGAGACTGGTTTGGTTTGGATGTTGTGAATCAGGCGTCACAAACCGCACGGATTTGTGATGTGAAGTGTTGGCAGAAAAAGGCAGGCTTCTTGTTCAAAGTGTGATGCAGTCAATTGTTACCTGATGGGAGCTAATAAGCGCCTTTGAACGCAGCCCAGAGAGCGAAGCCGAGGGCAACATGTGGGCCGCAGTCGCTCCGTAAACACCCGCCGCCGCTACAAACGCGTTTCTGTTCGAGGCCGGCGTGTTTTCGCAGAGGGACACGCGGCGTCACGCAAACATCGAGCCAAATCAGACGCCACATATCATTAAAGACAAACACCGAGCCGTGAAAGAGCGTCTTTTATCACAGACCGAGGCTCACAGGAGGAGGTCTGTGCAGCCAGTCGAGAGCCCTTCAAGGACACTTTTATCAAGAACTCACAGTTAACGCTAAGAGTTCCTGGAAAACAACTCTGATACTTCTGCATTAGGTCATCAGAGGGACAACGGCAACATTATTTCATGAGATTAAGACGCTAAGCACGCGTGATTTCTCATTTAAAAGCGTCATAATCAACCAAAGCTAAGTCAGTTCATCTGGTTTCTGTGGATTTGAGCTGAACTTTAAGAATCCAGCAGCAACACACGTCAAACAAACAAATAAACTGTCTCTGGACGCACGCGATAAACATAAAACCAATCAGAAAACGAAGCATCACGTACAGCTTGAAGCGTTTTAGATAAAGTTATGATTGGAATCAGTGGAAATGGCTCTGAAAGAAGGGGATTCCTGACTCATTTCACAGAGAGAAGGATTATATTGAAGTGAATGGGAGGAAAGACTGCTGTTGTTTGTGCAAAAATGAGGCATAGACAATATAAAATGTGATACGACACTGTTAGAGCTTGAAGCATGGCCAGTAAAAGAGCAAATCTATCATAAATACGGCTTATCGGCAGAAATAAAAGTCGATTAATAAACATATATATACAAAATATTACAAAAAATTAGAAAGTTTGATTTCTAGCGAGTGGAACAAACGAACGCAGATTAAACTAACTCTGAATCCAACTTCATCTCATGATTCTGATTTATTTTCTCCTGTGAAAAGTGTTTCTTTTCCAACTTTTGATTTAGCAACTGCACAATTATACGTTATTATATTTTCTAAATGGACTGCTTTAAAGTAAACCATATCATATGTTAAGTTTCAATTCTGCGGTTTAAAAACTGGGAATACACCATAAATAATGTCCTTACAATATATTCAAACAACATTAATCGTATTCTGCTTTTTAAAGGAACAGAATACAACTATATCTCAAGCCACTTACACCAGATTTTACCTTTTTAATTCACTTTTTATTTCCAAATCATACAATAACCCTGCAGTTGAAATGTGGTTTACGTAGGCTGCTCCGTGTCTTCATTTATCTCATTTTCACTTCAGAATATTCAGAGTTTCCAGTTTTCACTCCCCAACTTTGGCAGCAGATCTGGACAAATGCTATTTTTTCAACCCACTTCATTAATTTCTGCGTTTCATCGTCGATAAAACTCTGTATTTCTGTGACGCGCAGCGGTAGATTCACCTAAAATGATTCAAAACCGTCATGTTCTCTGTGGTTTTTTCGCAGTAAAAGCGTGAGTAAGTCCCGGAGTGGAAGCTAAAGTGTGAGGGATCCCCTTCTGCAGCCCCTCTCTCCGCAGCACGGCCCCGTGAACTGCACACAGTGGCTCAGTGTAAACACTCGGAGCTGATGTGGGGGAAGTCCACTGCTCCTCGGAGACGTCCAATAATCTGCTCCACACAGAGGCATTTCTGTCCACTCAGCAAACAGCCAGACTCTGTGGACCCACTGGAAAACTGACTCAGACTTCCTCCTCCAGAAGGTCTCAACCCAGAGCTCGGCAGATAATACAATAAAAAAATACAATGTAGAGAGGGTAACGGCGATGCTGAGGACATAAAGACGTTTAATTAGATGTATGTCCTCAAGCCTCAAGGTTTGTGATAAAAGTACGTTGGGAAATAGAAACCGAGGAAATATTTAAGATCTGAAACAATAAAAACAAACTATAGTTATACTTTAAGACTTGGTTTAGTGAAGTTGAAAACAGTGCAGTATCATTTGTTTGTTTATGCAAATGAGCCATGTGCTTCAGAGTGATTTTTGCTATGTTTTTTTCCTATTTCTTTTTTTTGTTTGTTTTTGCATCATTTTGTGGCATGTCATTTTGACCTGGTTTATGGTAATATTTTATTTATTTTACCTGTTGAAATCCATCTGAAACCTGTTGAAATCCATCTGAAACCTGTCGAAATCCATCTGAAACCTGTCGAAATCCATCTGAAACCTGTCGAAATCCATCTGAAACCTGTTGAAATCCATCTGAAACCTGTCGAAATCCATCTGAAACCTGTTGAAATCCATCTAAGACCTGTTCAGATCCAACTACAACCTGTTGAAATCCATCTGAAACCTGTTGAAATCCATCTAAAACCTGTTGAAATCCATCTGAAACCTGTCGAAATCCATCTGAAACCTGTTGAAATCCATCTAAAACCTGTTGAAATCCATCTGAAACCTGTCGAAATCCATCTGAAACCTGTTGAAATCCATCTGAAACCTGTCGAAATCCATCTGAAACCTGTTGAAATCCATCTAAAACCTGTTCAAATCCATCTAAAACCTGTTCAAATCCATCTGAAACCTGTTCAAATCCATCTAAAACCTGTTGAAATCCATCTAAAACCTGTTGAAATCCATCTGAAACCTGTCGAAATCCATCTGAAACCTGTTGAAATCCATCTGAAACCTGTTGAAATCCATCTAAAACCTGTTCAGATCCAACTACAACCTGTTCAAATCCATCTAAAACCTGTTCAAATCCAACTACAACCTGTTGAAATCCATCTGAAACCTGTTGAAATCCATCTAAAACCTGTTCAAATCCATCTGTAACCTGTTCAGATCCATCTGAAACCTGTTCAAATCCATCTAAAACCTGTTCAGATCCAACTACAACCTGTTCAAATCCATCTAAAACCTGTTCAGATCCAACTATTCTCTATTCTATTATGTTTCCATAAATAAATGTAACGTTAAAGATAACTAGTAAGACTCAAATGAAGATCTCTCATTCAGATTTTTATAAAAGCTTCCATGTGTCTCCATGTTGGGCCCCTGAGAGGATTCTTTTTCATTATTGCGGCCCCTCACCAGTTTGACAGCGCTGCTCTAGGGTTTCACGAGGAGCAGGTAAACGGTTAAACTTGAGGCCGTCGTGTGTTAAAAGCAGTTGGCTGTGAGAGCGCTGCATACGTCTTCGCAGCGTGGCACCGCTCTGCCACTCGCTCCATGGAAAATTCCAACAGAGACGCAGTGGAGCAAAGCTTTTGGAGACATCCCACTACTACCACCTCACTCTGGATCTGCTCCACCACTAAACACTCCACACACAACTCGGTTACTCACAAATACTACGTCCAGAGGGCAGTTTAACTCTGATCTGTTCGATTGGTCACTTTTAATGAAACGGTGTCACGTAAAGGTCACATTTTTTAAAGCACAACGTCTAAAGGATCTGATTCTAGCTCTTTTTTATGGTTTTGACCTGGACTGTGGGTTATATAATGTATATATCATGGCGATAAAGGTTTTACAGACTAGAATATAGAGTTAATATTAAACAGCAATGATCAATTCTCTGAAAACTCTTTGGTTACACAGACTGGGCAATAAATCAAATGGATTAATTTGACTTTCTGACTTCCAACATGTAAAATGTAATGAAAATAGAAAAACAAGTTTCCTTTTACTGCTGTGCTATACACTGTGTTGTGGCTAATGTTGATGCTAGCACCAAAGCAGCTCCAATAATGTCCTAAGACACTTTATTGATTTATGCAAATTAGCCATGCGCTTCAGAGTGTTTTTTGCAACTATTTTTTTTTCTTTTTTGCATCATCAGTGAAGACCCCTATGAAGACAGTTGTTTTTAGGTTATTAACCAATCATCAATAGTCTGAAATATTAATATAACTAAAAAAAGAAATATGACCCTTCCCAACTTCACCAAATTTAATTTAATTTAATTTAATTTAATTTAATTTAATTTAATTTAATTTAATTTAATTTAATTTAAGGTAGGTTTGGCCATAATTTCTCTTGCTTTTCAGACTTCACACTTGAATCTATCACAGTACACATAGAAAAAACAAAACAAAAACTTCTCGTTTAGTCTTGGATTTCTATCAAATGCGTTTTCTGCTGTATCTTTTCTGCTGGCTTTGTTTTTTCCTTAATCTCACTCACTAAAAATGACCCTACAAAAGAAATGTTGTACTAAATTAATAACACTGCTCTGGTAAATATAAGCTTCTTGAATATTTTTAGTATAACTGTCCAGTTTCATTTCATTTTGTGATTTCTGTATTTTGGCATTTCATTAATTAACCTTTTACTTTCACTTTAAATGACTCCCAGTTTTGAAAAAGCTCCAGTGCTGCAATTTCAATGCTTTGTGATGGTGTTTATGCAAAAAATATGCAGTTTCAGAAGTCCTGTGATGTTTATATGATACTGTTACCGACACAATGCCAGTCTAACAGTTGCTGTAGTGAACACATATTTCCTCTACGTTGGGTTTCCTCTGCCCTACTTCGCAGCCTCCGAGGACTTCCTGGCGCCAAACCAAACAAGGCCCGTACGTCTGCTGCGTGTGTGATATACTTTCACACGTCTCGAGCTGAAGGAACTAAATAAATACGTCCTATCAGCCGAGGGCTTAACGTCTGCGCTGTGTTTCCAAGTGTCAAGGTCTGGACAGAGTCAGAGCTCACGACACGAGCTTCGATCTGGGTCTGGACGCAAATAGAACATGTCGGAGGTTGGTAAAAATCATAAAGAGGCTTAATGAAAATGGAATAAAGGTGGAAAAATGAAGCTAATCCAGATTTAAGCAGGATTCTAAAATGATGAACTAAAGACAAAACTAAGAATAAACCAGGATGATACCCAAAGCTAAACCAATATTTTAAACTTTGGTCTAAATCCAGAGGTAAATCTTTACAAAAATAGGACAAATGAGTTAAATCCTGGACAAAAGTCAAACTAAAGCGAGATAAAAAACCAAGATTAAACCAATTTGACCAGTTCTCCACAAAATACTAATCCATTTGACCAAACTGAAGTTTAGAGTTTAGCGTTAGCTTAGCTGTGACTTCAGCGTCAGGACGACAATTATCTCCTCCTCGTTAAACATTACGTGATTGAATTGACAGTATTTATCTGTGTTTTACGTTGCCTCCCTTTTCTCTGTTGATGCTTTTCTTTTTTCATCTGTTTCTCTGTTAAAAGACATATTCAGCTGAAAATACACTTTATCTGCAGCTATTAAACTTCCTGGAACGTCATGTGACAAGTGTCGACCAATGGGAGCGCTCCTTTTTGGAGCATGTGATTGTCCAAGGTTTTCTGTTCCTGAATAGAGGTTCTCATCTATTACAATCCCTTAGAATAAACACTAGATGGATCAGAAAGACTGTTTTTTTCACAAATTATTTATTGTACAATAAACTATTTAGATTTTTACAACAATAAGACAAAAAAAAAATCAGTTAAAGGCTGTTTAACTCAGTAATGTCCAGATAAAACGTCGTTATACAAAGGATTATAGGTCAAAATTCTGGACTAAACCTCAACAAAACAAGAATTAAACCCAGGATTTAAGCGAATCATGACAAATGGATCCATATATAAACATTTCAAGGAAAAAAATGTTACTAATTTAAAATGACGGGCCATTTTCAACTCTGAGAAAACACAAAGGTTATGGATTTTGTTGAGATTGTTAGTTTGGCCTGTCATTAAATCATCTTCATCCCTTGAACAGGAGTGATTTTTGGCCCTCGCTGCTTGCCGTATATTGACTCAGTATTATTTATATCCTGTAAATGCTTCACTGACTGCACTTGGCACAGGGCCCTATCTATTCATATCTAAACCGGGGCCAAGCATAACATTCAACACCGAATACACCTCGGGGCTTACAAACGTCGCTCTAATTTATTTCCACTTCACTTCATGACCCGCTCTCTGATTTGAAAAGATATTGAGGTTAATGGCCCTCTCGAAAGTATGTGAAAAATAAGGAAATATAGGAGATAATGACGATAGAGAATGTTTAGTCCACATTCGCACTCACTTAAAACCACAAATACTTAAGTATGGGATGAATTGTTCAGGGACAAGACGTGTATTTTCTCCATTTTTACAGCTTTTAACCCATTTCCCCAAGAAACTAATTGAACTGAATCTACGTCTGTTCACTTTTTTGGGCAAATGTTTTCAAAATGAACCCTTTTTTAAAACACAAATCGGATTAAAGCTGCATTTCCATTTCATTTCTTCTTCTATCACTGCTTCCCTCGCTGCTCATATGGACTAGACCCAGATAAAAGGAAGAAAATGGACAGAAGGACTGACAGAGTTGAGCACTAATCAAGCTTTAAACCTTTCAAAAAAAAGAAAAATGTCTTTTAGAGATGTTTCCCCCGTCACCGTAACCAGAATAAACGTGTTAATCTGATTTCTCCTGTGGTCCTCTTTTGATCTGCAGAAAGACAAATCCATCTTCTTCTTCCACAAAGTCAAAGGTCACGGTCAGGCTGCTGCGTTTAAAGCCTGATTTGTGAACGTTAACACTATACATTAAGGCTCGGGTGAAATAAACGGCGACGGCAGATGAGCCCATAACTCAGACTGTGTCACGTCGGTGGAAGAGCGGAAAATCCCTGCAGGCTGAGAGTTAATGGTTTTATTCTGCTCCTTATAGAGGCAGAGCTGAGAGGGCAACAGCGGCGACAGGTAACACGCCTTTTAAGGAACAACAGGAAGGACTCGAGGTCACGGGGCAGTAAATAAACACAACTCTAATTCAGAATAACGGCTGCTTGTGCTTTTAATTTGGTGTTTTTTTTCGATTCTGAGTGTGTCTGGTTATTGTTTAAAACCAAGATTTCCTAAAAAGCTGCTGAGAAGTTGCCCAGTTTCTTTGGACGAACTTCCCGCTGCAGTCCTCCAGCTGCAAAGCATGATGGGATGGAATTTCCAAAACAATCACAAACACAGGTGACCTCAGCTGTTTGCTCGGGCCGTTCACACCGGGCTCTCAGTTCTCCCCTAAACAAACTGTCCTCATTCCCTCCTGTCTCCTGTGTCCTTTTGTCTTTCTTTGTTGTAGGACACTACTATTACTGCTCTTAGATGCATTAGTCAAGTGAATTTATTTAGTTTTAGCCAATATTACAGTTTTTTTGTAATTGCTAAAGCGTGTTTTCTACAAATCTTTCCACTCCAACTCCAAAACTAGTAACAGAACAACTTAGAATCTGTGCAAAATGAAGCACTTTGACAAAAAAAACCCTCTTTCTCGTCTAAATGCGACACACTATCACCTCATTTATAAATCTCTCCATCAGTGTTTGTCTCTGCTGTGAAAAATCAACAGCATTTTTACATTTCTACTAAAGATATGTGGCAAACAAAACCATTTATAACACAAAGCAACCATTAACAAACTGAAAAATACAATTCTGACATTACTGCCTCTAATCTTCGACGTGGATCAGACACAGAGCATCGTCAACGTCGTTAAAAACGAGGGAGAAGAAGAACCAAATGATGATTTTTACACTGATTTTGGAAAACACAGTGTTTAATGTTGTGCAAAAAGTGTGATTGTGAAAATGAGACGACCTTTTGCTCACGTTGTGTCAAGGAAATGTGTGCATTTATTTTGAGTCTAGAGTCTAAGCAATTACAAAAAACAGTAAAATACTAAGTGTGTGGTCAAGACGGCATCGACCGATTATGTTGTTGACAGAGTTATTACTTTAAGATGTGTTTTTTCTGTGTATTTTTACATAGAGCTGGTATTAGCCCATGTTTTTCTTACAATATTTCAATACTGTATTATTTGTGTCTTGTCTATCACTCTTTTGCCGTTTCTTATTTCCACTGAAAACCTAAATGTTGCCTCTCAGATGATTTATGATACTCATTTTTATACCTTCACCTTGAAATCTTGTCACATTTTGATCTGTTGACACTAGATCCCTTCGTCCATAGCTCCAGATATGTTAAAAACTACTTCTAGATCAGCGGGGTTTCCATCTAAAACAGCAGAGTAGTGTTCCAGATGCATTAGACTCATGTACTCACTCTCTCTTGTCTGTTTCTATACAGTACTGTGCGTGGTGTGGATATAAAAAGTAAACTAAACTCTAAAGTATGTTTATTTGTATTATTTTACAAAATAAAAAGTGAAAGAACAGAAGATATTTGGTCTGAGTTTGTTCGAGTTTGTCTTGTCCATCACTCTTTTTCTGTTTCTTATTTCCTCTAAAACCTAAATGTTGCCTCTCAGATGATTTATGACTCATTTTTTCACCTTCACCTTGAAATCTTGTCACGTTTTGATCTGGTGACACTAGATCTTGTCACACCCTTCGTCCATAAATGTTAAAAACTACTTCTATTTCCATCTAAAACAGTGTTCCAGGTGCGTCAGGCTCATGTACTCACTCTCAGCCGGGTAGAAGGGCAGCATGTCGATCTTGTGCACCTCTTTGGCGTAGTACTCCTCTTCGCTGCGCTGCCGTTCGCAGGTGGCCGCTCTCTCGTTGGCCTTCTCCTGGAGCAGGTCCCGGGTGCTGTTGTAGATGGCCACCACGTCCCGGGACACCTCCTCGGGCTCGGGGAAGTCCTCGGGAGGGCTGCTCAGCTTCAGTTTGCTCAGGATCTGACCTCGGATGGCTTCGATGCGCTTCTTCTTGAACTGCTCCATGTCCAGAGTGCTGCAGGTGGACAGAGCCATGGCCACAGCCACGAGGTCCACGAAGAACAGGAGGTGGACCACGCACAGCTTCATCTTCACTCTGGGAACGACAAACGAGGCTCCAATTAATGCTGTTAAAGAGTATTCACATCATTCAGACTCCACTCTCGCTGTCTTACTTAAACCAGTGGTGTCCAACTCAAAATAGTGAGGGTCTGAAAATAAGAATCATTTCAGGAGCTGACAATTGTGACACTTGGAACACTTTTATTAAATTTGTAATTTAACGTTTCATCTTCATTTGAGTTTTACAAAAGTTATCTTCAACATATTTTTTTTCCCCTTTTATGGAAACTGGTTTTAGTGGGATTTGAACAGGTTTTAGATGTATTTGAACAGGTTATAGTTGGATTTAAACAGGTTTTAGTTGGATTTGAACATGTTTTAGTTGGATTTGAACATGTTTTAGTTGGATTTGAACAGGTTTTAGTGGGATTTGAACAGGTTTTAGATGTATTTGAACAGGTTATAGTTGGATTTGAACAGGTTTTAGTTGGATTTGAACAGGTTTTAGTTGGATTTGAACAGGTTTTAGTTGGATTTGAACAGGTTTTAGTTGGATTTGAACAGGTTTTAGTTGGATTTGAACAGGTTTTAGTTGGATTTGAACAGGTTTTAGTTGGATTTGAACAGGTTTTAGTTGGATTTGAACAGGTTTTAGTTGGATTTGAACAGGTTTTAGTTGGATTTGAACAGGTTTTAGTTGGATTTGAACAGGTTTTAGTTGAATTTGAACAGGTTTTAGTTGGATTTGAACAGGTTTTAGTTGAATTTGAACAGGTTTTAGTTGGATTTGAACAGGTTTTAGTTGGATTTGAACAGGTTTTAGTTGGATTTGAACAGGTTTTAGTTGGATTTGAACAGATTTTATATATCTTTGTAGTAAAAACTGGCTTAAGATTTCATGAACAAATGAAATAAATCTGATTCAAGTCTATCTAAAACTTCAAATCCAGTAAAAAAAAAAAAGCCTAATGCCAAAAATATCACCTTCAAAATACATTTAATAAACCTACATAGTCGTTTGAAGACTCTATGAAACAATATAAAACATCCAGGACACAATAACAACAATAACATGAGGCTTTAAAACACTTCAGAACATACTTTAAACTGGAAAGAATACCTCACATTCATGAAGTTAAAGCGTTGAAAAGAAGAGTAAACTGGTCTGAGATGAGTTTAAACTGGTTAAACCCCTCCTTCTCAGTGATTTCAACTCATCTCAGACCAGTTTACTTCAGAAAGTCTCTTGGATGAAGCACCAAAAGTCTTCTGTTTCCAAACTACGTCCAGTTCTTTTCAACGCTTTAACACACACACGTCAAACTCAAGGCCCAGGAGCCAAATGTGGCCCTTTGCAATGTTTTAAGTGGCCCTCCATCGTATTCTGAAAGTGATATCTTTTGGATGAGGTTTTAATTGGATTTGAACATGTTTTAGTTGGATTTGAACAGGTTTTAGATGGATTCGTTTGCTACAAAGATCTGCAACCTGTTCAAATCCATCTAAAACCTGTTTAAATCCAACAAAAACAGTTCAAATCTGAGTAAAACTTCTTAAAAATCCAACTAAAGCCTGTTCAAATTGACTACCTGGATGACTGAGAACCTACACATTCATCTCACATTCATGTATTATTTGTAGAATCCACTCTTTAAGCTGTAGTTGGATTACTTTCATTGGCGTGGCCTCTAAATGTTCACTGATCGAAGCTTGTTTGTGAAAGTTTCTGTGAATTTATCAAACAGCTGCTGTGAAAATGAGTTGAAATAACCAGAAGCAACAAAAAAATGACAAAACAAGGAACAAAACGATGGTTACTGACACAAATAACTGGATCACAATGTGGCATTTTGAAACAAGTCTTCCTAGAAACAAAGTCTGGGAAGCACTGCTGCAGATTCACGTGTTTTCTGGGTAAATGTCAGCACGTGTAGTAATATCACAGCACATTATTGTTTGGGAACTGTTTTCAGTCTGTTTCTGTCGGACCTGAACTCACATCTGCCCCGAACAAACTGGTTCCTATTGATGAAGATGCTTATGAACCTGGCTCTGTCCCAAGTCTGACTGATGCAGAGGCTTAAGGCAAACCCTACTGTGTCAACATGAGATGCTCTGGTGCGTTTTCAGGGGTAAATAAGAGCCACGGGTCACAATGGGATAAGAATGCCTTTGAATTGGCTCTGGATTCTTCAACAAAACTGGTTAAGAGCACAGTTATTTCTCTAAATCTGATCTGTGAAGGTGAGCTGGACTGCAGCCCTGGATGAGAAAATGGCAAGATGCGTTAAATCAAGTCAGTAATTTATCAACAGCCTTCAAGCTCAAGTAGAAACACAGACCTTTCTACTTTCTATTCCCTTACAATCATTCCCTCCTTGAATTTAAACTAAAGAATTGGCTGAAAAACGCAAGTAAATAAACATACCTTTACGTTTTGAGTAAAAAAGTTAGGATTCGTACTTGTAACTTCCCACCTGTGTTTCTCAGAAGTCTTTAGCAGAAGTTCTTAAAAGCATCCCACGAAAAAAAAAATCCACGAAAATATCTAAATGTGTTATTTAAATCCCATCAAATCGTCTCTGAAAATCCATCCAAGCCTTTAAATCCAAACTAGAGCCAGTATCCAAGGCGTTATTCCCAAATGACGCACAGCCAAACGGTGCGTAAAGGAGCAGCCAGAGCGGGACGGTGGAAATGTGGAGGGTCTAATCTCAGCTGGGTGTTAGGGGCTTCTGGTCCGAGCGTCCTGCGGGACTGGGGACTCCTCCACCGCATCAGAAACGACGAGGAGACGTCCAGCCAACTTCTACTGCGCTTTGAGCGAAAACCTCAGTGTCTTGACGCGAGATTCATCCCGTTGTATCTCCCGAAACCGGATCCAAACGTGAACGAAACGGGCAAACACGAAGTAAACGTAAAGTTAGGAGGAATAGGAGTGAAATTTCCAGTTTAAATCCGAGTTTAGAGCATCAAAAGTGTCCTTTCGAGCCCGTTTCCCTCGCTGCTTTACGCGTCTGTCCCTCACCCCATCTATTCAGGGCACGGCTCGTCTTTACGCGTGCCAATACGATCCAACAAATTCACTTCTTTTCTCTCTTTTTTTTTTTGACTGGCACAAGCTGGGTTTCCTTGTCTGTGAATCCGTCCGTGAGTCCGGCCTCAGAGTGAAGCAGTGCGCATGGCTTTGGGACCGAGAGCCGCTGAACTTCACGGAGGGTTGAGTTTGTTGTGAAAGCGAGGCTGAGCTGAGTTAGTTGTGCGCTTTGGGACTGCGCTGCGGCGGCTAATGGTCCTGCTGGCTCCCGGTGCGCGCCTCCGCAGGGTCCTAAAGCCGGTCGGGCTCTCAGAGGAACAGGAGCTAATGGAACAAAGCGACTGGGACTGATTGTGGCTAACTTCAGGACCTTTTTTTTTTGCAGTAATGAGTTACACAAAACAAACTAATGGATGGTTTACTAAACAACATGGACTATCATTTACACATAGTCACAGAGCAGCTGTCAAACTACATCCGGCTTGATCTGAAGTGGGCCAAAAAAGTATAAATAACATCATAATAACCAATAAATACCGACAACTCCAGTTTTTCTCTTTGTTTTATTGCAAAGAAGAACAATTATAACGTCAGTGTTCTCATTAATCGCAACTAAAAAAAAGGCTAATTTTGCCAAAAGCCTTCAGCTAAATCTTTTCATAAACTCACCCTCACAATATGGCTTTGATGCTAATGCTATTTTATTTATTTATAGTTTATTTTTAGTACGGACAGAGACAATAAACAGAGATTATCTTCTTGAGGCATCTTAGTCCCTAGAAATGTTGGGTAATGAGTGGTCCACAGGGGGTTAGTCTGAGCCAAAGAGTAATGGTGCATTCATGGAAACTAGGAGAAAAGTATCTGAGTCAGGAAATCGTTCTTCCGACTTCGCTGTGTTCACGATTTCAGTCGGAAAGTCGGAACATTCTGAACCGTAACAACAGGAAGATGGAGTCATAAATGTGTTATTGTTGTGTTTAAATGAGTGAATCCAGTCACAGCAGCAGTTATTAGCAGCACCTCAAGAAAAGGAAGACTATTCAAAACATAAGAAGTGAACATAAACCTCTAAATACAGACGGAAATAAATAAATATCTTAATCTAAATACGTCTATATGGACAAAAAACTAGTCAAATGATCAAGTTATTAATGTGAAAACAGTTGAAATTATTCATTTTTAATTACTTATTTTAAACTAAAATATCTTAAACGTTTATGTTGACGACTCCGACTCACCCGACTTTCAGAGTCTGTTGTTCCGACTCGAGCAGACTTCATGTGCATTTTTCAACTCAGAAAAACGTTTTCCGAGGAGCACTTGAATGCACCATAATTGCATCGCTGCTATCTTCTGTTCAGTTCTGGTTCTGTGTTATGTTCTATTCTGACTAAAACAGTGCAGCCCCCAGTGGACAAATTAGGAATAGCAGTTACTTTATGTCATTTTCTCATTTTCCAAATTAATTCCACGGGTCAAATGGTTGTGTTAGGATCATTTATTCAGAATGAAGCACTTCCTGGTTTGTTTTAGCTGCTTTTTAAATGTTTTTTATAAAGGTTTGGATTTGAAACATTGCTCCAATCCACTTTCTTGACACCAGTCCCTGAAGTGAATGTTCCACCTGTTGGATTAGACTGATTTACCTCCAAATCCTTCACAAAATCCCACTTTTTTTCATTATTTGCCGAGCGCTGGGCGACCACACACCATCCATCAGCTCTGACAGAGTCCAGCTGCTGCGAGCCACATGTTGTCACTAAATCAGCCGCGGGACGGTCTCGGACAAAGGCACCTGTTCTCGTGGGAAAGTGACCACTGCAGCAGCTCGTAGGAACTGAAACAGAACACAAAATCCACTTATTTTAGTCCAAAAAGCTGGAAACACAGGCTAACGGTCATAATTTGAGTTTTTGTAAATGGTTGTGAGGGTTAATGGCCACTGTTTGGAGTCAAAAAGAGAGAAAAGACAGAAAATAATCTGAAAAAGAGGCTCCAGGAGAAGAAATAACAAAAGAACATGCACTTGATGGATAATAATCTGAGCATTTTTTATGAATAAGAAGAAGATAACACTAGTATTTAGGATCTAAAGGGAAATAACGCAGATGAAAATTAAGAGAAGTTGTAGAACAGTGCTGTAAACGTTGGTTTTTAAGTAATCTCCCCAGATTCCTGTAAAAATTGATAAAAAATCTAAACGAAAAATGATTCTGTGCAACAGTATCTCTGAGTGGAGTCTCCATGTTCTCAGTGTCAACATATTCTCTGGTTTACCTAAAGTTTCTGTGCACTTAAGCCATCTAAAGCCAAAAAAACAGGTGTGACGTAAATTCTAAATACCTACTTTGTTCAGTCTGTAATTGTGGAGAAAGTGGATCTAATTTTCACCCATTTTGACCGTGTCTCATTTGTAAAAGCTTCAGGTGAATCAGTTTCTGAGAATGAGGACAGTCTCTTCACTAAAGGCTGAATAAACAGTGTGAGATACAGTGGAGGCGTTGAACGGGACGTCCCATTGGGCCCTGGAGCAGAGATAAAGGACCACATTACACAGAGTTATTTCAAAAGGACGTGAGACATTTAGACAGAGAGAGAGCGTCCAGAAAGAGGGCAGCTTTATGAACACAATTATCTCCACAATCTGAAAATAATCATTGTAAAATTAATTAAAATGAACCTAATAAACTAAATATTGGAGATAAACTAAATAAAAACTTTGGAAAACACCTAAAAAGAGGGATCCCAGGATAAATTTAAGCTCAAACTTCATTTTCACGTATTACAGTCTTCCTTGGTAGACATTTAAACTATGCCTTTTTAAAATAATTGTCCAATCACGGCCTTAACTTAACTTAAACTGTGATTTAACCAAAAAATAAGTTCACAAAGTTCTGCTTTTGTCCCTGGTTCATTCTTTAACTTGGGCCTGATTCAGTTTTTGATCAAGGCTTTCCCATTATTTTGCAGCACTATTATATATAAATAAGAGGTACAGTCTTATAATATTAAATGGTTGAAGTAGAAAATCATTATCGATGTACAGTGTGTTATTCGATAGAAGCAAAATGACATGAAAATTGCATTTGGAAGTTCAGGTTCTAACAATTATAAATGTGCTAAATTAAACCAACCACTGTTTATTTTGGTATAACAAACTGAAGGACAAAGATAAGTTCTGACAGAGGTTGTGGAGTCCTTTCAGCAGAATAATCCACAGTGAAGTTCAGCTCCAGTGTTTTCTCAGTCCGAGTCACTGTCCTCTGGCCCCTGTCCCGTCTGAGCAGTGTCCCCCTCGTCTCCGTCGCTGTCTTTGTCCCAGTCTTTCATAGTGGCTCCCATCATGAAGTCGTCTCTGAGCACGCTCCACGCCGGCTCCGGCTCTTCCTCCTTCACTGTGACTGCAGGCTGTAAATGAAACACAACAGGATCAGGGTCCACAGTGGGTTCAATGAGAAAACACTGACACCATGTGGACACTTGGAGTAATCACACTCAAAAAACTCCAAAGAATATCAACAAGACGAGTCCAAACACAGCAGTAAGAGCAGCATCTCTGACAATCCAACTAAAACCTGCTCAAATCCAACTAAAACCCGCTCAAATCCAACTAAAACCCGCTCAAATTCAACTAAAACCTGCTCAAATCCAACTTAAACCTGTTCAAATCCATCTAGAACCTGTTCAAATCAAACTAAACCCGCTCAAGTTCAACTTAAACCCTGGACAGTGGCCAGTTCGTCGCAGGGCTGACACTTATAGACAAACATTGACAGACAAACATTCACTCTCACATTCATTCACTAAGGATACTTTAGATTTGCCAATTCACCTACATGCATGTGTTTGGGCGGTGGGAGGAAGCCGGACCCGGAGAGAACCCACGGTGACACGAGGAGGACAGACTCCACAGAAAGATCAGAGATAACCAACGATGTTGAACTCACTCTGCTATAGTGCTATATTTATATTTATTTTTTTGTGATGCAGGGCAAGGACAAAAATAGTAACACATGGTTAGAATAAAAATACAAATAGAGTGCAGTACTTTCCTCCTTGACCAAGCCGCTCAGACGCGCCCTCATAAAGAGTCCTCACATAAAGACGCCACCATACAGCGATATACCTCCGTCCACCAGAGGGCAGGCTCCAAAAGAAGAATTATATTGTAAAATCCAATGGCAACTTTACAAGTGTAAAAAACCCTTTCACAGCCTGGTACAAAAGATGGTTCTGGTCTCTAGAGCTGAGTTCTTGTTACGTGACTCTGGGGGGAGTCAACTTTTATTGAATTGTTTGGTTTCACCTCAGTTTAACTTTAGAGTTGTGCATAATTAAGGGAGTGGCTACTTTGATTGACAGGGTGTCATTTTGAGCAGGCCTGTACTGTACTAGCCTGTACTGTGCTAATGCTAGCTGCTAGGTGTTAGCTGTCATTTTTTGCACCTCAGAGAAGGTTTACATAAAACTAGAGTTATTTGTCTGTAATATTATGTGCCCTTCATTAACAGACCGTCCAAGAAGCTTGGCTCCAGTCTTTTTGGTGAGTATCATTCAAATTGTATATTTGCTTAAGTCGTTATTAGCTATTTATTTTAGCAGATATGCTAACAGCCCTTAAGGCTATTACCAGAGTTACTAAAGCAGTCTCAAAATGAGATAGAAAAGTCCGATATATTTTGGATTTTAAGGAATATTTCTTTGTTCATGTTAGATCTGGGGAAGTGCAGTCTCATATAAAAAGATATGGTGGCATTATTTTAATTGTTTATTAAGACAGTAAAATGTTATCATTTTTAAAAATGTAAGTAGTTAATGTAAAGCCACACGCTCCACACTCCCATTTTACAACAGAAACTCATATATTCGAGTGTCATTCTGTGCCACCGCTCCATCAAAAATCAGACAGGTGGCAAGTTTGTGCAAAATTAGTGACTTAAGGAAACAGATTTAAAAGGTAAACTGTTAGAAACACAAGATATATAAAAAATAAATAAATAAAAGATTGTGGGTAATTTTAAAAGAAAACACTATAATAAATATAAACCAATAAAAAACAAAAATAAATAAATACGGTGAAGTATATAATAAAAAAGCAAGTCTTTAAAAATGGGCTTTAAGAAATGATTTAAAAGATGATCCTGGTTCTGACAGACTTAACTTCTCAGATCTTACCTAAAGGCTGTGGTCAGTCTCAGCTCCTTTTATCATTAAATCTCAAGAAGTCTAGGTTTAAATTTAATTAACTGATTTAGAGCCAACAATGAATTTACAAAAACACTCAAAAGGTAAAGCCCCATAATATTTCACTATAATATTATTTTTGCATCCCATGTACATTTGAAAAGATAATAATAAATCTTCAGTGTTTCCTGCAGGAAGTTTGTCATTTCAGGTGTTGGTCTTGGTAAATATATCATAGATTGTTATTATTTTATTATTATTATAACTTATATTTTTATTTTTTTATTCATTTAAAAATGTATGCACCTTTTTAAGCACCATATTATTTATTAATTTTTATTTATATAATTTATGTTCCATATTATTCCATATTAAGACTGTATATTGTATATATTTATTTTTAATTCTTTATTTTATTGTGTTAGTTTATGAATGTTTGTTTGTGAATGAGCTGCTGTGACAAAACAATTTCCCTGTGGATTAATACAGTTAAATCTAAAACAACATGTTGAGAGCACTTGTCTGTTTATGTGTGTTTTAAATAAAGCACATTCAAATAAAAAGCTTGATTCTGATTGGTCAGTTTGGAATTCCACGCGATGATGTCACAAAACGGTTTCTATGGCTTTAAAGTTCCTTTGTGACATCATCAGCTTTAAGTCTGTAAATAGAAGTTCTTTTTAATCAGAACTTCAGACACAGCCGAACAGAGCGTGAAGCTACAGCAAAGAACCATTGGTGAGTGAGTTTAATCTTCAACACTTAATTTAACGATATCAGTTTCAGATTTTTGAACAAACCGAACGAAGCACGTGAAGCTACAGCAAGGAACCATTGGTGAGTGAGTTTAATCTTTCTTTCTTTTTTTTCTTTCTAAACTCTTTAATCTAACAATATCAGTTTCAGATTTTTGAACAAACCGAACGAAAGACATCGACAGCATGAGTTCCAATGCATTCGAGAGAATGAGAGAGATGTTAGTCCCAGAATCAGACCTGACGGTGTACAAACCTGACCCACAAACGGTGGCTGAGACAGAGGCAGCAGACTCCAGGCTTTCAGGTGCCTACGAAGAGTTGGCCAAAACCAGAGTGGAGCTCGGGGAGACTCGACAACAAAACCAAGCTCTAAGAGAAGAGACTGACAAGCTCTCAACAAAGTATGGAGCTGCAGTTCGTATTGAGGACGAGTGCAGAAAGATGAAAGAGGAGATCGCAAAGTTCAATGAAGAAAATGAAAATTTCAAATTGAACATTGAGAAGATGAAGAAGACCATACACCAGCATGAGGCCTACATAAAACTCCATCAAGCACTGAAACCATTATCAGGATCAGCGAGTCGGGAAAACCAATTGCTCCACGAGAAACACGCCAAAGTCACTACACAATACAACAAAGTAGAATTAAAGGCCCTGACGTTGAAGGAGGAACAAGAGAAGGAGGACCAACTGAAACGTGAAAACGAGGAGCTCAGGGAACGAGTGAGGATTCTCTCAGGAGACATTATCACCATTGAGTCTCATTTCCTGACCTATCATTCATTGAAACGGTCTGAGAAATTCTTAAGAGAGGAAAACAGTCGTCTCGAGGAAGTAGCTCAAGAACTAGAAGTTCGCCTTGAGATGAATGCTGAACTACGTGAGGATTATGACGCCACTGCGACAGACGTGGATTCACTGAGAAAGGAACACATGCTAATCCGGGAAAAAATACGAGTGCAGAATATAGAGATAGCCAAGGATTATAATCTGGAGGACCAACTCAAGGCACTGAAAAAAGAAAAGGCTGCCTTTCAAAAATTAAACAAAGACCTGGAGCATGAACTAGACCGTCTCCGGTACAAACAAATGAAAGAAAACAGGATAATGGATGAGATCCTATCAGTCAGAGAGAGAAGGGACCTGGAGATAAGTCAGAACCTGAGGCAGAAGGAAGAGGCTGATGAGCTGTGCAGTCGTCTGCAGGGTGAGAAGATCCTGAAGGCCTCACTCCACACTGAGAAACTCCAGCTTGAAGCACTGAAGAGGGAGAAGGAGCTGATCCCTGAAGAAACCACAGCTCCAGTCCCAGGACCAAGTACTCTTCCTCCTGGACGCTCCGTCTCATCTCCTGACGTCAGGGATGAGAGTTGAAGGTAATTTTAAATCTTCTTTTGAAGTTTCTCCTTGTGCACAAACGTTGTATTAGCTCCAGACTTTAACTGTCAGTGCAGCTCCAGTTTGTTGAGACGTGGAGCAGCAGAGCGACGGTCTCTCAGCTAAACGTTCTTCTGTTACAGATGAATGTCCGTTCATTAACACTGGAGGGACGTCCACCTGTAACAGGAGGACGTTTGGCTGATGGACACTCTGCTGCTGCCAGATCTCCAGACTAGACCTGTGCTCTCAGTGATCGTCCTGGGCTCATACAGCCTCTGTGCACAAGAAGAACCGCCATCATCTGAAGGATTTGATCAGATTACGATCTGGTAAAATCTCTGGAAAAAGAGCAGAGATATAAATCCCTCAGAGGGAGGGGTTTATCCTGAAGCTACTCAAACTGTCCATTCGACTCTTGACCATTATGAACCTCTAGCCTTCCTGTGATTGGACAAGGCTCGTTTCATAGTGGGGAAGAGTTGTGGTTGGTTGGTTGTGAGTAGTTTCAGGAAAAACTCCTCCCTATGATTAAAATGACTCCAATAAAATACATAAAAACATAAATAATCTTATCATTTCTGTATTTATTTGTAATGGTCTCTGTTTATATCAGTGATGGTCTCTGCTTTAACTCTGCATTTTTGATAAATCTGGTGCTTTTAATAAACTGATCCTGCTGCAACAGAACTGTATCATATATTAATATGAATGATCTGTATTTATGCAAACATCAGGATTTAGAAATGGATCAGGATTTAGAAATCATGAATTGTTTAAGTCTTATTAATGTATTTAAAGAGAAAGTGTTGACAGTTTTGCTCTGAATGAAGAAACAAACCGTCCAATCAGAGAGCTCCGTCAGGTTCAGGAGAGAGTCCAGGTAAAACCTGCCTTGGACCGGGTCGGGTCCAGGTAAAACCTGCATCGGACCAGGTCGGGTCCAGGTAAAACCTGCCTCGGACCGGGTCGGGTCCAGGTAAAACCTGTCCAGACCGGGTCGGGTCCAGGTAAAACCTGCCTCGCACCGGGTCGGGTCCAGGTAAAACCTGTCCAGACCGGGTCGGGTCCAGGTAAAACCTGCCTCGCACCGGGTCGGGTCCAGGTAAAACCTGTCCAGACCGGGTCGGGTCCAGGTAAAACCTGCCCCAGACCGGGTCGGGTCCAGGTAAAACCTGCCCCAGACCGGGTCAGTCCACAGCAGTGAGAAGTGAAAGCTGCAACTCTCTGAAAGAGGAGAAGGTAAAGACCAGAGAAGAAAATGTCCAACTTATGGAGAAAATCGAGAGGATGAAGGAGATCCATCAGAAGGACGCCCATGTTCCTCTCATTCAGTTACTAAAAACAGTTTACATACTTTATTTGTGATGATTAAGAATGATTATTACAGAAAGAATAAAGGATGTGTGATCAGTGCTGGTTCAGTTTTGAGAGACTGACCTGGGTCTGAACCTTGAATCCATTTCTGAACCCAACCCACTTAGACCGAAGCGTCCCAGTCATCCAGAGAAAGTTGAAACTCATGTTTCTGGTTCTGAAATAAATATATTTCTGTGTTCACAGACATTAACAAAGCATTAAAGTTGTGTTCAGACGGACCCAGAGTCATTTTGGCAAATCTACTGATTATATTCTCATCTTGAAAAAGTTTCCTCTCGTATAAATGTTTGAGTTATTGTTTTTACATACTTTATTTGTAATCATTAAGAACTGTTATTGCAGAAAAAAACAAAGGATTTCTTGTTAACATCTTTAAGCTAATGCTGAACTCTAAACTTCAGTGATCTCGTCCTTGTTAAACATTGTTGATTGAATCATAGATAATATAGATTAATAGATGTCACGCAGCCATTGCTCCCCATTCACTGAAATGGTCCACACCACAGGAAGAACATCCGGGCTTTTCTGACTTCTGCCTCAGAGGATATCACTAAAATGGGCAGAGAGGGCAGCTTCTAACTTACTCTTTCAAAAGCACATTTCTGTAAACACGCGCCTTATCTCAGAGACGCAGAGCTAACGGCTAATGACATGCTAACAGTCATGACATGCTAATGGTTGTGCTGCTAAATGAGCACATTTTTCTCTTTATTTGATGAACATTTCAAGTTCTGTTAAAAATTCAAATGTGTTTTTTGAACATGTCTCTTTATGTCCTTCATTTATATATCTTTCACTTTCTTCTTCAAATCCATTCATTTGCAACTTTTTTACATTAAGGCTTTAGTATTTGGCACTAAAAATAATAAATACACTAAAATAATAAAACCTCATTATTTCATGTTAGAATAAAACAACAATGTTTAAGCATATAACACGAGAAGATATTCAAATAGTAGATTTAGACTTAGACTCCTTGACCTTTTAGTTTATCTAACGCTAAACCCAGGAGCCCTGCAAACATGCAGCATTTAGAAAGACTGGTATTTTCCATTTACACATAAACTATAGATAAAGCTACACTCAGATCCACTTTTAATGTCTCTTTCTGCCCGACTCATTTAGAGACTGGTTTTAAGTGCTTTAGTAACTCTGGTAATAGCCTTAAGGCCTGTTAGCATAGCGGCTAAGATAAACTGCTAATAAAGCAAATATACAATTTAAATGTTACTCACCAAAAAGACTGGAGCCAAGCTTCTTGGATGTTCTGTTGAATGAAGGACACATAATACTACAGAAAAATAACTGTAAAATAAGTAGTTTTATTCAAAGCTTCTCTGAGAAGCAAAAAATGACACTGGCAGCTAGCATTAGCACAGTACAGGCTAGCAGCCCCCCAGACCTGCTCAAAATGACACCCTGTCACTCAAGGCAGCCACTCCCTTAAAGGTGGAATAGAAGATGTTTTTGTATACATTTTTTGTTATATTTTATAAATTTGTTTTTATTTGCATATAAGACATCGGAAAATAAGAGGTCTTGAAAAATAAAATTTATTACATGTCAATTGTGGAAGTGGTGGTGCCTTAAAAACATTAACCAATCAAAAACGCTCTCATCGCGTGTTCTATTGGTCAATCAGCCTGTCAATCACTCCTGCTACGTGAGGGTACGTGAGGCCGGAAACGTGCGCGTTCAGGTGTTCTGTTTACAGCTGCTTTTGCGTTGCTACCATTAAACAGCCTCACTGTGCAGCTTCACTGTCAGGCACAGACTGCTCCTTCCTGCAGCTCCATTGTCAGGACCACATAGTCATTTATTTACCTTTTTTCTTTTTCTCTTTATTTATTTGTGTAGATGGGGGACAGTCTGTTTAACTAGCGTTAGCTCCATCCGTTAGCTTTAGTTTGTTCATCTAGTTAATATTTTTTGTTGTTAGCAAGGTTTTACACGATGGCTGTGAAGAACACTGATGAAGGTAACTGTAAAAGAAAGACTATGTTTGAGGTGGCTGCGAAAAGGAAAAAGATGAAAGAAACAAAACCAGAGTTGTTCTTGGTGCATCGTTTGAGCGATGGCGAGCGCTGAAGGCACAGCGAGGAATACGCTGCTCGACAGGTAAGTTTTAGGCTCAATGTTTTGTTGTCATATTAAAAACTGCTAGTTGGGAGTATTATCTGGTGTTTGTGACATTGTATGGAGAGAATCGGGGCCAGTCAGCTGTGAAGCGCCGTCTGTTACGCCTAATTTACTACTGCTGAACAGGCGGTCCGGACAGAATAGAAAGTGTAGTCATCAGTACAAGCTGCGGTGTGTTACGTCTCCTGATCCGCAGCTCCGGAAGGTTTCCGCAAGGAGTCTATTTCGGACCATTGGATTTTCATGAAGTTGGAGAAAATGTACGGGGTCCGGGTTATTTGAGAAAGACGACGAGAGATTTACGGAATACCACATGATATTTCACATACTTTTTATAAGGACACACCAGAAGAGAAGGCATGGAGTGAAATAGCTGGAGCTCTGGGATATACTGGTGAGTTTTTATCAACTCTTTACATGGATGTCATCACGTGAACTCAACTCTTCAGCGTGAATCCCTGTGGTTTTGTGGTCTCGCGGATGCAGATTTCCGGACACGTACAGCACACACACTGCACCCGGTGTAAATGGCAGTCCTTACGGATTCCATACGGAATCCCTTTCGCAGTCAGTGTAAATGAGGCGTTAGTGTCTGGCGCGTGCGTGTTGTGTTGGAGGCGGACCTCGGAAAGAACTGTGAAACGAGTCGGCTGGTCTTGCGCATGCGCATTATTCAAAACCTGGCTAACAGTCGCTGCTGTCTGAATGTTCGCAAACATCTTCTATTCCACCTTTAATTAAACACAACTCTAAAGTTAAACTGAGGTGAAACCAAACAATTCAATAAAAGTTGACTCCTTCAGAGTCACGTAACAATAACTCAGCTCTAGAGACCAGAACCATCTTTTGTACCGGGCTGTAAAAGGGTTTTTTACACTTGTAAAGTCACAATTGGATTTTACAGTCTAATTCTACCTCTGGAGCCTGCCCTCTGGTGGATGGAGGTGAAAAATCACTTCTTTTCTTTAAGTGTTTGAAAAAATGACATATCATACCTCTGTTTCTGTATTTTCAGCTGCAGTTTCTGCCCATTTTCACGTTGACGTTCCAGGAAGTTTAATAGCTGCAGATAAAGTGTATTTTCAGCTGAACATGTCTTTTAACAGAGAAACAGCTGAAAAAAGAAAAGCATCAACAGAGAAAAGGGCGTCAATGTAAAACATCAAGTCTATCCATTATCACTTCAAATAGAAAATAAAATTCCAAACTGTTATCCAAAAATGAAGTAGGAGTTTATTTTTCTGTGACCAATGCTGTTTGGTTTGCTTTAGTGCATGTAAACAACTGTGTTGTCTTTCTGACTCTGTCTTCACCAGCATTATATAAAATATTATATACACGCATGACGTACAATAACACATTTTGAAGGACAAAGATAAGTCCTGACAGAGGTTGTGGAGTCCTTTCAGCAGAATAATCCACAGTGAAGTTCAGCTCCAGTGTTTTCTCAGTCCGAGTCACTGTCCTCTGGCCCCTGTCCCGTCTGAGCAGTGTCCCCCTCGTCTCCGTCGCTGTCTTTGTCCCAGTCTTTCATAGTGGCTCCCATCATGAAGTCGTCTCTGAGCACGCTCCACGCCGGCTCTGGCTCTTCCTCCTTCACTGTGACTGCAGGCTGTAAATGAAACACAACAGGATCAGGGTCCACAGTGGGTTCAATGAGAAAACACTGACACCATGTGGACACTTGGAGTAATCACACTCAAAAAACTCAAAAGAATTTGAGTCCAAATACAGCAGTAAGAGCAGCATCTCTAGCAATCCAACTAAAACCTGCTCAAATCCAACTAAAACCTGCTCAAATCCAACTAAAACCTTCTCAAATCCAACTAATACCTGTTCAAATCCAACTAAAACCTGCTCAAATCCAACTAATACCTGTTCAAATCCAACTAAAACCTGCTCAAATCCAACTAAAACCTTCTCAAATCCAACTAAAACCTGTTCTAATTCAACTAAAACCTGCTCAAATTCAACTTCATTCAATTCAAACCATTCAAATCTGACAAAAACATTTACATCCATCTAAAAACTGTTTATATCCATCAAATCAAGCTAAAACATGCTAAAATCGGAGTAAAACCTGTTAAAATTGAAATGACAAGGAGAAATGTGTGTTTCAACAAGACAACGAGCCCAAATGCAGCAGTAAGAACAGCAGTGACGATATGAAGCTGACCATAATCCAACAGAAAACTTGTTGGTAATATCAAAAATGCTGTTTGAGGCAAAACCAAGAAATGCAGAGGAACAGTGAATGTAGTGGTGTCCAGGGCTGTTCACAGGAGCCAGAAGCTTCTCAAAAGCACTACTTACACATGAAATATTAGTGGAAAGATCAGATTTTGAACAGCTTAATATTCCCTTTTTCTTCACGTTCTGTAAAGGAATAACAAATTTGATCTTTTTTTTGTTCATGTTTTGATTCGGAACAGAACGTGCAGTGTCCCCAATGCTTTTGTGTGAAAGAAAATAAATGCTATTATAAGGTTTAAGAGCTTTACTCATTTTTTTAAACACACTGCTACTATTATAAACACAACTGTAAGTGTTCTTACCAAGTAATTTACACTCACTTTGTTCCTACAACCATTGGGTTTTAAAGGGATTTTCATCCTTTTAAATGCCCTTTTGTTCCTGTTTCCTTAGGCCTTTTTTAACTTGTTTAATTACCTGTGAGTTTGACGTACCATTTAAAGAAAAATTTAAAAATATGAGTCATTGAACAGCAGACTACATCCATGTAAAGATCATCTTGAGATATACAGTACATTGTCCTCTTACAGTTTGTTCTTTCTTTTTAACTTTGCCGCTGCCTTCGTCTGTTCTCCTCAAAACATCGATGAAGTCTTTCTTAGAAACAGACGACAGGATCTTGGCCTTTTTTCTCTCCGATCCTCCCACTTCCTTCACCTTCTCATCGATGGTTTTCTGGTGTTTCCTGACGGCGTTGAACAGCTGCACCACTCCTCTGAGAGAAAACACACAGAGTTAAAACACAATACTCTTCTTTTATCTTTTACCTGTGTTTATGAAACTCAGTGATGTTCACCTTGTGGCGATCCTCTGCAGAGCTTTCTCAGCCTCTCTGTCCTTCACTATGTCGGGTTTTTCTCGGGACATCATCTCCCACGCTCGCTTCATGTCCAACTGTTCAACACGTGTTCATTAGGTCCAACATAAAACAAAAAAAAGAAAGACATGTTCAAAGTCCGGTCCAGGGGCCGAAGGTGGCACAAGGTGAAATTTCATGTAGTTTAAACTGCCCCTAGTGCAGTGGTGTCAAACTCAAAATACTGTTGGGCCGTGATAGTAAATAAGAAACCTTTGAGGGGCCGAAGACGGTGACACCTGGGAGGCTTTTATTACGATTTGAATGGAAGGCTTCATCTTCATTTGAGACTTCTCAAAGTTATCTTTAACATTATTTGTCTTCCTTTCATGCTTTGGTTAAATTTGAACAGGTTTTAGATGTATTTGAACAGGTTTTAGTTGGATTTAAAAAGGTTTTATTTGGATTTAAAAAGGTTTTAGTTGGATTTGAACAGGTTTTATTTATCTTTGTAGCAAAAACTGGCTTATCCTATAAAATCTAGTGGCAAAAATATCACGTACTAAATTTAGGCCGAATAAAGCATTGCAAAGGGCTGCATTTGGCCCTAGGGCCTTGAGTTTGCACGTGTGCCAGTAACTGAATGTGTCTAAATGTCAGCCCTGTGGCTAACTGTCCAGAAAGCTGCTGGGATAGACTTCAGCCACCCATGACCCCCAACAAGACTAAGGGGTAGAAAGTGAATTTTAATTTCACTTACTTATTTATATTACACAAACACATTAAGTTCAGAAGAGAAGAGATGCTTGTACCAGATTCTAGCTTAAAAAGCTAACTTCCATCTGTAGTTCTATAAAAAGGAAAAGGGAAGGAGGGAAGACATTCTGATAATCCTTGTTTAGACCTAATATTTTCTGTTTTAGTCTTGTTTAGATGTGTTTAGTCTTGTTTTACACCTGTTGTAGACATTCATGAATGACTGATTGTGTTTGGTCATGTGACAGTGCTGTACCTGTTTCCTCTTCTCCAGCTGCTCCTGTCTCTCCTTCTCTTTCACTTTCTCCAGTTCTCTGTTTTTCTGGAGGATAGTCGTCTGGTTTTGGGGGGTCTTCTTCCCCAGGATTTTGGCCATAGCCTCAGCCCAGCCTGCATTAGCGTCCCCCTCCTCGCCCTCCTCATTCTCCCCGTCCGGGCCTTCGTCTTCATCCTCTGCCTCCTCTCCGTCACTGGCTCCGTCAGAGTCAGCTCCGTCACTGCATCTGTCGTCAGAGCCTTCGATATCACTCTCTCCGTCGGACTCATTCAGCTCGAGGTCTTCCTCGCTGTGAGGCTCTGCATCTGCTGTTATGACACAAAGAGCCTTATTACTGTTCAAAACACTTAAAAGATATGTTTATTTATTTCCAGGTCATTTCGAGACCCTTTTTTTTTTTTTTTTTGAAAAAATGTTTAATTAGATAGTTGGACAATAAAGACATTATTGGGGTAATACTGGGGTACAATAATGTTTTAGAGCAACTTATTTATTTAGGGCTATTGTCTGGCAGCCCACAATCAACTTAATAAATTAAATGAATAAAGCAGTAATGTCTAAATAATCACACAAACACACAAGTTCACACATGGTAATGAAAGTCTGTAACAGATATGAGACTCTTTTAATCACAAAAACTAAAAAGAGCAGATTTCCGCAAATAAAACAAATATATCTCATTAAATGAAACATAACAAAGTTGATGAAACAGGTTTAAAGGCAGAAATAGAACACAAACCACGGGAGACACGTTTGGACCATGGATTTACCAACGAGCTGGTCCTTAATTCTGGGCTAATGCTAACATGCTAAGTACTAGCTATAGCGCATTAAAACTAAAACAGCAGGATAAATAATAAAACTGTTCATGTAAAAAGCGTACAATAGTCACGTAAGACTCATGTGGTTAATTGTGTGTTTTACTTTTAACAGTCTAATAAAGTTTCACGCAAAACTTACCAGAGATTTCCACATGTGTTTCCACAACAGCTGCCATCGTGGAGTCACTGCTAAATGGCTCCGTGGAAGAAAAACAGAGTACGCAGCAAAGGTTCCGCTGTTCTGTCTGCCTTGAATCCTATCGCTTAAACTTAAAATAAATACACAAGAAACACAAAATATAATAAATATAATCATATGTGGAAGACGGATGATAATTTAGACAAATCAAAATTTTAATTTAAAAACTGTAACATAAGAACAATATCCCAGTGATAAATTAGTACCAGTCAGTATCAGTCTATAGCTTAATTAAAATATTTGTTGGAAAAACTGTATTTTTAGGCAATGTAAAGTTATGTCTATTTATTTAATGTTTTTGTTGTTGTAATAGTTATATATATGTATTTATTTTTATTCAAAACATTATCTGGTTTAGTTTAGAAATTATATTGAAATTAAAAAATGCATCGAAGCTAAAACTGGGAGTATTAGGAATAAAACCATCTGCAATTATGTTTTGTAATCAACAAATAAATAGTAATAAATATTTCTTGCTTTCATGCGAGTCATAATCAACTCAAGACTGTTTCAATCCACTCTTCCTCCAAGGATTGAGGCCGTGTTTGAGTAAAATACCCAGCATGCAATCTGTGGATCCTTTGTGGCCTTTCCCTACAGACAATGCACCACAAATGTTTAATAAAATTCTAATTTCTTTCTACAGCCCAGCATCCAGTTCAATCTGCACAGATCAGTTCACACCAAACCTGAAAGTGAAAATCTGGTTCGTGCTCATTTTGAATATTTATACATTTAGTTACACAATTAAGTATTAAATGAATCCATTATTTTGTCAACTTTAAAACAAAGCTACAGTCAGTTCCTGGTTAAATAAATGTAATAATCATAAAAAATGTCAGTCTTCTAATTACTGCTTTTATGCTTTTGGTAGTTTCAAAATTCCAACCTGGAGAACCAGAAAAAGTGTCTGCTTGAGCAACAAGCCACGTGAAATAAGCATTTTATTTATTTATTATTCCTGCCAAAAAAAGTATGTTTTGTGATCAACTAAAAAAAACAACAAATTGTACTTGATTTCATTTTGGAGAAAAAAAGGTAATTTCACTCAACAAACATTAACTTACAATAAATTAGATTTTACTGTGGCCTCGCAGCAAGAAGGTAGTGTATTTTTATTTTTTTTTAAATATTATTACTGAATAACTTATTTTACTGAAGAACTACTTGGGCAATTTTCTTTTGAAATCAGCATTGTATTTATCTTTTTATTTTATTTAATTTTTTAAACAAGACAAGGATAAGAATACTAGAATAGACATGGAATCATTTTTTTAAATTTTATTTTTAGTCATTGTTGAGTAGAATACATACAATTTTCTTTTGAAGTCAGAATTTCAGTCAGTTTTTTTTTTTATTTAATATTTTTTATTTATTTATTTTGTGATGCAAGGCAAGGACAAAAATACATTTGATTTTTAATTGACATTTTGACTAGTCCACCCAACACTGTTGTTTACATGCAGCCAAACACCTGGTAACACATGGTTAAAATAAAAATACAAATAGAGTGCAGTACTTTCCTCCTTGACCAAGCCGCTCAGACACGCCCTCATAAAGAGTCCTCACGTAAAGACGCCACCATACAGCAATATACCTCCGTCCACCAGAGGGCAGGCTCCAAAAGAAGAATTATATTGTAAAATCCAATGGCAACTTTACAAGTGTAAAAAACCCTTTCACAGCCTGGTACAAAAGATGGTTCTGGTCTCTAGAGCTGAGTTCTGGTACGTGACTTGGGGAGCATATTGTTGTTTGGTTTCACCAGTTTAACTTTAGAGTTGTGCATAATTAAGGGAGTGTCTACTTTGATTGACAGGGTGTCATTTTGAGCAGGCCTGTACTGTACTAGCCTGTACGGTGCTAATGCTAGCTGCTAGTTGTTAGCTGAGTCATTTTTTGCTCTTCAGAGAAGTTTTGCATTTGTCTGTAATATTATGTGCCCTTCATTAACAGACCGTCCAAGAAGCTCGGCTCCAGTCTTTTTGGTGAGTATCATTCAAATTGTATATTTGCTTAAGTCTTTATTAGCAATTTATTTTAGCAGATATGCTAACAGCCCTTAAGGCTATTACCAGAGTTACTAAAGCAGTGGAAACCAGTTTCAAAATGAGATAGAAAAGTCCGATACATTTTGAATATTTCTTTGTTCATGTTAGAGCTGGGGAAGTGCAGTCTCATATAAAAAGATATGGCGGCATTATTTTAATTGTTTATTAAGACAGTAAAATGTTATCATTTTTAAAAATGTAAGTAGTTAATGTAAAGCCACACGCTCCACACTCCCATTTTACAACAGAAACTCATATATTCGAGTGTCATTCTGTGCCACCGCTCCATCAAAAATCAGACAGGTGGTGAGTTTGTGCAAAATTAGTGACTTAAGGAAACAGATTTAAAAGGTAAACTGTTAGAAACACAAGATATATAAAAAAAAAAAAAATTAAAAGATTGTGGGTAATTTTAAAAGAAAACACTATAATAAATATAAACCAATAAAAAACAAAAATAAATAAATACGGTGAAGTATATAATAAAAAAGCAAGTCTTTAAAAATGGGCTTTAAGAAATGATTTAAAAGATGATCCTGGTTCTGACAGACTTAACTTCTCAGATCTTACCTAAAGGCTGTGGTCAGTCTCAGCTCCTTTTATCATTAAATCTCAAGAAGTCTAGGTTTAAATTTAATTAACTGATTTAGAGCCAACAATGAATTTACAAAAACACTCAAAAGGTAAAGCCCCCATAATATTTCACTATAATATTATTTTTGCATCCCATGTACATTTGAAAAGATAATAATAAATCTTCAGTGTTTCCTGCAGGAAGTTTGTCATTTCAGGTGTTCGCTTCTAACCTGATTCCTCTAGATAGAACTGCTCCACAGATCATAGTCTATTTCAGAGAACCATCTGGAAGGCTCCCGTTTAAAGCGTTTGCAAAAGGGAGGCGCCTTCTTTTGAATAGTCGGTAGTTGATTGGATGAAGCACCAACTAGTATCCGCCTCCATGAGGTTTCTTCATAGCAACGATATGACGTAACACTCTTTGCGCTTCTTTCAAAGCCCACGGTTCAACTCAAGCTCTTTGCTTGGAGCAATACAAGATGGATCTATGCGAATTTGGAAACTCCCAAATCTCGCGAAAATCCAGCTGCAGCGCAAGATTAGTTTGCTGCTGTTGGAGCGACAAACTATAAAATTACTGACTTTCTACAGAATTCCAAAATTCCCTAATAAACTTGGTAAATATATTGTAGATTGTTATTTCAATTATTATTTTTATTATTTGAACTTATATTTTAATGTATTTCTTTATAATTCATTTAAAATGTATGCACCTTTTTAAGCACATTATTTATTCATTATTGTATATATTTTATGTGCCTTATTATTCCATATTATTACTGTATATCATATATCTTTAGTTTTACTTCATTTTATTGTGTGTGTTCATGTTTGTTTTCGCAACAATGAGAGATGTTTGTCCCAGCATCAGACCTGACGGAGCACACACCTGAGTCAGAAAACACTGACCCACAAACAGTGGCTGAGACAGAGGCAGTGGACTCCAGGCTTTCAGCTGCCTACGAAGAGTTGGCCAAAGCCAGAGCGGAGCTCGAGGAGACTCGACAACGAAACCAAGCTCTAAGAGAAGAGACTGACAAGCTCTCACTAAAGTATGGAGCTGCAGCAGCTGTTGACAACCAGTGCACCAGTGTGAAAGAGGAGATCACAGAGGCTAAAGAAGAAAATCAAAGAATAAAAGTAAACATTGACAACATGAAGACCACCATACGCCAAAACAAGGCCTACGTCAAACTCCATCAAGCACTGATACCATACCGAGGCAAGTGACCGAAAGCATGACATCTATACGGTTTTGCGGGAGGTAAGAGAGTTCTGCCAGGAAAATGCAGAAAACCTTAAAGACATAAGAGAGGAGATCGCAAAAACGAATGGTAGGATTTCTGAGGTGGAAAGACGCGTAGTTGAAGCCGAAGACCGTATTCAGAGCGCGGAGGAAGCTACATTGGAGCTACTTAGGCTCCAAAAGAAACTCGAGGAAAACTTGATACATCAAGAAGGGCGCTCTAGGAGAGAGAATATTAGGCTTCACGGTGTTAAAGAGGGGGCAGAGGACAACACAGAGTCAGTGTCTGTGTTTGTGGAAAAATTGCTTAGGAAACAACTGGAGTTGCCACCGACATTCGCACTCAATATTGAGAGGGCTCACCGAGCGCTGTCAACACGCCCTCCCAATGATGCACCTCCGTGGTCAATTGTTGTTAAACTGCTGAGGTCTAAGTGTAAAGCAGAAATCATAAGACTTGCCTGGGTAAAGAAAGGCTTCCTGTAAGAAGGACGGCGAGTTATTGTGGACCATGATTATGCTCCTGAAGTAATGAAAAGGCAAAAAGAATGTGTTGAAGCAAAGAAGATAGAAAGAAAAGAGAAAAACATCTGTTTTCAGACACCCTTTCCGGCAAAGCTCCTTGTCTTCTACGAAGGTGAAACGTGTTTATAACACAGCGACAGAGGCTATTACAGACATGGTAGAGAGAGGATTTCAGGTAAAAAGTCATAAAAACCAGCAAATGACCTGATGGAGAAGATACAACGACAGATGTGGCAGCGGACCAAAGCGGCGGACAAGCCGGACAGGTCGACATCATTAGGATACAAACAGAAACTACAGGCTTTTCAAAGAACCAGGGGGGAGGGAACAGATGTAAAATAAAGTACGGAATATGACAAGTACAAAAATAGCCTCATATAATGTTCACGGAATACTCAACCAGATAAAAAGAAGTAAGATAATTAGTAAAATTTTTACAGGAAACGCACTTAACTGACAAAGGTTGTGGTTACAACCAGGAGTTTTCAGCATCATATAAATCAAGGCATAGAAGAGGGGTGGCTATATTAATATCGAATAAAATTTGTTTTGAGTGGCTTAAAACAGTAAAAGACAAAGAAGGTAGATATATCCTGGTGACAGGTCGATTGGAAGGGGAACTAGTCACGCTACTCAATGTTTACGCACCTCCAGGCTCGGATTGGGGATTCTTTAAACAACTGTTTGGTTTGATGACAACGGAAGTAGAAGGTATTTTAATTGGGGGAGGTGACCTAAACCAGAGACTTAACCCACAATTAGACTCGTCTGGAAAGGTTTTGCAAAAAAGTGGTACGGGGAAAAAAATCTGTAAAATGATGTCTGAACTTGGAAATTTTATATATGGAGAGATCTTAACCCTACCAACAAAGACTACATATATTTTTCTGCACCACATTCTCAATACTCAAAGATCAATTATTTTCTGATGTATGATAAAGATCAATATAGCTGTGAAATTGGGGTAAGGGACTTGGAGAATGAAAAGAAAACTACATAATGGAGACTTTATTCAAATTTACTTAATGGTTATATGAGGGAGGAAAATAAGGCTGTAATGAGAGGGAAATTAATAGCTAGATCCTCATATTTAAAAAAGATGAAACAGGGAAAACTGAAAACCGAATTGAAAAAGATAGAAAGAGAACATAAGAATTACATTCATTCATTTTCTACCGCTTATCCCATTTGTGGGGTCGCGGGGCTGGAGCCTATCCCAGCATAAGAATACACTGGATAGTAAAAAAAAATTAATGAGATTAAAATAAAAAGGAAGGAAATAAATTATATTTTATCACAAGAAATTCAGAAAAAAATTGATTTTCACCAAACAAAGATATTATGAGGCTGGGAGTAAATCTGCAAAACTGTTAGCATATAGGCATAAAAAACAACAAACAGCAAGAAATGTTTACAAAATGTTTAGAAAATTTTAGGCTAAATTTACCACAAATAACAGAAGAGCAGAATGCTGCCCTGATAACTGAGATAACCATAGGAAAAATAGACATGGCAATTTCTAAACTCAAGAACAACAAGAGCCCCAGAGCGGATGGATACGTCTCTGAATGATATAAGATATACAGTAAAACACTTATACCACTATTACATAGGACTTTCAATTGGATACTAAAAGGAGGAGGGATTCCGGAGCCATGGAAAGAGGCAATTATTTCTATAATAGCAAAAAAAGGGAAAGATGGAACCACATGTTCCAACTAAAGACCAAAGTGTACTTAATATAGATTATAGACTTTTCACAGCTATTCTAGCTAGGCCAATAGAGAAAATCCTGCCAGATATAATAAATTTGGACCAAATGGGATTTATCAAACATCGGCAGACACATGATAATATCCGCTGGACTTTACACGTGATGCAATATATGTATTTTATAAGTATAAGTTGCTGTTTTTTACGTAGTTTGGCCGGGGGTGCGACTTATACTCAGGTGCGACTTATGTGTGAATTTTTTTAAAATATATAATCTCACGTTCGCTATTTTCACAACAACCGCTAGAGGGCACTGTAGGCTAGTGTATCTGCTACCCCTGTACCGCTGAAAATGTAAAGAGGAAGAAGCGGGGCTTCGTCTTCCTCCGGAGTGAGTGTTTATGCTTTAGTTGAAGTCTGAATAACTGTTAATATGTTACGTTACGCCACGTATTCAGTTCGTTGTCTATGCTTCATGAAGCTGAATAACCATCAATGTGTTACGTTAGCATACCGTTCACATATTCAGCCTGTTGGTTTCTATTTGATTATTATAATAAATTGCCTTTCAAGATGAAATGCTTGTTCTTGGTCTCAGATTTTGTGAAATAAATTTCCCCAAAAATGCTTATAATCCGGTGCGACTTATATATGTTTTTTTCTTCTTTATTATGCATTTTTTGGTTGGTGCGACTTATACTCCGGAGCGACTTATACTCCGGAAAATACGGTATATTAAATAAAAAATGAGAACCATTGATGATGGGGATGGACGCAGAAAAAACTTTTGACTCGGTAAGATGGGAATTTTTTTATAAGGTTATGGAGAAGTTTACCTTTCATGACACCTGTGTCAAGCTAATACAAGCTTTATACACTAATCCATCAGCCAGGATTAAAGTCAATGGGACCTTGTCCAATTCAATTACTTTAGAAAGGTGCTGACGAGGGTGCTCTTCGCTCCCTCTACTCTTCAACATCTTCCTGGAGCCCTTGAGCCAGTGGGTAAAACAACATGATGGTATTAAAGGTATAGTTAGTCAGAGAGGAGAGCAAAAAATAGCATTGTTTGCAGACGATATCCTCATTTACCTTGAAAAACCCAATACATCATTGCCTACACTTATGACCGTATCTGCAGTATTTGGAAAGTTGTCGGGGTACAAAATTAATGCACAAAACCCAGGTTATCACCTTTAATTCTAAACCTAGCGAGGATATTGAACGGAATTATGACATTATTTGGGGATAGAAATCAATGAAGTACTTAAGGATTTACCCTAACACAAGATTTAAAACAATTGAAATCTTTTAACTACAATCGGTTAATATGTAAAATACAAGCGGATTTGGGGAAATGGAATTTAATCCCATTTTTAAGTTTAACATCAAGAGTTGAAATAATTAGGATGAATGTTCTTCTCCGGCTGTTATACATATTTCAAACTCTCGCAATTGAGGTGACAGAGAAACAATTTAGAGAATGGGGTAAAATATTTTCCAGGTATATTTGACAAGGCTTAGGGCAAAAAATTAAATATAGAACATTGCAGTTACCGAAAGGGAGGGCTAGCTTTACTCTGTCTAAAGAGCTACTACCACGCTCCACAGTTGAAAGTATTGCTCAATTTATGTGACCCTGATTACTCTGCAAAATGGAAAGACATAGATGAGAAATCGATAGAAAGAGATCATGTACAGGCTATAATTGAGATCAGTCTTAAAAGAAGGGACAAACCCATGGCTTGCAGTTCGTCTTAACATTTGGTGACTATTGTGACTAAATATAATTGAACAGGTCGATGTAGGTTATTGAGATGGATAGTGTATGACACGGACTTTAAACCTAATAAGTTAGATAATACATTTAAAATATGGAAAAGTGGGCCAAAGATGTATTGGGAAATTATTAAAAAATAAGGAAATAATAAAAAGAGATGATCTAGATGTATCCCAGTCAAAGATAATGAAAATAATGATGGAAGCATGTAAATCACAGATGGTCCAAAAAGTTATCTCAAAATTGTACAGGGCTCTGGAAGATTTAAAAGCTGACAATACAGATTATATAAAAGGGAAATGGGAGAGGGAAGCAAATATTGAGATTTCTACGGAAGACATGAACGAACTGCAATGGAAAACCACTAGCTCTATGTTTTGGAGGGAGCACGGGTGGAAGAATATATCAAGGTTTTTTGCGACGCCTGCACAAAGACGATATACAGACACAACATGGTGGAGACTCTGTGGAGAGGTCAGGGCTGACCACTATCATATGTTCTGGGGTTGCCCATTATTAAGCCAGTTTTGGGGTGAGATAAAAGAGGGCCTTGATACCGTGCTGAAAACAAATATCCCTCTCACTTTTGCAACTATGTACTTAGGAAAGACAGACATGCTTAATTTAAAAAGGTCTGAGGATTAAAAATTGCTGAGGATCATGCTGGTGGCCAGCAACAAGACAATCACCAGGAGGTGGCAAAGTAGATTGGTGCCTAAGGGGGAAGAGTGGGTTGAAATAATGATTGGAGTATATAATATACATATAAAAGTGTGTGTGTGTGTGTGTGTATATATATATATATATATATATATATAAAATGTATTTTTTGTTGTTTATGTATATGTACCCCTAAGGGAAATAATGACAATGGATGTACACCCTGGTTCTAAGCTACACACACATATGTTATCGATATATATAATAATCTTTTATAATAATCTTATTCTTATATATTTTGTGGTACTATAATCCCATTATAACTGGTTATGGACAATCAAAAACCGAGGAGGGCAGTTTTTTTTTTTTTACTTTTATGCCGGTTGTAATAACATATGTTTGTGTATTTTGTACAGAATGTACCCTGTTTTTGTTTTAAATATGACAATAAAAAAAATAAAAATAAATAAATAAAAGCAGTGAGACAGGAAAAACAATTGCTCTACAAGCAAGATGCCCAACTCACAGAAAATATAACAATATAAATTTAAAGGTTGTGAAGTTGAAGACGGAACAAGATGAAACGTGAAAACGAGGAGCTCAGGGAACGAGTGAAGATTCTCTGGGAAGAAACTATTACCAATGAGTCTGAATACAAGACCTATCGCTCACTGATGTTCCTGATATAATCTTAAGAGCGAAAAACCGTTGTCTCAATCAAATATCTCAGAAACTTGATGCTCGCCTCCAGAGAAATGTTCAAGTAAAGGAGGATTACAACACCACCAGGAGCAACCTGGATTCACTGAGAGAGGAACACGTCCAAATCCAGGATACACTGTTAGCGGAGAATAAAGAGTTGCTCAAGGATTGTAACCTGGAGCATGAACACAGGACACTGAGAAAAGAAGAGGGTGCCTTTAAAATTTTTAACAGATACCTGAAGCATGAAAAGTACCTTCTCGAAAACAAAACACTAAAAGAAGAGAAGCTAAACGATAAGATCCAAAAGGTCAGAGAGGAAAGGGACCAGTTAGTGCAGCCGAACCTGGGGATGAAGCGACAGTTCACCAACGAAGACGCCACAGCTCCTGGGCCAAGTTCTGTCCCTCTTAGACCTGAGGGATCCGTCTCATCTCTGGGCGTCAGTGAGACTAACGCTACTGAAGAGGAAGCTACTGTCAGAGAAAAACAAGCTCTAACAGAAGAGGCCGAGGAACTCTCTCCACAGAATACAGCTGCAGCAGCTGTTGAGGATGAGTCCACCAAGATTAAAGAGGAGATCAGAAAGGCCAATGAAGAAAATGTCAGATTAAAACTGAAAATTGAGAATATGAAGGAGAAAATACACCAACACAAGGCCTACATAAAACTCCATCAAGCTCTGAAATTATTAAGAAAATCAGTGAGACGGGAAAACCAATTACTCAAAGAGGAACAAGTCAAACTCACTGAAGAATTCAACAATATAAATTTAAAGGTCCTCGTGTTGAAGGCAGAACTAAACGAGGAGGAAAGACTCAAACTTGAAAATGAGAGTCTCAAGGAACGAGTGAGGATTCTCTCAGAAGAAATTATCACCAGAGAGTCTGATTACAAGGCCTATCGCACACTGAGGTTTCCTGGCCATGTTTTAAGAAATGACAACCATCGACTCAATCAAACATCTCAGGAACTTGAAGTCCGCCTCCAGGAAACTGCTCAAAGAAAGCAATCTGGATCCACTGAGAAAGGAACACGTCCAAATCCGGGAAAAACTGCGAGCGCAGAATCTAGAGCTGCTCAAGGATTATAACCTGGAGGAAGACCTAAAGACACTGAGGAAAGAAAAGGCTGCCTGTAAAATTTTAAAGAAAGACCCGGAGCATGAAAAACACCTTCGATACAAAAAACTAAAAGAAGCCAGGCTAAAGGATAAGATCCTATCAGTCAGAGAGAGAAGGGACCTGGAGATGCAGCAGAACCTGAGGCTGAAGGAACAGGCTGATGAGATGTGCAGTCGTCTGCAGGGTGAGAAGATCCTGAAGGCCTCACTCCACACTGAGAAACTACAGCTTGAAGCACTGAGGAGGGAGAAGGAGCTGATCCCTGAAGAAACCACAGATCCTGATCCAAGTACATTGCCTCCTGGACGCTCCGTCTCATCTCTGGATGTCAGGGATGAGAGTTCACAGTAATTTTAAATCTTTGCTTTTGGAGGACTCCTTTTGCACAGGATATCACTAAAATGGGCAGAGAGGGCAGTGTCTAAACACGCTCCTTATCTCAGAGCCGCAGAGCTAACGGCTAATGACATGCTAACGGTTGTTGCTGCTAAAGACTAATGATATGCTTACAGTTGTGCCGCTAAAGGCTAGTGACATGCTAACAGTTGTGCTGCTAACGGCTAATGACATGCTAACGGTTGTTGAGCAAAGTTTTCTCTTTATTTGATGAACATTTCTAGTTCTGTAAAAAATGTGTTTTTTTGAACATGTCTCTTTATGTCCTTCATTTACATATCTTTCACTTTCTTCTTCAAATCCATTCATTTGCAACTTTTGTACAATAAGGCTTTATTATTTGAGGGAGGCACATTTTAACACTAAATAATAAAGCCTCATTATTATTTCATGATAATTTTTTTTATTATTATTCATGGTAACAACGTTTAAACATATAACACGAGAAGATATTTAAATAGTAGATTTATAATGCCTCCGTGATCTTTTAGTTCATATAATGCTAAACCCAGGAAACCTGCAAATGTGCAGTATTTAAACAAACTATAGATAAAGCAACACTCAGATCCACTTTTAATGTCTCTTCTGTCCGTCTCATTTAGAGACTGGTTTTAACTGCTTTAGTAACTCTGGTAATAGCCTTAAGGGCTGTTAGCATAGCGGCTAAGATAAATTGCTAATAAAGACTTAAGCAAATATACAATTTACATTTTACTCACCAAAAAGACTGGAGCCAAGCTTCTTGGATGTTCTGTTGAATGAAGAACACATAATACTACAGAAAAATAACTCAGTAGTTTTATGCAAAGCTTCTCTGAAGAGCAAAAAATGAACCTTGTAGCTAGCATTAGCACAGTACAGGCTAGTACAGTACAGGCCTGCTCAAAATGACACCCTGTCAATCAAGGTTGCCACTCCCTTAATTATGCACAACTCTAAAGTTAAACTGAGGTGAAACCAAAGAATTCAGCTCAGTTGTCGGTACCTCATGTGTGAAAGTTAAAGGCTGACTGTTGGACGCCTGTTGCGGCTGTGAACTCTCCGTTACATTACTCAGAGCTGCTTCCGCCTCGTGAGGCCGGTTAGGACATGAAACTGGAGCCAGTCGAATTCACTAATAACTCTTGGTGGTCGACCAAGACAGAATGGCAGGAAAAAAACGAGAAAAATACGACCAGTGCCAGAGTAGATCACAAACAGATAATTGTGACAGACATTAGCACCATCAGCTTCATGTTTTAGCATATACAGATTTATGCTAACTATGCTATTTTGATTAATTTGTCTTCGCTACATAAAGAATTAAGGAATTAAGCCTGGAATGATGAAAGATGCTTGTGGATAAATTAAATCAATCATGTTTCTGATAAACACAGTCCAGCTTAGCGTCTGTGAGAAGTTTCTCCACTTTTTTGAGCCAATTGTCCTAATAATTAAATGTCCCCCAAAATAAACTTTTGGGTTTGATAACTTGATTATGTGTTTGAAAAAATGACATATCATACCTCTGTTTCTGTATTTTCAGCTGCAGTTTCTGCCCGTTTTCACGTTGACATTCCAGGAAGTTTAATAGCTGCAGATAAAGTGTATTTTCACCTGAATATGTATTTTAACAGAGAAACAGCTGAAAAAAGAAAAGCATCAACAGAGAAATCACTTCAAATAGAAAATAAAATTCCAAACTGTTATCTAAAAATGAAGCAGAAGTTTAACTGTCTGTGACCAATGCTGTTTGGTTTGCTTTAGTGCATGTAAACAACTGTGTTGTCTTTCTGACTCTGTCTTCACCAGCATTATATAAAATATTATATACACGCATGACGTACAATAACACATTTTGAAGGACAAAGATAAGTTCTGACAGAGGTTGTGGAGTCCTTTCAGCAGAATAATCCACAGTGAAGTTCAGCTCCAGTGTTTTCTCAGTCCGAGTCACTGTCCTCTGGCCCCTGTCCCGTCTGAGCAGTGTCCCCCTCGTCTCCGTCGCTGTCTTTGTCCCAGTCTTTCATAGTGGCTCCCATCATGAAGTCGTCTCTGAGCACGCTCCACGCCGGCTCCGGCTCTTCCTCCTTCACTGTGACTGCAGGCTGTAAATGAAACACAACAGGATCAGGGTCCACAGTGGGTTCAATGAGAAAACACTGACACCATGTGGACACTTGGAGTAATCACACTCAAAATACTCCAAAGAATTTGAGTCCAAATACAGCAGTAAGAGCAGCATCTCTAGCAATCCAACTAAAACCTGTTTGAATCCAACTAAAACCTCTTAAAATCCATCTAGGACCTGTTCAAATTCAACTAAAACCTGTTCAAATCTGACTAAAATGTTTTAAATCCGAGTAAAACCTGTTTAAATCTATCTAAAACCTGTTCAATAACTTTTAAATGCTTCTTTGTTCCTTTTTTCCTGTTTCCTTTAGCCAACTCAGCTTTTTTAATTACCTGTGAGTTTGACACTCCATATAAAACAAAATTTAAAAAATATGAGTCATTGAACAGACTAAATCCATATAAAGATCATCTTGAGATATACAGTACATTGTCCTCTTACAGTTTGTTCTTTCTTTTTAACTTTGCCGCTGCCTTCGTCTGTTCTCCTCAAAACATCGATGAAGTCTTTCTTAGAAACAGACGACAGGATCTTGGCCTTTTTTCTCTCCGATCCTCCCACTTCCTTCACCTTCTCATCGATGGTTTTCTGGTGTTTCCTGACGGCGTTGAACAGCTGCACCACTCCTCTGAGAGAAAACACACAGAGTTAAAACACAATACTCTTCTTTTATCTTTTACCTGTGTTTATGAAACTCAGTGATGCTCACCTTGTGGCGATCCTCTGCAGAGCTTTCTCAGCCTCTCTGTCAGGTTTTTCTGGGGACATCATTTCCCACAATTCATGTCCAACTGTTCAACACGTGTTCATTAGGTTCAGAATAAAACAACAAAAGCAAGACATGTTCAAAGTCCGGTCCGGGGGCCAGTCATGGCACAAGATTTTATGTGGCCCTCGGCTTCAGAGATAAAATGTAATCTTTATGGCCCCGACAGCAGGAGAGTTATGGTTCAAATCTATCTAAAACCTGCACAAATCGTTCAAATAAAATATTTAAAATATATAAATTGTAAAATGAATAATAAAATAAGAAGACAGCAGTTAACAATGACACATGTATTTTGATTGGTTAATGCCATTCAAGAATCAAATTATGTCTTTTGCATAAGTCAGTGTCCTGTCATTGATGAATCTCAGCTTGTGTCTGAATTCTCTTAATTGTCCAGGAATACCATTGAGTCTGCCCTCAGCAATTAAGTATTAAAAAGAATAAAGGAAGAAAAAGAGAATTTTAATCTCCCTGTCCTCCAGACTTCACGGACAAGAATCTAACACAAGTAAGTTTATCAATCCACAAGTAGTACATGTCATTTAAGTCACTTAATTTGTCAAAATACACTAACAAATAATACACATTTTTATTGTAAATGTAAGTTCAGTGCTTTCCCATCTATTCACATAACAGGAAACTAAACTATGAAAATTCAGACTCAGCCAGTATCTCAAAATGTGAATGTCAAGTGACCTGTGAACTCCTAAAGGTCAGATGGAAAACAAGGGACACGTTCAGTCCTTTTTTATATATATGTGTTTGGTCATGTGACAGTGCTGTACCTGTTTCCTCTTCTCCAGCTGCTCCTGTCTGTCCTTCTCTTTCACTTTCTCCAGTTCTCTGTTTTTCTGGAGGATAGTCGTCTGGTTTTGGGGGGTCTTCTTCCCCAGGATTTTGGCCATAGCCTCAGCCCAGCCTGCATTAGCGTCCCCCTCCTCGCCCTCCTCATTCTCCCCGTCCGGGCCTTCGTCTTCATCCTCTGCCTCCTCTCCGTCACTGGCTCCGTCAGAGTCAGAGCCTTCGATATCACTCTCTCCGTCGGACTCATTCAGCTCGAGGTCTTCCTCGCTGTGAGGCTCTGCATCTGCTGTTATGACACAAAGAGCCTTATTACTGTTCAAAACACTTAAAAGATTTGTTTATTTATTTATTTCCAGGTTATTTCGAGACCTTTTTTTTAATTTTTATTTTTTTTAGAAAAAATGTTTAATTAGACAGTTGGACAATAAAGACATTATTGGGGTAATACTGGGGTACAATAATGTTTTAGAGCAACTTATTTATTTAGGGCTGTTGTCTGGCTGCCCACAATCAACTTAATAAATTAAATGAATAAAGCAGTAAGACTCTTTTACTCACAAAAACTAAAAAGAAAGCAGGCTTCCGCCAAATTAAACAAATATTTCTCATTTTATGAAACATAACAAAGTTGATGAAACAGGTTTAAAGGCAGAAATAGAACACAAACCACGGGAGACACGTTTGGACCATGGATTTACCAACGAGCTGGTCCTTAATTCTGGGCTAATGCTAACATGCTAAGTACTTACTATAGCGCATTAAAACTAAAACAGCAGGATAAATAATAAAACTGTTCATGTAAAAAGCGTACAATAGTCACGTAAGACTCATGTGGTTAATTGTGTGTTTTACTTTTAACAGTCTAATAAAGTTTCACGCAAAACTTACCAGAGATTTCCACATGTGTTTCCACAACAGCTGCCATCGTGGAGTCACTGCTAAATGGCTCCGTGGAAGAAAAACAGAGTACGCAGCAAAGGTTCCGCTGTTCTGTCTGCCTTGAATCCTATCACTTAAACTTAAAATAAATACATAAGAAACACAAAATATAATAAATATCATAATATGTGGAAGACAGATGATAATTTAGACAAATCCAATTTTAGGATAAAAACTGTAACGTAAGAACAATAGCCCAGTAATAAATTAGTATCAGTCAGTATCAGTCTATAGCTTAATATATATTAAGCTATTATACTTAATATAATAAATAAATAAATAAATATAAATATATATATATATATATATATATATATATATATAATATAAATATATATATAATATACATTTGTTGGAAAAACTATGTATTTTTAGGCAATGTAAAGTTATGCCTATTTATTTAATGGGGTTTTTTTGTAATTTTTTTTTTTTAATGTATTTATTTTTTAAATTCAAATATCTGGTTTAGTTTAGAAATAACGTGATGCTTAAAAAATGCATTGAAGCTAAAACTGGGACTATTAGGAATAAAACCATTTTCAATTATGTTTTGTAATTGGTAAATAAATAGTAATAAATAATAATTCTTGAATAAGTACAGTCAGAGCCTGTGATAAAATCAGGTCAAAGTTTGTTTGAGAACCGGTTTTACAGCTTTCACGTGACTCGTCTGCACTAAACCTGGCTCACATCTACTTTCAGTTCTTCCTTTAAGCCATGCACTTGTCTTTTGAACTGTTGAGTTTTTTCAGACAAACTGATGGTCGACTGAAGACGACACAGGAGAATGGACTTTCAATTAGGTGAACTTAATGATGGTAGCTTTATTAATGGATGTTTTAATGCTTGTATTTGTGTATATCTTTGTTTTTGTCTGTTGCAGAGCTTATTCTGGGCTTGTTGTTGAAGGTAATCGCTGCGGGTTACACTTTAAACTTGGCGGCAGAGACAGCAGTAAAGCTGACAGACCACAGATGGGTTCCTAAGGCTCACATTTTGTGCAAAAAGATCGGATTAGACGGGTTATCGTCGTTTTGGGGCTGCGTCGGACTATGCCTCGCTCTCCTGATCTGCTCTTGTGGGATCACTGCAGGTTCTTGTGTCAAAGCAAAGTTACAAAAAGACAAACCATGTGAAATCAAAGACACAATACTCACCGGGCTTTCTGTTTTCGCTGGATGTGCCGTCGCGGGGACTTTCACGTTCTTTCTTTTCTCCATGTTGGTAACGCTCGGTTTGAACGGTCTCATCTTGGCGGGCTTCCTCCTCGGTTTGGTTTTGCTCTTGGAATACAAACACCAAAGATACAATAAGCGCGTCAGCTCAGCCAGGATGCTCGTCTTGTTCAGTATGACTTTTATGACGATGCATTTTGCCGTCCAGTCTGGCTACAACTTCTCTAATCCATCTGTGATCTGTCTCCTGCCCTCGCTTGCTTTACTGGGATTCTCACTGGACAAAATCGCCTTCAAGAAACCTCGAGGATATGTCATTTTAAGCTTCATCTTACTGGTTTCACTCACCGGAGTCGTGCTTGGAGTCGGGATCGATGAGTTTTACATCCAGTATCCTCTTTTCAGTGAAACAGCTAAGACTATGGATTCTGTAGTGTATAAAGTGGTAATGTTAACGGGACTCGTTGGAGCAGTCGTCGGCTCTTTGGTCCTCTACTTATGGATCCAAGAAGAAGTTCAAGGTCTGTCTCTGTGGATATGTGGCCCCGTCGCTGTTATTTTATACAATTTAGACATAGATTCACAACATGTTAGTCTCCACAGCATTTTGAAGGAAGTCCTCGGACCTGGAGGTGAACTGGGACTCATTACGAGTTTCGCGGCAGCTTCTGGGATTTCTCTTGGACTGGCGCTCAAGTCAGCACACCTCCACCTACTCCTCGAAACAGTCTACCTAACTCTGCTCGTCGTGGGGATTATCTTCTATTTCTTGCTGCCGTGGATTAATTTGTACATCATAGCCGCCGTGCCGCTGACTCTGGGGCTGCTCCACACTTTGGAGACGGCAGTGGTCTCTTTAGAAGACACTGCGTGGGATTTTGCGATTCTGACCAAAGTCATGATGGGAGCTACGATTGTGGGACTGGCAGGACTTCTCACTTCGGCTTTGGGTGCAGCGGGGTTTTGGGGAGTTTTGTTTGCGCTCGCAGTTGTCACGTGGAAGGCGTATCTTGTGTCTGGAGAAAAATAAAGATTTTGTTTTGATTTGAACAAAGCAAGAAACACTTTTATGGAGTAAAAACTGTTGTATCAGTTTTTAAATCTGTGTCATCATTGCAATAAGGTACTATTCTGTCAGAAATAAAATAGGATTTATAGACAAAAAGTGTCTTTTGATGTCTGATTTAAAAATAAAAGGAGAGCCGGATTTAAGATAAAGATCAAATTTATTAATCCCATTGTTTGACCGAATGTACAATGACAAAATGTCAATTTGACCATTGAGGAAAAGTGTCCAATAACACCTGACAGAAATGGGGTCAGGATATTTATTTTTAGGGATAATTTAAGCTCCACTTCCTGATTTTCTTTTTTTGTCACTGTCTCAGACTCCACTCTCCTCCGAAAGCAGCCGAGGGACCTCTCCTGCTTCTCTTTTATAAAAAAATAAAATAAAACCAGACCAATTTTTCCTCCAAAATACTAATCCATTTCTCTGTGTTAAAAAACATATTCAGCTGAAAATAGATAGAATCGAATGGATTGATAAAGTACTGGGAGAAACACTGAAATAAATATTTAAAAAGGTAAGGTTAAGATAATCTTACCTAGTTAGAAGTCTTTGGAGAAAGGTAGTGACACGAGCACTGATGCTGGACACTTTTCTTTTGACTGTGCTTCCTGTCCTGCGGCTCGTCCCAACTTTGGCTGGGCATTTTGTTTCCTCGTCGGAATTGATCCTCACAAAGAATCTGAAAGAATAATGACAGAGCAATCTTAGAACTTTTCCGTCACAACTGGATTCAGGACTATACCAGGACTGTATACAGGATTCAACAAGGACTAAACCAGGACTATATACAGGATTAAACTAGGACTATATCAGGATTAAACTAGGACTAAACCAGGACTATGTCAGGACTATACCAGGACTTCATACAGGACAAAACCAGGACTATAAAAGGACTTCATACACAACTATAGAACACAACTATACCAGGACTACATCAGGACTTCATACAGGATTATGCCAGGACTAAAACAGGACTAAACCAAGACAACAGAGGACTAAACCAGGACAATAACCAGGATTTCATACAGGACTATACCAGGACTAAACGAGGACTTCATACAGGACTAAACCAGGACTATATACAGGACTAAACCAGGACTTCATAAAGAACCAAACCAGGACTTCATACAGGACTAAACCAGGACTATACCAGGACTTCATAAAGAACCAAACAGGACTATACCAGGACTATATACAGGACTAAACCAGGAATATATACAGGACTATACCAGGACTATATACAGGACTAAACCAGAACTAAACCAGGACTTCATAAAAACCAAACCAGGACTATATACAGGACTAAACCAGGACTGTATACAGGACTAAACCAGGACTATATTCAGGAATAAACCAGGACTATACTAGGACTAAACCAGGACTATACTAGGACTAAACCAGGACTACATACAGGACTAAAACAGGAATATATACAGGAATAAACCAGGACTATATACAGGACTAAACCAGGACTACATACAGGAATAAACCAGGACTATAATAGGACTAAACCAGGACTATAATAGGACTAAAACAGGACTATACTAGGACTAAACCAGGACTAAACCAGGACTATACTAGGACTAAAACAGGACTATACTAGGACTAAACCAGCACTACATACAGGACTAAACCAGGACTATGTTAGCACTTCATACTGGACTAAACCAAGACTTTATACAGGACACAACAATCTTATCAAACATCTAAAATTTAAACGGTGATTAATTTAATTAATTTTATTCATAAATGGTTGTACCTTTGTATCATCTCCAGTGTAGTGGATGCTGATTCTTGATAGTCCTGACCATCCAGCCATTTGCAGACAGCAAACTATTTCCTAAACAGAGAAGCCGTTGTTGGGGTTACTGAAGTGGACAAGTTCATTACATACAAAAAGGGGGTGCTAAAAGGGAGCTAGAGTTTAATAAACATGTACATAAGAGAACTCACATGCTCAGGTGAAAAAACAGTTGTATTTTACAACAAATAGAAATTATTCTAATTCAAACAATCTAGCACTGAGCTCAAACAAATGCTAACCACCAAGGCTAACATAGGCTAAATCGGCACCAATCCGCAGCAAACAGACAACCTCAGTGTAATTTTAAACGTGAATGAAAAAATTAAAAAACACCAACAAACGTTTTAATTTTCTCTCTATTTCTCTCAACGTATTTAATTTTGTGTCTGAGTAGGATTACACTTGTCTCTTCTTTGGATGATTAGACAGTAGCACAACCGCTCCACAGCGTTGGAGGGAAAATTTAAAAATGAGAGCTATCAAAGCGTTGCTTGATAACTTCAGCACACCTACTGGTTTGACAGACAGAAATAAACACATAAAATCACATTTTTAACCACAATGAGAATAAAACAAAAATACCTGCCATCTTCATTCCCTCAGAATTAACCGTTGCTAGCTAAAGTGTGCTAAGAAGTGCTAATGTTTAAACCGTTCTTCACACGAAGAACAAGAAACATAAAAAGAGTTGTCGCAAAAACTCCCTTTTTATAAATCTTATCTCACATGTTTAAAAACCAAAATGCTGCTAAATAAACTAATACCGTTAACAACAGAGTAATACCTGTCTCCGTTCACTCACGGCTCGTCCGTTGGGCACTAGGACCTGACGGACAACTGACAGCGGGGTACGTCATCAGGACCGTTAGAGAAGAGGAAGGCGCGGGAAATTCAAATATATAATCAAATAATGTAAAAATTAAATAATTGAAGCGATATTTAATTTTATTTAATGCAGTCAGTGCAAACAATAGCTGCTTGTTTAAATTATTAATCTATAAATTTAGCTTTTATGCAAAAGACGTTAGAGTTTTGTCATTATAAACACTTTTAGCAGTGTTTAGTTTATTTTTTTTTAATTTTACTGACTAGGGTAGACCTTCAAACAACAAATTATGATTATTTAAAAAGTCATTATTATTTTTATTATTATTATTATTATTATTATTATTATTATTATTATTATTATTATAAATACCACTACTACAGGGGTCACCAGGTCACCCACATGGACCACATGAGGTGCCTGCGAGGAAAGTTCTAAAAATAGTAGTATAGTCACAAATGATTAATAATAATTATTTTGAGGAATCATTAACATGATCAGACAGTGTCTTCACAAAGGTGAATATCATGAATCATTATTAATAATAATAATATATAATTAAAGGTACACCATACAACTTTGGTATTTCAGAAGTGCGTGTCAAAATGGTAGCCCTTTGTACTGCTCATAACCCTTGAAGTAGCTCTCAGTTTCCAAAGGGTTGGTGACCCCTGCACTATTACTAAAAATCCTGGGCAAATAAAACAGGACAATAATTAAAATACATAATATTGTATATTTTAGTCTTTTTGCCTAATAAGACAAGCAAACCTGGTGCAGTAGCTACACAATGTGGATTTACACATTTCAAACACTTCCCAATACTCACCTAAAAAGTGGTTGAGGCACTGGATCCAGGTGAAACAGGTGAAACTGCTGTGACCTCGTTGTTTGGCATCACAATGCTCTTCAGTGAGTTGTGAGCAGAAGCCAATATCCATATCCATATTGAAGGAGCATTGTGGTGTAAAATGCAAGTCTGGACTTTGCAGTCTGCACACACACACAATACTATAGCTCAATTACAGTAACATTAGGATTACCGCAAAAACAATCTGTGATAAATTACCGCAATTCAAAAAATTCAGTAAGTTACTGTAAATAAATGTACAGTACCCACAATGGATTGCAAATTACAGTATCTAACCACAAAGATAGATTACGGTAGGTTTCTTGGGTATTTTGTGGTAAATTACTGTAAAAATAAACAGCAAAGGCTAACAGTATACTGTTCTGTAGCAACAAACCAATCTACTATGTTAATTATGTTGAGCCTTAATCTAAGGGTGGGTCAAATACATGTCATGAAACAGCTGTGAATAATTTGTTTGGTCACATTGAGTGGTTCACAAAAGAAGATGACACACCTTGGACATTTTCACACAATAAAATCTGTCTTTAAAATAAGTGAGCACCACTGCTTTAGAAGTGACCTGGAACAAATAGCTTCAAGAAAAAACAGTGTTCCAAAGCTGTTCCAAAATGTCTAAAATTAAAAATAAAAAAAAATAAAACTAAAAAACTAAAGTAAGGCTCCACAGAACTCAGTGGAAGGAGATAAAATACGAAAAAAAAGGTGATGGATAAAAGCTTGCATAAACTTCTCATCTATTAATATCTGTAATAATAAAGCCAATTCTTACCTACCATTACAATATGTTCAACCAAGCCACTAACCACCCAAGTGCAGCTGAATAAAGAGACATTCCACCAAGTAACTTGAAGAATTTTTCATTAATTATATACAATTTGTGATAGATTCTGGAGCATACAGTACAATAAAATGTATAATGTGTAGATGCTAGAAAGATGTGCATCTGTAAAAAAAAAAGTACAGGAAACTATTGAGCTATTTTAAGCTACCAAAGAGCAGCTTTATTTGCTGTTGTGTGGGAATGGCAAATCAGGGGGTTATGGTTTTTTATATATACTGTATACATATATTTTTATTAACAATATGTTTTTTTCGCATGCAGAAACTGTATTTCATCTCCTTACACTGAGTTTTATGGATTTTTACTTTCATTTTTTGTTTGACTTTTTACCAGGGTGATAAGCATTGAATGTTTTATCAAAAACTGACAAATAATCTTCACTAAATGTATAAATCCTGCCTGAGAATGGACTCAAGGTGCCTCTGTGTCCTCTTTTGAGTTGAAGTTTGTTGCTTTGTTCTTTCGTAGTTTTTTGGACAAATGGCCACTACAATCACTACAGAACTACAGAGGATAAAAGGAGGCTGTGGATGTACATTTTAATTAGAGCCAGTGCAGTAAAAGTGACAGTAGGCTGGACCGTCCCATCAAACCAGCAGAGGTACTTCTCTCCATGTGACTCGATCCAAACTGTAGATTAGACTGTATCGGGACAGAAACAATGCTCTGAGGGCGGATCCAGCGGGACAAACCTGTGGTGGGTGTGTCTCACCTGAGCGGCCTGTGACTGTATAAACAGGCACATCCAGGTTTACTATGTCACACCAGACGCTCCAAAAAGACTCAGAAAAGACTCCTGAAAGATCATTCATTTGAGGAAGAATTACTAGAAGTAGAGGACGCTTTGGGTCCAACATGCCTCAAAAAATAGGTAACTGCATCTTTATTTACCTGCGTATCATCTTATTTACTGTATTTACTGGCTTGTCTTTAACTTTACAGCCTGTAGTAATGGTTTTTAACTTGTTTAACTTGTTTTAACTTGAGTTTTTGGTGTCTTACTGTAAATGGAACAGAAAAGATTGTCTGCAGTGCTTTGAATTTAAACTAAATTATGCTATTATTTGAATGGAAGTGGGTTTTTTCTCACTCTATCCATGCATGATTCAAACCTTTCTAAAATGTCCTTTATGCAGCAGTAGATACACGTTGTCATTCCTCATGTCTCTGGTCCCAGTCCTGCTTCACGTGTTACAAACAGATAGGGATCACCGCAGCGTGGAGGCTCTTCTGGTTAAACCTGATCGACCGGTCGGACTCATCAGACTCAAATACCTGCTCAGAACAGATCAGAAGTTCGCAAAGAGGGCAAAGAATTTACAGGAATGTGACTGAGATGAGAAGGATAGAGTGATCAAACAATTAGTCATTTCTGAATTTCTTTTCTCTGCATTTGCACAGTTTTAAAGTTTCTTTTGAGTGTGTGCTTCTGGACATGGACGTGACATTGTCAGGCAAATCGAAGTAATTATTATCATCATGAAGTATCTGCTGTGACATGTTGATCCATCCTAATCAGGAATGACTTCTTTGGCCGTAACTTGAAACTTAAATGGTGGCTGTAAACCTCTTTAAATCCATGCTCAGTTTTGAGAACGCAGGAATCGTAAAGACAACACTAACTCTAACACTTTATATTTGTGCAAACAATTGTTGTTTTGCACAGTCAAACATGGGTCTTCTCAGTCTATAGACATCTAAACAGACCAAAAACAAAGATGCAGCGCTAAAAGCACATGATTCAAAGGCTTACTCAGAGTGGAAAGAGAGATTATAATTAAAAAGTCAAACGTTTAGGCCAAATGTGGAGCAATGACGAGGTAAGGGGCAAAATCTACTAAAGGGTTAAGCCATCACATCCTAATTTACCAAGACTTGTGACTCACAAAAGAAGCAAATAGGGGCAAAACTTAAATGAGAAGTATGTGATTATTTTATGCATGTGAAAAAAGAGGTGTTTCATCAACTAATTGCATACTGTAACAGGAATCATCTGTGAAAAAAATAAGATCTTAAAACGTGATCTAGGCTTTATAATTAAGGATTTTAATAGATGAGAATTCTGGCCAATCACTGCTCACTTCAGGTAAAAGGAGCGCTCCCATTGGTCGACACTGATGTCAATAAGGAAGTAATGGCTGCTGATAAAACAGAGGAAGTGTATAGTCAACGCTGGATACGTCTTTTGACAAAGCAAAACAGCACAAAGGAATAAATCTTGGAAATTCAATCACACAAGGTTTAACGCCTGAGACAGGGACAAAAAAAGAACATCAGGGACTTGGAGCAGCACTAACAATTTCCTAAAACTCTAAATCTTAAAGTTGAAACTGATTGTTCTTATTGTTGTATTTCAGAGTACAGAAGCCCCCTGCTGGAGGCTGCGGTGGGCTTCGCTTTGGGAGCAGTAGGGGGCAGTATCCTGGGAGCCACCGAGGACCCCGTCCACTTGTCCCTTTCAGCCATGACGTCTCCGAATCAGATGAAGCCTCTGATGGACGAGGTCCGCACCGTGGGGCCTTTAGGACTCGGGACCCTGATCGGAGCCACTGCGCTGACCACCGCCATGACTTCGGTCGTCGCTGGGGTCATCTTTTCTGCAGCCGTCGCTTCTGTTTTTGTGGCGACGAGGAGCTGTGGAGCTTCTCAAACGAACACTGTGACCCTGTGGGTTTCAGCGGGACTGGCGGGAGTTTTTGGAACTACTTTAAGCGGGGCGACTCTAGGGATGGCCGTGGAATGGATTGTGAAAAACTACGGCATGGTGGGCCTCCTTTGGGCGTTGAGTTTGTTCACTGTCACCAAACCGCCGTTTCATTTTCTCTTCAAGACCATGTTCCAAGCGGAAGCCTGTTGCAGTCTGGGAAATGCAGTTTGGGCTAAAGAAAGGGAACAGCTCGAGATGTCAGATTCGGAGCAGCGACAACGAGTGGCTCTTCAAATAGAGCAGCAGATTTTGACTTTGGAGAATGGAGGCGACGCCGGAGGAGAAGAACGACGAGAGGTTTGGGCGACAGAGAAACGACGCAGAGAGGAATTAGAGCAGAGGAGAATCGAACATGAAGAAGCCGAGATGGAGCAGAGGTCGATACAAGACTGGATCAACACTGTGCTCACCAAACATATCGATTTTTTAGCCTTTTCGGGGATTCCCATGACAGTCGTGGCCGTCGTGACGTCAGGAATAGGAGTGTATGGTTACGGCGGGCACCAGATCGTGCTGCTAGTTTTGTTAGCGTTAGTGGGAATCATCGCGTATTGGCTGATTAAAGCAAACGATTTTAAGTTTTGGATGTTGATAGGCTGCATAGGAATGATCGCTACGTTTGTTGTAGCGATGCTAACCCTCCACGCCGGACAAGTCGTGGTTACGTCTGCGATGAAAATGCACGCAAAGGGACACAATCAATCGAAGGAAATAGTTGGAAATCAAATGAATTATCAGTCGTCGCTAGAGGCTTTGAACGCTGGATTTTTCGTGGCTAAAGTCTGTCAGCTCGGTTTGGGGGCCACAGTCGGGGGGCCGCTGGTTCAACGGGCCGCAGGGGAAGGGAGGGTCATAGTCGGGGCGGCCATCTTGGGAGGGGCATTGCTGCTGGGAGTGGAAGTGTTAGCTCCGGTTTTGGGAGACGGAGGAAAAGCAGGGGCGCTGCTGGGGGCCGTGGGGGCCACCGGGGCCTCGGTCGGAGCGGCGGCGGCGCTGGCGGGACGGTGGTCCACGTGGTTCGGGACCGTGGGGACGTTAGCGGGGCTGGTACTGGGGGCGCTAACCGTCGGGAAGTGGCACATCGTGAACATCGGGCTGCAGCTGCCGGTCGCCTACGTGTTCGCTCAGACCAACCCTTTCTGAGACAAGGCTGTCCAAATCACTCCAGGTGCTAGTTTTATTTAATATTTTATCTAACTGCTCATCTGAAGTTATTTAATTATATTGAAGTGATGCATCTTGAAAGAACAAAATTAAAAGTTTGTTTGAAAGAGTTTTTTGCTTTTAAAGTTCAGATGTAAACTCAGGAAATAACTCCAGGACTTGTTTTAGGAAAATAAGTATGTTGTCATATTTATGTTATACTATCTTGTCAAACCCAACCTTTTGTGCTTTTATTAAATCCACTTTCTGCTCCACTTTCTGCTCCAAAAGAAGTGTGTGGAAAGTGTATGGTTTCTCTTCTTATTCTTCTTTTTTCTGGTTTGGACTCTAATATTTGACACATGACAGATGTTGTACAATAAATTGAATAAAACTTTTTTACATTTTACCTGACTGCAATTATCTTTTTTGTTGTTTAATATAATTGAACATATTCGTTCCAGGAAAAAGAAATAGTTTATAAAAAAAAAGGAAAAAAATGGAAATCTTAAATGGACACTTACTCTCTTTTTTACTATTTTGCTCCTATTACGATACTTTTAGAGCCAAAACCATGCTTAAAAAACATAAATATCTATAAAGATATTTGCACAAAGAGACAATAATTTTAACAGCCCTAAATGTAGACGTTTTAAACCTAAATAAAGTGTTTTTATTGTCACCTTAACCTCTCATGCCTAATTAAATATTCCTGTAGAATTGAGACACACAATTTTATTACAGTTTATTTATTTGTAGAACAGTGTATGCTACAAAAATACTCTTATCATTCATATTATTCTTGTTGTTTAGATCTGATTGTAATAAAAGTGTTTTTTATTTGATTGCTACAGTAATTCAATTCAATTCTTCATCATATCAACTACAAATGTCATTTATGTTATAAGCCAAAACAACCACAGAAAACAGAAATATAAAGGTATTATAAAAGTACAGTGAGACCAGTACTTCAATCCTCCATAAACAATGACATTAAACATAGTGAGTCTGTAGTGAATCTTTTTTTGTTGTGTTACATGACTGCACCTGTCTGATGTGACTCATGCAGAACCTGTTTTATTCAGAGGAAGGAAATCTTATAAAAATGTGGAATAAAAATGTTATTTACGGTCACAATGTATTAGCAGTAACTTACACCTCAAGGAATCCAACATGAAAAACACAACATATGTTTATATATAAATAAAATGAATGTAACAACAGCTAAACCTGTGCATTAACCTGCTCTGGAGAGCGCTTCCTGTATGTCACATGACTCAGAGCAGTCACATGACCCTGCTCCAACCAGGAAGTGCTCAAACTGCTGCTGAATCCAGGAAGAAGCAGAGTTCAGTCATGTGCTTTTGTTTAGAAACTGGACGCAGAGACGGGACTCGGCTGCAGGTAACGAACAGGTGAGAGGTTTTTACACATTTTTAAATCATTTTTTCCTCTAATTTCTTCTTTGTGTTGTTAATAATTTCATCTCTCTCGAGTGAGTGTCTGTTTGTCGGCTAAAAATAAACTGTGAAGCCAGGTAAACAATCAAAAAGACTAGAAATAAAATGCCATATAAAACATAAATGGTGTTTTAATTGTTTCTGTTTAATATTTGTGAACATCTACAGCAGAAATGAGTTAAACTACAGAGCTATTATAAAACCTGGAAGAATATTACACAGTACAAGTTATACTTAAATAAATCAGTTGCCACTTGTCATTTATTATCGTTCTGTTGTTTTCACGCATGTTTTTAGTCCTTTTATGCTTTTACCTTATGTTTTAATTGTGTGTTTTATGTTGTTTTTATTCTCTTTTATGTCCTCTTCATGTTTGACTTTCACAAATAGTCACAAAAAGAAGGAACCTAGGAGCCTCTATGCACTCTAAAACTGATGCACATACATAAGAGAGATTAAAAGTATTCTTCAGAAATGGATTCAGCAGCAGCGGTTCAGATCCTGGCGCTGGTCTCGGCGGCCGTCGCCCTCGATAACGGGCTCCTGTTGACTCCTCCGATGGGATGGATGGCCTGGGAACGCTTCAGGTGTGACACCGACTGTAAAGAGGACCCAGAAAACTGCATCAGGTAACGTCCAGGAGCAAAGACTACACAAAAGTCTGAAATATTTACTGTGAAATAATGCTTTTTTCATACCACATTGTTATTTATCATTACCATGAAAAACTGGTTTATTATTTTTAACAGTGTAGGCTCCTATGCAGATTCATTTTTGACCAATTGGACAAGTCTATTTCAAAAGCAAAATGCTAAAAAATTGGGCAAGAAACTCAAGGTGGTTTTATTTCTATAGGACAGTTCATATATCTCTCTTGTTTCTTTCTGCTTTGCAAATTTTTCATTTCATTTCTTTTTGATTAAAGTTAGTCTTCATGTCTTTATTGGAGACACTGTTTGGTTTATTTAAACTACCCTAACTATTATTTATCCACCTTATTTTCAAATATAAAGACACTTTCCATTAAATCTAAAGTGTTGTCTAGTAATTTTTGAGGCAAACCAAATAATAGCTACTGTGATCTTTAATTAGTCATGACCCACAGTTTGGGAAACACTTCTACAAACTAAAGAACAGTAAAAGCCTAATTTCAGACTGCTTTGAAATAGACATAACACACATAAGTTTAAAATAAGAATGTCCTAATGCGTGTGGTGTGTCCACAGCGAGGCTCTGTTCAGAGACATGGCCGACCGTTTGTCTGAGGACGGCTGGAAGGAGCTGGGATATGAATACGTGATCATCGACGACTGCTGGATGTCCCGACTCAGAGACAAAGACGGGAGACTGCAACCCGATTCAAGCAGGTCTGATCCCTTTAGTGTTGTACTCTGACTCCCTCTAGTGTCAGGAACATTGATAACATTTAAAACATATCACTCCAAAAATAGGTTTTGCTGTAGCTTCATTGCATTACATATTATACTTCAATATATTACTTTAATTAATGAGGGAAATATAGACACTTCTAGACAATAATAAATAACATTTGTTCATTTGTATCAGTGGTGTCAAACTCAAAGTGTTGAGGGTCTGAGATAGTTAATAAGAATCCTTTCAGAGGCCGAAGATGGTGACACTTTTTAGCTTTTATTAAATTTTGAATGAAAGGTTCTTCATTTAAGTCTGACTGAAGTTATCTTTAACAATTTCCTTTTTATTGGATTTGAACAGGTTTTAGTTGAATTTGAACAGGTTTTAGTCAGATTTAAACAGGTTTTAGTCAGATTTAAACAGGTTTTAGTTGGATTTGAATAGATTTTAGATGGATTTGAACAGGTTTTAGATGGATTTGAACAGGTTTTGGTTGAATTTGAACAGGTTTTAGTCAGATTTGAACAGGTTTTAGATGGATTTGAATAGATTTTAGATGGATTTGAACAGTCTTTGTTTGGATTTGAGTAGATTATATATATTTTATGACCAAAAACTGGTGTAAGATTTCATGATCAAATAAAATTAATCTGATAAATCCATCTAAATGAAACTTCCTGGAACATCATGTGACAAGTGTCGACCAATGGGAGCGCTCCTTTTTGGAGCATGTGATTGTCCAAGGTTTTCTGTTCCTGAATAGAGGTTCTCATCTGTTACAATCCCTTACAATAAACACTAGATGGATCATAAAGACTGTTTTTACACAAATGATTGATTTTACAATAAACTATTTAGGTTTAAACTATTTTCACAACTAGAAGAAACATCAGGTACCGTCTGTTTAATGCTATTTGTCGTTGTGATTATGTGTGTTCCAGGTTCCCAGGAGGCATAGCGAAGCTGGCCGACTACATCCATAACCGTGGTCTGAAGCTGGGGATCTACGCAGACATGGGGACATGGACCTGTATGGGTTTCCCCGGGACCACTCTGGATAAAATCGAGCTAGACGCACAGACCTTCGCGAGCTGGGGCGTGGACTACCTCAAGTTTGACGGCTGTAACTCTAACGCTCTGGAGCAGATGCTGGGTATGAAGCTTTAATGTGTTATTATATGTAGCCGCCATTTTATCTTTGTTATATGTGTAAAAACTCTTTATTTTTTACAGGTTACCCTCTGATGTCCAAGGCTCTGAACGCGACGGGACGACCCATGGGCTACTCCTGCAGCTGGCCCGTTTATGTGGGAGGACTGCCCCCTGCTGTGAGTTTTATGTCTCTATTTTTGTGTTTTTTTTGCCAGGATTTGTTAAATTTCTGTTCAAAGTGTGAGTTTGTTCACACTTAACCTAAATGTGGCTCATGCTAGATCGGATTTAGCTTCCTAGGTTTTCTAATTCAGATTTTTCTGATATAAAATAAATGTTGTGGAGCTAAAGAGAGAGAAAAACTTCTTTCTATAATGTACGACATGTCTTCTGTGGGAGAATCTGAATCTGAGAGAGAAATTATCAAATGAATTACCTTAAAATGTACGCTTTGCAAGAGCAGCCATTTTGTAAAAGAAATGGACTCCGTTTCTAAACTCATTGCACCAGAAGTTTTAAAATTTAGAATTAAAAAAATGGAACAAATATTCTTGAGATACATTTATATCACACTAAATTTAAATTCTGAAGTTTATCTGAGATTTTGCTGCAGATCAGTATAAATGTCATAAATAAACGTCTCTGCAGGTGATCCTTCCTCCTCCTTCTGTCCTTTCCTCTCTCCTTTCTGTGGCTCCTCTCTCCTTTCTGTGGCTCCTTTGTGGGCGGGACTAAGACTCAAGGAAAGGAGGGGAGTGGAGGAATCGAGGGTGCATTTAACCGCTTTGAGAAGATTCATAGAAAATTGCCTCAAACCTGTGTCATTTTAAAGTAAACCTCTTTAAGATCCAACAGACTGAACAGAATCACAACAGAGAGAGAAACATGAGCCAAAACCAAAAGATTATGTCCCGTACAGTCAGCAAAACTGTCAAATCTGCTCTAAAAACACACTATTATTCATGAGTATCAGCTGTTTGTCTTTAACATGTGTCTGTCCCGCGTCCTGCAGGTCAACTACTCTCTGTTGGGGGAGATCTGTCATCTTTGGAGGAACTTCTACGACATCCAGGACTCGTGGGACAGTGTCCAGATGATCGTGGACTGGTTCTTCAACAACCAGGACGTGATTCAGCCGGCGGCGGGGCCCGGGAGGTGGAACGACCCCGACATGGTCCGAAAAACAACAGTCCCGGCTCCGTCCGCACCACAGACCGGTCTCTTACTGACGTGTCCCTGCTGTGTCTCCTCAGCTCATCATCGGGAACTTCGGCCTGAGTCTGGACCAGTCCCGTTCTCAGATGGCGCTGTGGGCCGTCATGGCGGCGCCTCTGATCATGTCCAATGATCTGCGTAACCTTGACAACGGGGCCAGGGCCATCCTCCAAAACAAAGCCGTCATCTCCATCAACAAGGACCCTTTAGGCATCCAGGGACGACGCCTGCTGAAGGTCAGGATGTCTCATTAGTGGAGTTCGTAGAGGTGCATTTTAATCTAGTGTGTTTAAGGTTGTAAAATTACTTGAATTTTGGATAAAGTGCTTGAAATTCTGATTGTGTTGCTTTAATAATAATTCACATTTTGCCCGTAAAGAAAACAACAGCTCCTGTGGCTCTAGAGTAATTTTTTTGTTTATTGGATGTGCGCCCCCTGCTGGAGCTAAAAGATAAAAACTGTTGCTGTTTAAATAATCGCTGGCTTGAAGAGGAAAAGTACAAATTATGGCGTTGATCAACAAAAACTTCACACTTCTCAGCTCATTTTTCAGATATAAATCTTCTGTAAAAAGAGACAAAACTTAAAGGGACACTTCATCCAATAAATTTACATCTTTTTGCTCACATAAGTTTCATTTTTGGTGAACTATTCCTTGTCTTTGCCCAAATTTAAACAATCTAAGTCTGTTTTATGCCACAATGGATTTAAATCAGAAAAACTACATACGGTATATGCTTGAAAAACATGAAAACACACCTTGAAAGTGCTTTAAAAGTGCTGGAATTTGAACTTAGAAAAGGTGTAAGAACCCTGAGAAGAGTTTTTTGACTGAAAGGCCTGTTTGTGTTTCAGGAGAAGAGTCACATCGAGGTTTACTGGCGGCCTCTGGTCCAGTCGGCGAGCGCTTTAGTTTTCCTGAGTCGACGCTCGGACATGCCCTTCCTCTACAGAACCTCGCTCGCCAAACTTCACTACGAGGACGGCGTTTACGAGGTCTGTGTTTAAATTCACTGAGATATGGATGTATGTGGACGTCTTATTCTTGAGCAGCACAAATGTTAAAGCGTCCGATAGAAGCGTTAGAAGTGGCTTGGACCAAAAAAGATCAATATATGCAATCTTTTTATGCTTTTAAATGGTTAATGGCAAATTGCATGTATTTATATTGCACTTTTTGTACTCTTCTTAAGAACCCAAAGCGATTTAAAAGTTAAAGTGTCTTTCCCAACGACATAACGACAGTATAAACTGGTCCTGAGCCACTTTGCTTTAACAAATCAAATGGCGTCATAGTTATTGTGTGAAAAAACTACAAAATAAAGCTGGAATAAAAGAAACCTCTTTGCAGCATGTGACAGAAGTGAGGCTGGGCCATAAATTAGATTAATTAAATGAATTTTTTGATTTTTTTTTTGATTGTTCTTTTTCCAGTCGACTATTTGTATATTTTTACGAATAAATTAGACAGAAAAAAGTCTCTTTCAATGAAATTTTGATGCAGTTTTCTGATTGGTTGTATATTTCTATTTGTGTCGAGGCTAGTTTAAGAGATATTTGTTGAATGTACAATTACTTCCATAACTTCTTCCACCTGTTTCACTGCAGTACCACTGAAAACCTCAGATAAACAGACAATTTGACTCTATTTTTCTTTTATTTGACAGTATGTCTATATTCACACAGTTCACTTATGCACTACAATACTTTCACTAAATCTGTAGCTTAGACTTAAAAGGTTTAGGTTGAAGTAAAAAATATTGTGCCAAACCTTTTAACATTTACGTAAATTAAAATGACCAAGTAATGATAATATTATATCAAAACAAAACAAGACATATCAGAAAAGCATTATTTTCATTATTATTACCGTTATTATCAGCATTATTTACCATCATTAACATCACACACAAAAAGTTACATGTGTGTTAAAGTAAAATAAAAAGTTAATAAAATATAAGTTACATACAGTGGTGGAAAAAAAGTTTTCAGACACCTTTAAAATTTGACACAATCTCAAATATTATCATGAAATATTTATGGAAAAATCTTTTTTTTTGTGGCTGCATTAGACACAAACACATACAAATTATTATTTTTGTTTGTTTACAAGAAACACTAACAAAACTAAATTCTTGACAGTTCTGAACATTGTCGGAATCAAATCAACAAATAACAGAAACAAAAAAACAAAACAAAACAAAAAAGCATGTGAAGCAATATTTCACAAATGCATGGAGTGTTTTTCCACCACAGTGTGCATCAGTTAGAATTTAACAATATTAATCACTGCTGTAAATAAGTAATCCATGTGGTACCTTGTTTTTGTTTATTGTTAGTGAATATAAACCAGTTAAAGTCCAGGTTAAACCACTTAAAACCCGTCCAAAACCAGTTCAAAACCCTTTTAACCCTGTGTCTTTTCCGTCTCAGGCCTTCGACGTGTTCAGCGGCTCCAAAGTGAAGCCGATGAACTCGACGGCGGAGTTCACCGTCTCCGTGAATCCGTCCGGAGTGGTCATGTGGTACGTGTATCCGGCCTCCGCCCAGACCGAGCCGCTCCGACACCTGCCCCGAGAACCTGCCCCGCTCCGACACCTGCCCCGAGAACCTGCCCCGCTCCGGTTTCACGGAGCCCCGTCTGGACCCCACACCGTGTTATGAAGAGATTTTAATGGACTTTTAAATACAGCAGAAATGAAGCTTTAAACAGTCTGGGGCATTGATAAAAAGGGAAATGGATTTTAACCTAATTTTTGTATTGTTTCTAAATAAATAAATTCCTGTATTGATTAATAGTGTTATGATAATATTAAAGTAATAAAGGAAGTAAGGGAGCTTTGCAAGATCAAAAATGTTCTTAATAGATTTGTATTGAGCTGTAGTTTCATGAAAACAGCCTTGACATTACTGTAAACTCAGGTGTTATGGAATTTTTATTGGACAAATGTGAATAAATGTTGTTAATGTTTTCCTTAAAGCTCCACTCCCCTGATTTTTATTTTTTTTAACTAATCCATTTGACCAAACTGAAGTTTAGAGTTTAGCGTTAGCTTAGCTGTGACTTCAGCGTCAGGACGACAATTATCTCCTCCTCGTTAAACATTACGTGATTGAATTGACAGTATTTATCTGTGTTTTACGTTGCCTCCCTTTTCTCTGTTGATGCTTTTCTTTTTTCAGCTGTTTCTCTGTTAAAAGACATATTCAGCTGAAAATACACTTTATCTGCAGCTATTAAACTTCCTGGAACGTCATGTGACAAGTGTCGACCAATGGGAGCGCTCCTTTTTCCAGCAGGTTTTCTGTTCCTGAATAGAGGTTCTCATCTGTTACAATCCCTTAGAATAAACAATGGCATCATAAAGACTGTTTTTTCACACTTTTAAATCAGATTTTTTGCCTCCAGTGAGAAGCACACTCCTAGTTTGGAGAAGCAAACAGGAGCCGGACACAGAAACTCTGAACTTCTTCAGTGTCCATTTATAATGAGGTCCATTGAGGATGTTTCTGTTTCAGTTTAATCTCCAGAGAAATTGTTCGTATTTTGGTTCAGACACAGACCATAATGAGAGAAGTTCTAGTGTTGTGTCAATGAGGAACTGAATCAAAATCAGACAAATAATGAAAATATATATTGTTTTTCTCTGGCCCCATTAGTAGCCATACAAATCAGTCCAATAATAAGAATAAGTGTCCCTCTTTTACAACATACTGAAATAAGCCTTTAACCTTTATCTTTTTGTGTCTGTGATTTTCATCAGAATCTAATTTAAATTTGTACATTTTTATTGAGTTATGCATTGATTTTGTGAATTTCTACCTGTTCCACAAAATGCACTGCTTATAATAATGACTCTCTGATAGATTAAAGACACAGTTGATTTGATTGTGTTGTGGAGGCTGGATGCTGTTGCAGATGCTCACCACTAAGGGGCAGTATAGACTGAACAAAACTGTCAGAAATGAATCAGGTGTGGCTCTGGTCTTTATTTTCTAAATCAAATCAGCAAAGCATCTCTTTCACTGTGGTAAAAGTGACATTTACTTTATTGTTGTCAGCTTTTGACCAAAACCACATAATACCATGAGATTTCAGATACACTGTCCTTGATAATGAAACAGGGAAGGCATTATTTACAAAAAAAATCATGATATCTGTGAAAATATACTGAAAAGATAGCCTTAGATTGACAAAAAGTAGATTTATTTTAATATTAGTTGCAATTTAAGTCTTACTTTTGCACTTAACAAGTTTAAATCCACAACAATGAAAATAACCTTTAAACAAATATCAAATGTATAAACCAAACAACACAGAAATTCAACCACCCAACCTCATTTTTGTTCAATATAATCATTCTTGGCTATTTTTAATTGATTTATTGAATGTAACTACAGTAAAAGATGGGCCTTTTTCCAATAACTCAGTAATAAACAGAAAAAAGTGACAAACAATTCTTGAGCAGGGCATAAAATATCCAACAAAAACATGTTATTCATCAATGTAAACTGCAAAAACACTGACTTTGGTCCAGATATTAGCCTTTACCACAACATTACTGAACAGATTACATACAATCTTGCTTCATGCCAATATTAAGTGTTTCTGCCGGATTATAGCTTATGTGTGCAGTAATAGACCATATTAGAAGATTAGTATGACTTTTTGATTATATTTGAGTTTCCCATTGAACAAAGGAAAGGTTTTATGACAATAGACTAACTTCTTTTGGTCACATGCTTATTATTAGTTTTAAAAAGTATATATTAATTGGAGGAACAGCACTTGAAGAGGGTCAGTTTTGTTAAAGCATTACAATAAATCACGTTTTAGCTTCCAGATGATAAATGTAAAAAAAAAAGCTTGTTGAAACACTCTTTGCTGATTTAATTTTAAAAATCTGCTGTTTATGAATTATGACTCTTCTTTCCAATCCATCACGAGGCTCTGGGGCAAAAAAAACACCATCAACATGTTTACTTCTCTCTGTATCTGTGAAAATGTGCAGCTGCTGTGAATGTTTTAATGGTACACAGTGTGGAACTGGTATAAAAAACAAAGTCAAAGCTGTTTTTGGAAGTGATCGACCCGAAAACAGCTAAAAGCAACTGTACACGGTCAATATCAGGGCAAAAGTTAGAAGTTCTTCTGAGAATAACTGCCCCAGAGACCGACCAGATCAGATCCAAAAACAGATACCAGCAAACCAGGGGCAATTAATCTGAGCAGCACATAGATAAACAAACAACAAACAGCCACAATAGCAAACAATACAAACACACAGATGGAAAAAACGTTGATGTAATAGAATAAACATGTGAAATATGATAAAATGAGGAATAAAACTGAGAATTTAAAAGACAAATAGATGTTGAGATAAAAGATTTAATACAGATTTGAAAGAACGAGAACGATAAACTATCTCGATAACTTAATTCATCACCAAAAACACCTAAATTCCATTTCTTATTTGTTTAAAGTAAGTGTATTAACAGCTCCAGAAATCTTTCTCAACAAAGATCCACACTGTCTTTACTAACAATATTTACTAACAATATTTCCACTTCATAATATGTTTTATGTTTTAATCTCAAAACCTGTGCCTTAATGTTAAAAAAGAAGCTAAAAAAAATAGTTATTCAAGTTATTTTTAGTTGTTTAGAGGATTCTCACAAAGAAAAAAAGAGGGAAAAGTAGGTCCAAGAGGCAAATAACTGCATTATGTCTTTTTATAGTTGTAGGTGGTGTTCATAGACAGTCGTGTGTCCCTGCAGGGCTACCGTAGAAGCTGACACACTGTAAAATAGATTGTTTTTAGACCTACACAGCCTCTATTCTCAGATTTCTCTTTTGTCGACCGCAGTTGTGTCTTTGTAAAACTGTCTTCCACTTAAAACGCCAAACACTGTGAAAACACAATTATCTTGTATTGAAGGACAGAGATGAGAGCCGCTGATAGGTTTCAGCGTCACAGACACGTCCAGAGTTAGGACCACTTCACAACGACCTGCAGCAGACGGAGATAAGGCCATTATGGATTTATCCTGGCGTTTGTTCTCAGAGCACGGCTCAAGAAAGAGAGGATTTAGAATCGTAAAAGGCAGAGGCAGAAAGTCTGGTTGGACACTGTTTGTTTTAAAGCTATATCCATTATTTCTTAATGTTCTGCTGCAGAAATGAACCATGTGACCTGCCTTTAAGGAAAATATTTGTAGCTGTTTCATTATTTGAGATTAGTGGCAAGTTCTCACTAACTATTGTAACAAAAGCAATTAAAAGAAAAAGCAAAAATGAAAACAAACGTGTCTGCCCTTTTCACAGATATATAGACAGTTTAACTACAGGCTACACATGTCAAACTCAGGGCCCAGGGGCTACGTTTTTACTGGAATAAATCTGTTCAAATCCACGTAAAACCTGTTCAAATCCACATAAAATCTGTTCAAATCCACATAAAACCTGTTCAAATCCATCTAAAACCTGTTCAAATCCACATAAAATCTGTTCAAATCCACATAAAATCTGTTCAAATCCACATAAAACCTGTTCAAATCCACATAAAACCTGTTCAAATCCACATAAAACCTGTTCAAATCCAAATTAAACCTGTTTAAATCCATCTAAAACCTGTTCAAATCCATCTAAAACCTGTTCAAATCCACATAAAATCTGTTCAAATCCACATAAAATCTGTTCAAATCCAAATGAAACCTGTTCAAAACCAAATTAAACCTGTTCAGATTCATCTAAAACATATTTAATTCCATATAAAACCAGTTCAAATGCATTTGAAACCTGTTCAAAACAAACAGTTTTCATAAAAGGAGGAAATTAATGTTTGTAAAATAAACCGGGTACTGACCCAAATCAATGAGTGACACTGTCATAGAGTTACACACTGCACCTTTAAGTATTGCTTTGGTAAAAAGTCATTATTCTTTATAGTGTGATGCTCAGAATATCACTGTATTTACTGTAAAGCTTTATTCAGGGAGTTTCTTGAATTCAAGTCAAATTATAAAACATTAGTCCAACAGAGCATTTAAGTACTTCTAAACAAATTGGTTTTACAGTAAGTCTTTTGGGACAAGTCTAACACAAAAGAGCTGCAGGCTCTGGTTACACAAACGCTGCCGTGTAACCGTGAGCCGTTCACGAGGACAGCAGAGTGTTGTTTGAGGGAATATGATTAGACGAGAGTCAGAGCCAGGTGAGCTGCAGCCGGAGGGACTCACCTGAGACCGATGTGGCTCTGAGCAGAGGTTACAGGCTCCAGGATCAAACACAAGACAGAAATCACTCAAAAGTAGCAAGAAATATTATTACAAATATTACAGTTTTCTGCAGAAATCACAGCTACAGTAGGATCCAGTCGCTCTGTTTACTTTGGTTTGTTTCTATTCAAGCTTTTAGCATTTATCACTTTTTCTTTGTTTATTCATTTTGTAAAACAACATTAAAGGTTGTTGTTTTAGTAGAACAATAGAATAAAGCATAAAGGGGACAGTGCTCACCTTCCTTCTTGTAATGCTGCTGTTATAAAAGGTTATAAAAATGGACACAAGAGGATATAAATAAGAGAAGCCCACCAATAATAATACGAAGAACTCAAACTCAAGGTCATGGAATAAAGAGCTCAGTTTGTTCAAAAATGCTCAAAAAATTAAACAAAAAGGTGAATGAATTAATATAATAACAATATTCATCCAATCTTTTATTTATTGGACACCCCCTTGTTGTTATATTGTTATGTACAGGTGTATTTGTCCAATAAAACGTCTAATTAAATCATTACTGACAACAAATCTAACCCACTGAGCTAAATGACACCCAGATGACTTCAGAAAAGATGGTAAACAGGATGATCTTTTTGTCTTAAAGCAGAGACACTGAGATATTGACTCAAATAAACACCTAGTTTATGATTTTTTTTAGGTGTTTGATTGAACTGTGCTATATTTATGTTTATCAAATCCCAAACTATGATTGTTACCGTTTAAACACGTCCATCTGACACCAAACCATCTGCTGATTATCCATTATCCGTCCAATAAAGGCAGTTCCCGGCAGTAACAAGAGGCAGAGCAGGTCATGTGATCGGCTCTCATCGCCCCGAAGCAGAAAGGAACCATGGGAAACTGTTGTTCTTTCAGATTTTATTGTAAAAGGTCAAGCTTTTAGATGGTCATTAATTATTTTTATTAGTTAGTCTCCGAGCTGCAGCAGGATCACTGTAGATGCTTCGGTTTGAGAGAAATACTCCTGAACGTCACCTGTTTTACAGATGTGTGCTTTTCCTGGAGATGACCATGAGATGATGTTCAAACCTGCTCAAATCCAACTTAAAACCTGTTTAAATCCAACTTAAAACCTGTTTTATTTAACTTAAACCTGTTCAAATCCAACTAAAACCTGTTTAAATTTAACTTAAACCTGTTCAAATCCAACTTAAAAATGTTCAAATCCAACTTAACCTGTCAAAATCTAATTAAAACCTCATCAACTTCATCTCAAACTTGTTCGAATTCATCTTGAACCTGTTCAAATTGAACTTAAACCTGTTCAAATCCTATTTAAAAATGTTCAAATCCAACTAAAACCTGGTTAAATCCATCTAAACCCTGTTAAATTCTTTCTAAAACCTGCTCAAATCCAACTTAAACCTGTTCAAATCCAACTTAAATGTGTTAAAATCCAACTAAAACCCATTAAAATCTGACTTAAACTTCTTCAAAACCAACTAAAACCTGTTGAAATCCGATTAAAACCTCTTCAACTTCATCTTAAAACTGTTTGAATCCCACTAAAACCTGTTCAGATTTAACTTAAACCCATTAAAATCTGACTTAAACTTGTTCAAAACCAACTAAAACCTCTTCAACTTCATCTCAAACCTGTTCTAATTTAATTTTTATTCCGTTAAACGTGTCCCTCTTTGCAAAAAGTTTGAACACATTTCCAAACCTTTACTCATTTCCAAAACCTAAATCTAAATCTACAGATTCTTTTTCGCGTCTGAAATGACTCACTGGAGTTGTTCTGGGATAAATACAGTCCAGAATATAAAATAAAAGTTCTGATTTAGGATGCAGAGTATTTTCTTTGTCAAAATGTGATAAATTAAGCTCATTGTACCACTTTGATAAGGATCCATAAAGCCCCTATAGATAATATTATAAATACTGGATGTTGTTGCCAGAATAAGGGCTGTTTCCACTGGAGGGCTATGATACACTTGTTTCCATTACAATAAAGGGTTCCCAAAAAACATGAACCTTTTTCTTTCCTTTCAAAATTAAATATATGACGTATATGTTTAATCTCTACAGAATCTAAATGATCAAAGTTACTGTTGCTGCTGTGGAGAGAGGTCCAGAAAGCACCAGGTGTCTTTAATGCTCTTGTGTCTCCGGGCGGTTTGTATTTTAAAGAATAATCAAATGAAATGATGAGAATTGTTTAGCGGTGATTTGCCTTATGGACAGAAACGGGCGGATGTTTTATTTGATAGAGCGTAAGTCGTTTGTGTAAATGTACAGACACAGAGTGAGCCATCTGGCCGACATAGACCGTCTTTGTGCTGCCAGCTCCTAATGAAGTCAAGCTGGAGTTGTGTTTGTGAGAAAGAGATGCTCACAAACTGTGGACTACAACCAAACCAAGTCTTTTATCAGAAAATATAGATGTATTTCACCATCTGCTCCAGAAAGTCTGATAATTCAGCCACTGAACCTTATTCTGGGTCATTTTATCATCACTTAAAGCTGTTATACCTGATATTTTGTCTTCTATTTGTGGAAATGTTTAAAGTTTAAACCCCAAAAAGTTTACTGTAAAAAAACATGCCATCTACTGTTTATTATAAGGGATTGTAATAGATGAGAACCTCTATTCAGGAACAGAAAACCTACTTGATAAAGGAGCGCTCCCATTGGTCGACACTTGTCACATGACGTTCCAGGAAGTTTAATAGCTGCAGATAAAGTGTATTTTCAGCTGAATATGTCTTTTAACAGAGAAACAGCTGAAAAAAGAAAAGCATCAACAGAGAAAAGGGAGGCAACGTAAAACACAGATAAATACTGTCAATTCAATCACGTAATGTTTAACGAGGAGGAGATAATTGTCGTCCTGACGCTGAAGTCACAGCTAAGCTAACGCTAAACTCTAAACTTCAGTTTGGTCAAATGGATTAGTGTTTTGGAGGAAAAACTGGTCTGGTTTTATTTTTTTTAATAAAAGAGAGGCTCAATAATTCAAAAAACAATAAAAACATAGCTACACTGGACTCATAATACATACATCGTTATGAAAACAGCATTCTGACACATTTGCCACAAAACAAAGCCTGACTTGTTGAAGCCTGAACTCTGTCAGACTGGGCTTAGGTCTTAGAAGGTTTGTTTTTTTACTCTGCTGTGTTTTATCAAGAAAGACCAACCAACAATCAATCATTCAATGGAAGTACGTGACTCCTGGTAGTGTCTTTGTTTTATTTTTAATGAGGTATTTAATAGTATCTGAATTGAGAGGTGTCTTTGGCCTGGACTCTGGAGTTGTGTTGTTCTGTAACACACTGACATCTCGACGTGTGGTTTCTGCATGTGTTGGATCTGTCAGTGGTTCTTACAAAATATCTCTTTTGGCCAAAAAAAGTGAAGTCCAAAAACAGGTCACTTATTGACTATCGACCGCAAGTGTGTTTCATAACAACACTATTGCACAACAGCTCTGACACAGCAGAATAAGGCCTTTCAAAGTGTTGCACAAAATAACAAAGACACAGGCTTGAGAATAAAATCTGCAAATATAAACTGCACAGAAGAAAAATGTGTCATAAAAGCAAACAAATCAATGAAAATGAAAATCAAGTAAGATTTATCAGAGAAAATAAGTATTAACTATAGACACATCACATCCTATAAACTATTTCTTACCTTTGGAGCCAGATCTGGTCATAGTGACACCATTAAAAACCTGGATTTACTGAAGAAGGTTGTGAAAGAAGGGATTTTATTTTGTATTTATCTGTGTTTTACGTTGTCTCCCTTTTCTCTGTTGATGCTTTTCTTTTTTCAGCTGTTTCTCTGTTAAAAGACATATTCAGCTGAAAATACACTTTAAATATGAGGTGCCGTCTGTTTAATGAACTAAAACAAGGATAAAACTGCATCTATCCCGTTTGTAAACCTAAACCCTGATTGTGTTACAGTTATATAACATTAGGAACATGCATTTGCCCAGGTTTGTGTTTTGTGGAGAACAGGTAACGCAGCAGAACAGGAAACTGACTGAACATAATGTGGAAATGAGTGTGAGTGGACCACACGGCGCTCGGCCCGGGGCCCTCGTCTCTGTTTAGGTCCTTAATGTAAAACCGATGTTATGTTTTGTAAGACCCTTCAGTTCGAGGTCACAGAGGCTTTCTTTTACGGCGTGGATTTCACGTTTCGGCCGATTTTGTCACCGTCTTTGTAAAAACAGTGGTCGATTTACGCTCATTTCTTCCTTTTGTCGCCTTCGTCCAGATGTTAAATACGAGCTGAGATTTCTCCTTCACTGCTTTTACAAAAGTGTAAATTTACGACTCGGGACGAAGTGTTGAGTTACATCTGAGAGGCTCACAGCCAAAAGGAAAGTGTTGACACGTACCTCCACGTTCACTTTGTTTTTGTGAATATAAATCCTTCACTCTTATATTCTGGGACATATGTTAAATCTTCATGTAATAAAGTTCTTACTGCGTTGAAGTCAAAAATAGTACAGTAAATGTCCCATAAAATCCATATGATAACAAGTTTCAAGTGCAATAATACTCCCATCTGACTTCTAATCCGAAAAATGCTTGATATTCTGATTATACTGGCATCTCTCTGCTCTGGTAAGTCATTGTTTGATCTAATAAATCTTAAAGGGGTAATTCTATAGGGTCTGGAGCTGAAGGGTTGAAGGAAAGGTTTTGTTTTTGTTCAGACATGAATCTATCTGACAGGAACAAAGTGTAAAATATTAAAAAACGAAATGAAAAAGGTTAGGAGTAAGTTTCTAAAGCAGTGATGTCAAAGTGTTGAAGGATCGTAAATAAGAATCATTTCAGGAGCTGAAGACACATGGAAGCTTTTATTAAATTTAAATCAAAGGTTTCATCTTCATTTGAGTTTTAAAACATTTATCTTTAACATGACTTTCCTCTTTTTATAGAAATTGGTTTTAGTTGGATTTGAACAGGATTTAGTTGGATTTGAAGAGGTTTGAATGGATTTGATCAGGCTTTATTTATTACAGGCTTTGTTCCAAAAACTGACTTAAGATTTTATGAACTAATAAAATAAATCTGATTCAATTTAATCTAAAACCTGTTCAAATCCACCTCACACCTGTTCAAATCCAACTAAAATCTATTAAAATCTGGATAAAACCTGTTCAAATCCAAATATAACTTGTTTAAATCCATCTAAAACCCTTTAAAATCCAACTAAAACCCATGTAAATCCAGCAAAAACATGTTCAAATCCAACTAAAACCTGTTTGAATCCAACTAAAACCCATTCAAATCTAACTAAAATCCATTCAAATCCAACTAAAACATGTTCAAATCCAACTGAAACCCATTCAAATCCAACTAAACCCATCTAAATCCAACTAAAATCTGTTCAAATCCAACTAAAATCTGTTCAAATCCATCTGAAACCTGTTCAAATCCAACTAAACCCATCTAAATCCAACTAAAATCTGTTCAAATCCAACTAAAACATGTTCAAATCCAACTAAAACATGTTCAAATCCAACTAAAAACCCATTAAAATCCAACTAAAACCTGTTCAAATCTTTGCATTTGTGTATTTCAGAAAAAAAAGGTTGCGAACATCGGTGTAAATGTGAGTTTTTATCGGATTAGGAAGCTTTTATACGAGGACTGTTTGGTCCCGTTTGGTTTGAACAAAATCAGGTGTGAAAGTGTCTTTGAGAAACTATGCACCTTTCAACCTTGTTTTCATCAGCAAAATAATGAGAGAAAATATTCCATGTTCTTGCCAGTGTTGTGTTCAACCTAAGTTCTCAAAGTCCAAGCCAAATAATTTATCTTCTGAGTTCAGTGTGAATGTCCTTTCAAATAATATTAGGTTGAAATACATGAAAAGAAGCAAACAGACCTTTGATGAATGTATTTGCTCCATGAATAGAGCTCCAGCGGCCGCCAAAGTTCATTTCCATTGATGATTTTCTTATTTCTGGCAAACAACATTCAGTTTTCTCAACATACTTTTGATTTACAGGAGTTTGGATTCTTGATCATTTCTCTTTTATGTTCTTTTGTGGGCTATTCCTGTCTTATTCTTGTCCTAAAAGATGCAGCACTGGGAAGAAGCAGAAAGTCCAATCAAAGTCTGTGAAGCATCTACGGGACAGCTCAGTGTTGACACATATAGAAGTACATAGGCTCATAATCAATAATAATGTGTTTCCTGAGCCTCATTTCAGTCAGTGTTGGTGAGTTTCGAACTGTTCCTGGTTTTTCTCGTGGATCCTGAACTGGTTTTGGTCTGGACTGTCTCAGAGCCTCAAAGTCTTGCTTCACTCTCAGTCTTGACTTGTTTTTTGGTTTCGTACGGTCTTGAATACAACAACACAGAGCTCATTAGGCAGAAGTAGACTGTGGCCGATGCTAAACGCTGGAACTAAATGTTCTGTGACTGTCTGTCTCTCTGATGGTTTTATTGCGGTCTTCGTTTCCTCCAAAAGGGACTCGATTCGAGCCAAGTGTCAACCCCATTGTCTGAGATTGTTCCAAACTATAAATCCCAGTTTGAAGATCAAGACACTTTTTTTTTTCTCCTCATAAACGTTACATAACAACTGGTTTGTATCTGGACGAAGCATTATCAAAGCAAACACAGGGCCATCCTCAGTTATTACTTCACACAGATCTGGGTGATTCTGGACTGAACTCACCCCTTTGTTTCTCTCATAACAAGAGATAAACCTCAGTCTGCGTCGGAAATGAAGAAACAATAATTATGTAATGAAGGCTTATAGATCGAGTGAAGGTCTATCCTAAAGCTGCTCCTGGAAATCCAACCTAAATCCACACAGACCGGAGCTTCATATTGAGCAGAAAAAGAATTAGGAAAGGTGCCACAATGTGATTTATAGGTTTATTTAGACAGTTTTTGTACAAGCAAAGTGTGAATATCTCACGCTGAAGACTATTAAATGTGGGTTTTCTCCTCCATCTTAAACACGCTGAATCTAAACTGTCCACAATAAATGAATTAGATTAGAGTGAATGGTTGTTTGTGTTATATCCTACATTTATCCAAATTCTTTCCTTCCTGTTTCTAACCCTAATTAAAAATGTAAACCTGCAGCAAAATACTATACACTAATCCATTTGACCAAACTGAAGTTTAGAGTTTAGCGTTAGCTTAGCTGTGACTTCAGCGTCAGGACGACATTTATCTCCTCCTCGTTAAACATTACGTGATTGAATTGACAGTATTTATCTGTGTTTTACGTTGCCTCCCTTTTCTCTGTTGATGCTTTTCTTTTTTCAGCTGTTTCTCTGTTAAAAGACATATTCAGCTGAAAATACACTTTATCTGCAGCTATTAAACTTCCTGGAACGTCATGTGACAAGTGTCGACCAATGGGAGCGCTCCTTTTTGGAGCATGTGATTGTCCAAGGTTTTCTGTTCCTGAATAGAGGTTCTCATCTATTACAATCCCTTACAATAAACACTAGATGGATCATAAAGACTGTTTTTTTTCACAAATTATTGTTTTTTGAGTTTAAACTATTTTCCACTGGAAGAAAAAAAAAAAAGTCAGATACAGTTATTATCCATTTTCTATGTACCTTTTCCTCAAGCATAATTATTAATTAATACACAGTTTTTATGTTTATGTTACCAAGCAATTTAGAATAAGAAACATACCAGGCCATAAAACAGCCACAGATAAAATAAAATGGATTAAAAAATCATCCATTTCTCATAAGCTACAATAAATTGCTCAAATGTATTTATGATTTTTTTATAATAATGCTACACACTGTTAGGTTTGACTGGAGCCTGTGTGTTACCTGTATGTCCTTTAAGCGTGTTTAGTCTCTATAATCATCTTCTTTGTGATCGTTGTTCAAGCGTGAGTGAAAACGCATCAGTGTTTTTCATTTCCAGAAGGTTTGTGGTGATGTGCGTGACACCGACTGGGCTCAAATCCAGCCTGGATCTCCTAAACTCTCCTAAAGTGGTCTTTGTGGCTTAAGTGGATGAAGGTTGTGCAACAGTAGTCGTTTTTTTTTTACCGGCAGCTGCTCGTATCGGGGCGAACATCGGCCCCTGACGGGTATCTACGGCCCGTATCCTCCCCTTGTGTCGCTGCTAATGGACGGTTTTATCTGCGTCTATCAGAAAGCAAACCCGACCTGCTTTAAACCTGTTTTGACGGAGGAAGCTGTGCGGGCTTGTGTTAACAGATGGACGCTGATATCAGGCCAAAGAGAAGAGGAGGCTCAGAGGAACCAGAGGAATCCCACAGCTTCAGGAATTTGTCCACATTACAGAAAAGATGTCTGATATATGAGGTTTTGTAAATAAATGAGAGAGTACTATCAGTCCAGCAGGAGTCAGGATTACCCTCGATTAGCATCCGTGAATTATGTGTAAGTGATCTTTCTGTTTTTGACCGAATCGTGCATGAATAGAACTAAAAATGTGCAATAGTTTACTCATAAACAAAAGATTAAAGATTAAAGAAGATGATTTAGAAGTGATTAAGCTAAAGATCTGAAATTTCTGGATGGAAACTGGATCAATTTCTTTTTCCATGAACTTGGGTGTTTGGTGATTTCGATTTTTGTGCTTTTTCGTGATTAGTTTCTACAATTCTTTTGGACTGTAGAAGCAATTTTTGGGTCAGTTTATCTCCATTTTCAAAAAGATACAGAACAACTCTGCTCTTTTATTTAAAAAAAAGGTATTTTCCAACAGAATAACCCATTTCCTTGGTTTATTTCCTTGTTCCTTCGTTGTTGACATCAGTGTCGACCAATGGGAGCGCTCCTTTTTACCTGAAGTGAGTTTCAATTGGACAAAATCCCACAAATGTTGATTAAAATCCTTAATTATAAAGACTAGATCACGTCTTAAGGTCTCATTTTTTCACAGATGATTCCTGTTACAATAAACTTTAGGAGATTACACTGAAAAACTGAATGGAACAGTAAAAAAATGGTCTTTTAAAGTGAAATATGTGATTATCTGTGTTTGAAGAGTTACTGATAAGGCTTCATTGTGAGTCTTGTGCAGTTTCAGTGTGATGTTCCTGTAGATGCAGCAGAAGAGATGTGGTCCACAGACAGAGCAGCACCTGATTCCCATTAACCATCTTTCATGTCGATGTTTTAAAGTGTGTTGAAGCCTCGGGAGATGAGTGTGAACTTTCTGCAGTGAACTCAGGACTGAGGCTGTTTTATTAGGGATTGATCCAAGGTGAAAATGATAAGTGTGATATTTGAGAGAAAACTGAAATGTTGTCGTGGGAATGAGAACAGGTTGGTTGAACTTTGACCTCTGACACTTACAGGCTCTAAATCCTGGCTGTTGCTCAAAACCAGAGAAAGATATATGTCCCGACCTTTAGGATCAAACTGTCCTTTTTGAAAGTAAACCAGGTGTTATAGAAAATACTCAACACGTCTAAGGTTTGCCTCGAGTCAAGAAGCTATCGGCTGATCTCGGGGGATTTTTTTCAGTTCCTAAGAACAAAAACACAGCCTAAATATGTTTCATGATCATGTATTTACCCTAACCATGTAAATTTGTTTATAATTTTGTACAAGAAGAAGAAGAAGAACCTGAATAAATGTAATAAAAGCAAACATTTTAGTGTAAATTCAAAGCAACTGAGAAGCTACACATTGCCTCATCGTCTATTTTAAAGTTACAGTCGTTCTAATTTAAAGCTGGATAGATGCAGCCTATTGTTCAAACTCTAATTAAACCTTTATGAGGCACCGACCTGACGGGCCAGATGATCTGTTCCACTAAACTATCTGTTAAAGCTCCCACAGAAAGTCTTTGTAAAAGGCAGGTGTGTTTTGTAAATTATATTTTTGAATAACTTTGAGGATTCACTGCTGTGTTGATGACAATGGAATAAAATTTGACCTGGTTGTGTATTTTCATTTTAATTTTTTTTCTTTCTTATGCTTTCTAAACTAAATAACGCCACCTGTGTCTCTTTGGCGTTTTCTGTGCCACTGACTTTCCTCAAAATGCTGTTTTTCCAATACTCTGCCATTGCAATGTGATTTCAGTTTTATTTTTTTCATTCTCTGGTGTTGAAATCCCTTGATGTTTCCATGGCAACCATTATTAATACAAGCGACTGCATAAAAAATAAAAAATAATTCAGAATCTGTGTTTATTGACATTCCCAAACTTGGATATGAATTGAAATTCAAATTTGCAAAAAAAATGTTTCTTCCCCCAAAAAACTAAAAGACTTTAATTGGTAAAATGGGAATTTAAGGGTTAAAAATTCAGAAAATTCATAAATATTTGTTGTTTTGTTGATGATTTTTGAGATGACAAAGCAAAACAAACTCACTAAAAAAAGTTCCTCATTGGTGTCAAACATAGAATTTACCTTCTTCGTGAGATTACGCCAAATGCTCTCGATTGGACAGAGATATTTCTTGTAAACAATGGAGGAAAATATCCTTGTACACATTTTACAAGACAGTAAATTATTGGGAAGCTTTGTAAAGTGTAAAAACTCTGAGGAACTTGAGGTGTTGTGAATTAAAACGACTGAACATTTGAAAAAGCCTGCGTCGTCGCCAGATTCTGAAGCCAGTGCCAGATCTTGCCGTAAGTTCTGCCAATAAACGTGGTTTTGAATCGTCTGGTCTCACTCTCTTTGAAATTTAAATGGAACACGGTGCGGCTCAAAAACAGGGTCCTCGACTGGGGGCCGACGACGAACCGAGAGGAATGTCTGTCCCGTGAACAGAGGGGCCCTGGCGTCACACTGGGAACAAAGCCCAAGTGTTGGTTCTAATGTCACGGTAGGTGTAGGATGAGAGGACCGGGTCTAGACCGGGTCTGGACCGGGTCTGGACCGAGAGTCTGGCCCCACCTTCACCTACGAAGACCCTCAGACCGACACCTTCTGACTCCGGACTCCGTGAAGTCAGAGCTCAACGGAAATGGGAGGTTTACTCAACCATGAAGGGCTTAGACAGGACTGTGACGCTCACGGGACAAAAAGAAAGTAAATATATTGACTTTATCTGTGTTCGTCTCTTAAAGCAAGTCTATTCCTGCAGCGCTTTATAAGAACGACTTTAAATTAATACCATTGTTACTTATTCAAATAGTACACAGTTGATCGTTGAGAATGTGTAGATTTACAGACAACTTCAGACTGAGCTGGAGCTGAATCCAATGTTTGATGGTTTTAAATGAAAAGGCAGAGCATCTTTTAGAGATTATGGAGTTTTTTTTTTAACTGTGGACCCAGATGTTTAGGTCGTCTGTTCTGGACAAAGAATAATAATAAATCGCTTCAATGGAGCTGGAGCAATATTATTAACAATTTTGAAAACGGCTCATGGATGTATTTGCCGAGAATGTTAAAGTGATGGTGTATAAGTGTTTTAAATGATTAAAAAATAAGAAATCGTGCACATTTTGAGCAATTGCAATACGCTCCTCTTCATCGCTGAAATGAACAAAAACGCTAGCAGACAACGGCTTTTTCTGACGTTTATTAGCATACACTGTGATTGTAAAATGTACAAATGTGTCTGAGATTAGTTCAGAGTTTGTATTTCTTTACCTGTTAAGTATATCTTAAGTATAAGTGAAAATAAACAGCGAGACCAGTGCGTTTCTACCAGTCTGCGTCCACTGCAGGATGAATCTCTGAACTTGGCTCAGACAGATCGACTTCCTTTTGCAGAAAACGCTCTCTTTTTTCCAGGACCGGACCCCTCCCTCGTGTTGGTCTCAAACTGAATGATTACATTCATCATATCCACAATGAGCATTCATGCCTCCGCCGTGACGAGCCCAGAGCGGTTTGTGCCAGCGAGCGACGTGAGACTTCACCCTGTTTTTTTGTGTGCCGACCCCGGCTGGAGCCCCTCCCTCGCTCGCTCTGGGCTCGGTGGCCTACGTGCGGACCGGCAGCATCTCCTTCCTCTCTATTAATACCCAGCATCCCCGGCGCCCCTCCCTCCCCGTGTGAGTTAACATCACCCCATATTACTCGTTTTCCGGCGTCACGGCTCGATATGCGCGCGGCCACAATGCATTACGAATTCACACAGTGCATTGTGGGAGAGCGCCGGCCGCATTAATGGTAATTGTATGCAGGCCGGGTCACTGGCAGCAGAGTAGTCTTTTTTTTTTTTTGTGCCCATTCAGATGTGTTTGAAAACAGTTCCCTCAGGCTTTACGCTCACCTCTTTTCCTTTAGATTCGTCCCGCTCTAGTCTTTTAACTCGTGTTTACAACTGAGCTGAGGTCATCCCGTCGCTTTGTGTGTGGTTTGGGATTCCTGTTTAAATAGATTGTGCTCATTTGTTGGACTTCCTGTGCAAAATTGACTGTTAAATGCATCAATTATTTATTTGGATGACATGAATACTTCTTGAAGAGCCCAGATTTCGACTTTGAGTTGAAATAACCTTTAAAAGCATTACTCAATCTCAGTAAAATTTGCATTAGCATCACTTTACTTCAATCAAATAATAAAGTATAAAGTAAAATAACAACCTCGACTTCTTTTAAAACTCTTCTCTTCTTTTTTTTATTATTATTCCTACATTTTCCAGGATTTATTTCAGTTCAAAATAAAGAAAAAATAGCTAAAATGACAACAGCAATCTCTTTATTTGAGATTGTAGTTGGGTATTTTTTAATCTATGGGTAAGCAATGATAAATGTAAGCAAATATGTCAATGCAAAAGCACCTGTTTCTGTAATATCTTCATAAAAAAGACTGGTATATTACTGTAATGGCAGATGAATGTTCTGTTAATGCAAAGACAATGAGGAACTAACTAAACAGTCATATAGACCCTAAGGTGTTCCACAGAGCTCTAGTTTGGCTCCGTTTGTAAATGAATTATTGATTAAATAAATAAATAAATAGCCTGGTTTTCACTTTCTTAGCTTTGTTAATAACAAAGCATTTTGATGTTTTCGTCCTAATTATTTCATTATATCATGAATTAAATGGTAATCTCCACAGACAAGAGCAACAATTGCAACTTGAACATTTTCTTGAATGAAAAATAGCGGCTGCTGTCTTTATATTGTAAGTATTGTGGATTCGAATGGCACCAAAACCTTCTGAGACTGAGTTGAGAATGAAACAAAAGAACAAAAGTGCTGACTTAACCTTCGTGGAAACTCGAGGAAGACCTTTTTGTGGAAGAATCACGTCCAGATGCAACAGCTTTTTTAAATTTCTCCCTTTTCCTGTGTGTTTTCTCTGTGACACCAGCCTCTCTTCGTTTCCAGGACTTTTCTGTGTGTTTTTTTCTTGAAGTTTACGACGGTCGTTACTTATTCCTCGAGTAAATGATGGGAATCGAACACGTCTGGTTTGTGGCGGCTGTAAATGATGACATAGTCCCAGCTGAGTTTGGCCGGGCTTCCAGCTGAGCGTCTCGAACATTTCTGCAGCATCACGGTTTCCTGCAGCAGAGCCCGACTCCAGGGGGAGGTGCAACAACCCTGAAATACAGCTCAGCAGTGAATCAGCAGGTTTAACAAAAGCTGTGAGTCTGAAAATGCGACAAGCTGGATGTTAAGATAGATTTTCATGCTTCCTGGAAAAAAATCTTAGCCATGAATATATATCTTTGTTTGTTTTGTGAACTTCTGCAGACTTAAGTTTAATTTGAAGTTTATGAAATGTTATTGAACCTGCTGCGTCACTGACTTTTATTTCAGGTTTATTGATCGAGGCAAAGACAAAATTGCAGCTTTAGCCTTAGTCAAACATATCACAATAAATACAAATGTTGATGTGAATTTGAGGTTCTGCAAGAGATCCAGTAGTATTTAAAGCTCCAGGAGGATTTTTGTCTGATTTTGGTTTTTGTTCCGGTCTCAGACTCCACTCTCTCCAACAAAAACTTAGACTTACCGAGTAGTAAACTTGAAAAAGTAAAACCCTGGACAATTTTCACCACAAAATACTAATATATTACATTAAATCAAAGTTAGGAGCTGATCATGATACTTTTTTAGCATCACCAACATTTATTCATGTTTAATTTACTGCTGTTTCTCTATTTTATCTTTTTTGAGTGTTCTCTAAATAAGACGTATTTTCAACAGAATAACCCATTTCCTTGGTTTATTTCTGTTCCCTTAATTGTTGACATCAGTGTCGACCAATGGTGCAATGTTTGTTAAATTGAATGCACCAATGTCTATGAAAGACAAGTTATTCTTTCTCTTTTACTTCAGGAAACCGTAAAATGGCTTAAAGGCTGCATGTTATAATATCTTGACTGTTAGAGTTTTAGGAGTCTTTGAGTGTGAGGTTGGTCCACCCCAGAGACATTAATACTTAGAGACATACCTCATGCATTTGTGAAAACATTAAGAACCACTCTTAGATCTTCTAGTGCATTTATTTTTTGTCTATTTTTTGTTCAGTTTGAAACACATTCTCTGATATTTGTCGACTTTGAAACCGACATTGTTGAAACTGAGAAGAATTTAGTTTTGTTCGTTTTTTCTTGTAAACAATAAACAAACAAACAAACAAAAAACATATCATTTGTATTTGTTTGTGCCGCCACACCTTTTAAAACACAATTTTAACACAAATAAAAGTTAAAAAAAAGTACTACACAGTCTCATTCATTTACTACGAGAAAATTAGAATCACTTATTCTTCTGAACATGCATGACATTTCCAAGTATTTATTAATTTATTTATTGTGTCTGTGTGCACGTCCGGAACCAGATTACGCTAAACCTCCTGCTCCGGTTTGTGGGTTAGGGGCTTGTCGTTTGAATTACGGGTGTTAGCGGGAGCCATTTTGGCCGTTGGGGACTCTGAAGAACGCTCACGCTTTGATAACTCTGACGATGAGGATGACTGCTGCTCACTGACCCAACATGGAGACCACAACACACACAAACTAATATACAACAACCCCACCACTACCACGGGACCTTCTCCAAGAACATTTGTTTATGAAGCAGCAGGGGTTCATTCAACTGGACATATCTCATTCAACTGCTTTGTAAAATACTGAGCTGTGTCTTTAAAAACCTAGAAGCTCTTGTTGTAAAGCTCTGTCGAATCAATGTAAACAGAGACATGAAAGGAGTGTGTAGTTTCTCTTGATGCCGGTCGCTCTGGGAATACAGCTTTGGGTCTAAATGTTCCACAGAGAAAGAAGAAACCAGTGACTTTTTTTTTCTTTTCTCACTGTTGCTTTTTCCAAACCAGGAGGTGACAGTAGACATTATGTTCTTATATACTAGTGACTACACACTGATCAGGACTAAATGATCACTTCTAAGATTACGTTGGCATGTTTTCTCTCTGGTAATTGAGAAAACTTACTGTGTTTACTTACTTTTAACAGGTTTTAGTTGGATTTAAACAGGTTTAAGTGGATTTAGGCTATATTTATTACAGGCTTTGATCCAAAAACTGGCTTAAGATCTGAATCTGATCTGATTCAAATTCATCTAAGACTTGTGTCCAACGAAAACCTGTTCAAATTCATTTCAAATTCATCTAAAACCTCTTCAAATCCAACTAAAACCTGTTCAAATTCATCTAAAACTTCTTCAAATCCAACCAAAACTCATTCAAATCCAACTGAAAACTGTTTAAATCCAACTAAAACCTGTTTAAATCCATCTAAAACCTGTTCAATTTCATCTAAAACCTGTTCAAATCCAACTAAAACCTCTTCAAATCCAACTAAAACCTCTTCAAATCCAACTAAAAACTGTTCAAATACAACTAAAACTGTTCAAATTAATCGAAAACCTGTTTAAATCCAACTAAAACCTGTTTAAATCCAACTAAAACCTGTTCAAATCAAAATAAAACCTCTTCAGATCCATGTAAAACCTGTTCAAATTCAACTGAAACATGTTCAAAACTAAAACCTGTTTCCATGAAAGGAGGGAATTAATGTTAAAGACAACTTTTGTAAGATTCAAATTAAGATGAAACCTTCCATTTGAAATTGACCCCTGAAGGATTCTTATTACCCATCAACCCCTTTGAGTCTGACACCACTGGTTTAAATGGAAATCCTGTTGTTAAATCATTAAAAGAGGTTTGGTCATAGGCAGCAAAACTCCTATTTTTGTTTTCCATATTTTTTTAATGACTTTGGGAGAGATTAACCACACTTTTACACAAATAACCGACAATCCGAGCCCATATTTTGGAAAGTGTTTGCATTCTCGTCGTCAGTTTGTGTGAAAACTTTAAGCCGCTTATGGAAAAGTCTGGATGTTTTTACGGTCGGATAAAACTTCCAGTAAGACTTTGACAAATCTGTGCAAAGTTGGGAAGAGAGTGGCTCTAATGACGACAGCAGAAGAAGCCAGTGAGGTTTGACATTTCTGACACAAGGGTCAGTGAGTGTTCACAAGGGGGCGCTGTTATTTCAGAAAACCACAGCATTGACCAGGTCACAGCTCTGGACACTGACGAAGAAAAGCTTTGGCCTCAGTCCTGAACGGAACTGGTCTCTGTCTAGATTCAGAAGTTGGGTTTAAAGGTTTATTAGCTCACTTATGTTGTAGATTATTGTATTTGTTTTAAATGTTGTATTTGTCAGAAGCAAAACAACAAACAATAATGTGGATAGTGTGACACCTCTTTTAACTAATGCTACACAGAGACATGTAAAGATTGATGTTAATGTCAAGATAAAGCATTAAAACAAGACATTTCTGATTATTTTGCTGTAATTGTTGGTAAAATATTGGCTTCAATGGCCTTTGATTCACAGTTTTATCTTGAGGAAGGATTTGATTGAAAAAGACAAAAGTTACAGACGCTAAGACAAAGAAGACGGAGGAGAAGAAGAAGAAGAAGAAGAAGAAGACGACAAAGAAGAGAAAGAAGAAAAGAAGTAGAAGAAGAAGAAAAAGAAGACAACAAAGAAGAAGAAAAGAAGAAGTAGAAGACTATGAAGAAGAAAAAGAAGAAGAAGACGAAGAAGAAGAAGAAGAAGAAGAAGAAGAAGAAGAAGAAGAAGAAGAAGAAGAAGAAGAAGAAGAAAAGAAGAAAATAGAAGAAAAAGAAGTAGAAGAAGAATATGAATAAGAAAAAGAAGAAGATGATGAAGATGAAGGAGAAAAAGAGGAAGTAGAAGAAGAATATGAAGAAAAGAAGAAGATGAAGAAGAAAAGACGTAGAAGAAGAAAAGAAGAAGAATACGAAGAAGACTATACTAATGTGTATTAATGAGTACATTTTGATGGGAAATAACTCAACTTCATGTAAATGTCAGAGTCCACTCCAGATTTTTGTCTCATCAGAATCAGAATCAGAATCTAGTTTGTTGTCCCAGAGGGAAATGTGTCTTGGGCAAAAGTGAAACGCAGCTGCAAAACATTACAAAGAAAAGTACAATCGACGTGAGAAAATCACATGAAACACACTCAGTTCCATCATAAATATATACACAGTATCTCTCAAAATCATGTCTGCAAATTAAAATAAAGTGCTCTTAAAGTTTTGGTTTGTTCAGCAGAATAATGGACATTTGAATAAACACGTTTTTAATCTATTTTTTCTTTGTTTAGTGGTTTAGCTTTGTTTTTCCTCTACATTTACATCTTAAACATCTTAAAGTCCTGACTGTGTTCTGTGGAGGTTGAAGGTATCTACAGTAAATTAAAAGTATAAATGTTGTGTGTAGAACAGTCTCTCCACATCTGTTCCCTTTCTGCTCAGCTCTGATTTGACTCTAATGTGATTTGTTTTCTCGCCGCTGCGTTCAAATGTCAGATGTGATGACTCACTCTGACACTGTTATGACACTGATTCAATTAAAACTAAATCAAACACATCTTCCCTGTTTCCCTTGAGGTTAAATCAGGACTGATCTGGAGCCAAAGTGTCACCGACGGCACAAGGTTTAGAGTTTTTATCTGAACACTTGAACGGGACAGTGAGGCACCTGCAGCGAGACCAGTTTATGAAGTTTAAAAAAGCCCAGAGCCATAAAATAAAACAGATTCTGATCAAATAATATGCATTTATACTGTAAATAGATGTTCAGTTACAGATGGGACACCACACTTTTAGTCTTAAATCCAGTCTCCTCATGAATCAGAGGAGCTTTTACTGGTTTATCACAACTTTTCCTGCTGAAAAAGTGGTCTATGTTACTGACTATTTGAGAAACAGAATAAAGAAAGTATAATGCTAATAGTATATTGTAAAAAGCAATAAAGAAAAAACAAAACAAAAACAGTCTTCATGATGCCATCTAGTGTTTATTCTAAGGGATTGTAATCGATGAGAACCTCTATTCAGGAACAGAAAACATGCTTGAAAAAGGAGCGCTCCCATTGGTCGACACTTGTCACATGACGTTCCAGGAAGTTTAATAGCTGCAGATAAAGTGTATTTTCAGCTGAATATGTCTTTTAACAGAGAAACAGCTGAAAAAAGAAAAGCATCAACAGAGAAAAGGGAGACAACGTAAAACACAGATAAATACTGTCAATTCAATCACGTAATGTTTAACGAGGAGGAGATAATTGTCGTCCTGACGCTGAAGTCACAGCTAAGCTAACGCTAAACTCTAAACTTCAGTTTGGTCAAATGGATTAGTATTTTGTGGTTTTATTTTTTAATAAAAGAGAAGCAGGAGAGGTCTCTAGACTGTTTTTGGAGGAGAGTCTGAGACAGAGACAAAAAAAGAACATCAGGGACTGGAGCTTAACATAAAAAGCACTATTTTATATTTTGTTCTTCTTCGTGTATTTTCAGACAATGCAGTTTTCATAAGTTATATCCAGCCACACTGTTGTTACCAATGTTCTGTAAAAGCCTCCAGATCAGACTTCTGACCTGTATAAAAGTCAGAAAAGTTATTTCATGAAGAAATGGATGAAAGTTGCTGAAAACAGCTGAACACACAAAAGGGAACTGCAGATGTCTAAACAAATTTCTGTCTAAAATGTTGATATTTTATGCATCAGTGGTTCATAGAAACAGAAACAGGAAAAGTTCCCGGGCCTCCATCTGGCTCGGTTGTAGTTTTCTGACGGGTTACATGTGTTTTACATCGTGCTGTTGTTGTCTTTACGGCGCGGCCCTGGTGTGTTTACTGGCTCTTGTTGGCTGTTACTAATGGCAGCAGATCAGAGGCCAGCGTTTTGGCTCCGAGCAATTCAACATCATCTGCTTCGTGTCAGGATTTCACTGAACAGAGAGGTATCAAAACCAACAGAGTACAATCCAACAAAGCCCCAAAATGCTTCTTGTTGAAGAGGGTTGATCATAACCAGCAGATATTGACCAACTCTGTCTTTACTACTGCTTTAGACTGCGAAGAACTTTTAGTGAGACCCAGTTTTTACACGTGTATTTCCCACAATCCTCAGGAGTGCGACAGCTCTGGGGCGCTCACAGAGACTGTAGGAAGCGACAGTAAATCAGCACGGACACGGCGCATTAGAAAATGTATGAAAGTCCACTTCAAAGACGGATCCAGCTGCAGGAGTCTGGAAGAGCTAACACCAGCTAGTGATGCTAACTAAATACTGCTAACAGAGGGTTTTAAAATGGCCTTTATTACCTTTACTCACAAGGGTGACCATATTTACAGATCTCTACAAACAAATAAAAAAATATGTCAGAAAAGTTCTCTGATATTATTATTTATTATTCTGTTTTTTATCTATTTATTTTTATTATTTTTTAATTTAATTTAATTTTTAATTATTTGTTTTTTATTTTATTATTCTTTTATTATGTTTTATTTATTATTTATTTATTGTTTGTTATTTAGTATTTATTTTATTTACGTCATTTCAGGGCTGAGGTGTGTATAAGAGCTTCTCCCTGTTCTTTGGTTTTACTTTTCCAGAAAAAATGATTTAGTTTTAGAAAAAAGTAAAGAATCCCAAGAATCTTGATATAAACAGTTTAACATGAGGTCTTTAAGGCTGCAGTGTTAGTGGACGATAATAACACCAACACTTTGCCACCGGAATGAAACTCTCTGACTTTAATTTAAATGTCATCATATATTATTAATTCCTGAATGAATTAATAAATCAAAATGTGGTGAAATCATGTGACATAAGTAGCAAGAAAGAGGTAGAATAAACACTATTTATGTTCAAAAAAGTGGATAAAACTGTGAAAAAGCACCATAAAAGAGTGAATATTATATATATAGTCTATAGATTGTACAGAGAGGTGTAGTTCCAGGTTAGAAAATAATTGGGAGTGATGTAAGCCAAAGATTTAGTGAAGTGTGGGAAACAACAGAGGGGCGGAGGGCGTGGGCCAATGAGCAGAGTGGGAAGCGGGGCCTGGTCCTGGATCAGTGCGTGGCGTGTCTGGCCATCCGTCCGCCATGTGTGCCTCAGCCCGAAGCACACTTCAAAGGCTCGGCGCGAAAGTGAGCTCATGACAGGCCTTTTTCATGTCTGCACAGTTTAGAGACAGCTGCGAAAGGGAAAAAACCACGTGGGGAGGTCAGCGTCGCGGCCGGCCTCGGAGGATGTGTCATTTACCGTAATAGACTCATTATGGCGCCGGGACAAAGAAAACACCAGGCAGACGCGTAACAGACGTCTTTAAACCCAGATGCTCAACAATGACAGATACAAATCAATAAAATGTGTCAGCGATTGAAGGTGGATCCAAATGTTTGAGAGAATTCTGTGGGAAAAGCTGTCAACACCACAGTCCTGCCACATTAGCAGCTCCGAGGTCCTCTTTGGCTAAATGCTAACAGCTGCCTGCTAATGTGCATGTTAAATTGTTAACAGGCTTGTGCGGCTCAAGATATGATTATCATTGTCATTAGTTTAGCTCAGGCTGATGGGGAAAGCCATTAGTTTAACATTTGCCAAATGATTGAGTGTCAATACGACTGGACCCAGCCCTGAAGCCGGGAAGTCTCTGAGCGTTTATGAAAACCTAAATCCACATTCCAAGGTTCTGATGACTCTACAGAAAGGTAAGGTAGCCTCTTTTTTCTTCTTTTTCTTTCTTTGAAGCTAGAAGAAGTACCTGGATGTTCTGATAACTCCAGATAATTCACATGCAAACCTATCTCAACCAAAATGTAATTAAGTCCATGTTTAGATAAGATCTTAGCTTCATCTTTTGAATGCACTGCACATATTTATGCTTCTTCTTTCTCTGTTTCTGTTTGTATTTTCTCAGGTGGAAGACAGGCTCAAAGGGAGGGGATCCAGACCCACTTGACTTTGTTCAGAAAGGAGACGAGTCCAGACCAAGACCAAGTATGATATATTTGAGTAGAGTTATAAAATAAGTCAAAATCTTGTCTTAAACCAAATCAAAACCATGAAGATTAGAGTTTCATCAAAAAGACAAGAGTTAAGAGATAACTAACATGGACTCAGGTTTTTATTTATTTTATTTATTTTAATTTATTTATAGTTTAACTCCACACTTTTTTACTTTCGTAGATTATTATAGACTATTTTTATGTGATAATTTTGGGTCTTGTTGTAATTGTAATATTCAGACATAAATAATAAATAAATCCTCTGTTGTTCTGATTTCTTTACCCAAATGTTTAGGACTGTTTCTCTCATTTTCAACGACTGTCCCATGACCAGGACTGGGTCCAGGACACGTGAGGACCTTTCAACTCTTAATGAAGGATCTAATCAAATCAAAGTGTGGTTGGTTAGTCACGACAATTAGGATCAAACGCTGACTAACGATGATTCTAATGAAATGGTTAGCTCTGACGCCGCAGTTGTCTTTGGTCTCAGACCAAAAAAACCCTGGCATCTGGATCTCATCGAAACAAAAAGGAAGTAGAGGAGGGGCCGCGGGAAACATATACTTAAACAAAAGCCCTGTCTGTCCCAGTCCTGTTCAGGGGTTTTAAAAGGTATCCTGCCTGGGAACATCTCTGAAACAAACTGCAGTAGGGTCCAGATTATGACAACCTCTCGAGCCCCAGAGATACTCTAAAGAGAACCTGCACCACAAAAGGTCTCAGCTCTGGAGCAAAATGGTCTTTTAAATTGAAATGTTAATCCCACTCTCCTCCAAAAGCAGCCGAGGGACCTCTCCTGCTTCTCTTTTATTAAAAAATAAAACCAGACCAATGTTTCCTCCAAAATACTAATCCATTTGACCAAACTGAAGTTTAGAGTTTAGCGTTAGCTTAGCTGTGACTTCAGCGTCAGGACGACAATTATCTCCTCCTCGTTAAACATTACGTGATTGAATTGACAGTATTTATCTGTGTTTTAAGTTGTCTCCCTTTTCTCTGTTGATGCTTTTCTTTTTTCAGCTGTTTCTCTGTTAAAAGACATATTCAGCTGAAAATACACTTTATCTGCAGCTATTAAACTTCCTGGAACGTCATGTGACAAGCATGAGAAAACATTTTGGGAATCACTGACTTTAAATAAATAGTTTGAAAGATACTAGAAGATACTATGATGCACCACTTTCCATTTTCAATACGTCTTTAGAATTTAATTTATAGCCTTTAAGTCATATTGTGTGGCCACTTTGAACACAATCAAATCAAACAAAGGGAAAACAAATCCCAAAATCACATATTTGAGTTTTTCCTCACTTTCCCATCACTGGAAACTGGGTCAGTGACTCTCTGTTGTTATTGTGTGGCCTTCTGTGCACATTCACTTTGTAAAATTTATGTTTTTTATCCTTTAACTTCTAAAATGGTGTGGTTTTATGCAACAGTTTGTTTCTCTGACAGAATAAACTGCATCTGTGTTCATCTGTTCTTTGGAAATCCAACGAGACTCATACATATTCTTTGTGGAGAATAAAAAAAAAGAATAAAAATGGCCGGCCAAGCTACTATTCATTTATCCAAAAGGGTCCGGCCCAAAACAAAAATCTCACCCAGCTCACATCTGACCGATCTTAACCTCTTTTTGGCTGAAATGTCATTGTAAAACCTGTGAAATTGGCCTGTGTTTTAAATTCCTCTTCTTCTTCCTTCAGTTTTTTTGGACGTAGCAGCGAACCTCACCCATCTCTGAACACTTCCAAATGTTTAGTCTGGGAACATGTGTGGAGCAGGCCGCCCGCCAACAGGGCTGTCCCGGGCCGAGACGGACGGGACGACAAATCACAGGCAGAAACACTCACGCCGAGGGAGGGGGCAGTGAAATATGGCGATGAAGACGTTAATGTGTGACAATTACAGCCTCCGGAGAGAGATATTTGAGCCTTTCAGCAGCTTCCCAGACTCCAGAAACACAGGGGTTTTACAAGACCGGGCTCTGGAACAATCTGACATCTACAAAACTTTACTAATTGAGTTTTAGTGTCCACATCATTAAGATTTAAAACCTGCCACTTTCAGGGTCAGGTCAGTGGAATCAACCCAGATTTAAGGCTTTAATGACTGTACTTTTGCTATTTATGACTAGAGTGAACAGAAAGTGCATTATATCTGAACCAAGAAGCTGTCTTTACTTTATAAAGGCAAAACATGATGGCTTAAAATAAAAAAAACTATAAAAGCTTTATAAATTTTGTCAAGTTAATCCATGTTAAGTTGAAAAAAAACCCCCAGAAACAACAATTTAGTTAAAGTAACCCTGTGTAACTTTTAGCCAGTGGTGTTTGGAAGAAAATTTCTTAAAAAGTTCATAAATAGTAGGTCATTTTTGCTTGTTTTGTACAAATAAGACTCTGATAAGGTCCAGTGTATTGGACTATTTCTGCTCTCTCAGAAAAAATAAAGTATGTTTGTTTATTCTTCATTTGTCAGGAATCATACACGTTTTATTTGTTTTTATTTGTTTTTAATATCGACAAATGCAAAGGGGAGTTTGATGTGATTATACAACACATACTTTTAAATGTTTGGCCTTTGGAGATTGTTAGAACAGGACCAAATATAAACCACAAGTAAACATTCAACAAAGACAGTTCAGTGTTTAACCAAGACCAAGTCAAGAAAACCAGGACGAGTGTCTCATAAATTGGAAGAAATCCCAGGAAATTATCCAAAAAGCCCACAAACTAAAGGAGGGTCAGTATTTGGAGAGAGAGGTGGAGTTTTGTCGTTAAAATAAACATTATAATGAAGTAATCTTGACAAATGAGAGCTTTAAAAGAGAGGTTCTACAGTAAAGTGACGTTATAAAGACAAACCCATGTTATATTCAGTAAATGTTCAGTTTAGTCTTGAATCAAATCTTTTTTTCTGTAGTTTGGAGTAATTCTTCTGTAGTTTGGGGATATTCTTCTGTAGTTTGGAGTAATTCTTCTGTATTTTGAGGTAATTCTTCTGTAGTTTTGGGTAATTCTTCTGTAGTTTGGAGTAATTCTTCTGTATTTTGAGGTAATTCTTCTGTAGTTTGAGGTATTTCTTCTGTAGTTTGGAGTAATTCTTCTGTTGTTTGGAGTAATTCTTCTGTAGTTTGGAGTAATTCTTCTGTATTTTGAAGTAATTCTTCTGTAGTTTGAGGTAATTCTTCTGTAGTTTGGTGATATTCTTCTGTAGTTTGAGGTAATTCTTCTGTATTTTGAGGTAATTCTTCTGTAGTTTGAGGTAATTCTTCTGTAGTTTGAGGTAATTCTTCTGTAGTTTGGGGTAATTCTTCTGTATTTTGGAGTAATTCTTCTGTATTTTGAGGTAATTCTTCTATAGTTTGGGGTAATTCTTCTGTAGTTTGGGGTAATTCTTCTGTATTTTGAGGTAATTCTTCTGTAGTTTGGGGTAATTCTTCTGTAGTTTGGGGTAATTCTTCTGTATTTTGGGGATAGTCTTCTGTATTTTGGAGTAATTCTTCTGTATTTTGAGGTAATTCTTCTGTAGTTTTGAGGTAATTCTTCTGTAGTTTGGGTAATTCTTCTGTATTTTGAGGTAATTCTTCTGTATTTTGAGGTAATTCTTCTGTAGTTTTGAGGTAATTCTTCTGTTGTTTGGAGTAATTCTTCTGTACTTTGAGGTAATTCTTCTGTAGTTTTGGGGTAATTCTTCTGTTGTTTGGAGTAATTCTTCTGTTGTTTGGAGTAATTCTTCTGTATTTTGAGGTAATTCTTCTGTAGTTTGGGGTAATTCTTCTGTATTTTGGAGTAATTCTTCTGTATTTTGAGGTAATTCTTCTGTATTTTGAGGTAATTCTTCTGTAGTTTGGGGTAATTCTTCTGTATTTTGGGGATAGTCTTCTGTATTTTGAGGTAATTCTTCTGTAGTTTTGAGGTAATTCTTCTGTAGTTTGGGTAATTCTTCTGTATTTTGGGGTAATTCTTCTGTAGTTTGGAGTAATTCTTCTGTATTTTGAGGTAATTCTTCTGTAGTTTTGGGTAATTCTTCTGTAGTTTGGAGTAATTCTTCTGTATTTTGAGGTAATTCTTCTGTAGTTTGAGGTATTTCTTCTGTAGTTTGGAGTAATTCTTCTGTTGTTTGGAGTAATTCTTCTGTAGTTTGGAGTAATTCTTCTGTATTTTGAGGTAATTCTTCTGTTGTTTGGAGTAATTCTTCTGTTGTTTGGAGTAATTCTTCTGTTGTTTGGAGTAATTCTTCTGTTGTTTGGAGTAATTCTTCTGTATTTTGAGGTAATTCTTCTGTAGTTTGAGGTATTTCTTCTGTAGTTTGGAGTAATTCTTCTGTTGTTTGGAGTAATTCTTCTGTAGTTTGGAGTAATTCTTCTGTATTTTGAGGTAATTCTTCTGTAGTTTGAGGTAATTCTTCTGTAGTTTGGTGATATTCTTCTGTAGTTTGAGGTAATTCTTCTGTATTTTGAGGTAATTCTTCTGTAGTTTGGGGTAATTCTTCTGTATTTTGGGGTAATTCTTCTGTATTTTGAGGTAATTCTTCTGTATTTTGAGGTAATTCTTCTGTAGTTTTGAGGTAATTCTTCTGTTGTTTGGAGTAATTCTTCTGTTGTTTGGAGTAATTCTTCTGTATTTTGAGGTAATTCTTCTGTAGTTTTGGGTAATTCTTCTGTAGTTTGGAGTAATTCTTCTGTATTTTGAGGTAATTCTTCTGTAGTTTGAGGTATTTCTTCTGTAGTTTGGAGTAATTCTTCTGTTGTTTGGAGTAATTCTTCTGTAGTTTGGAGTAATTCTTCTGTATTTTGAGGTAATTCTTCTGTTGTTTGGAGTAATTCTTCTGTAGTTTGGAGTAATTCTTCTGTAGTTTTGAGGTAATTCTTCTGTTGTTTGGAGTAATTCTTCTGTTGTTTGGAGTAATTCTTCTGTTGTTTGGAGTAATTCTTCTGTTGTTTGGAGTAATTCTTCTGTATTTTGAGGTAATTCTTCTGTAGTTTGAGGTATTTCTTCTGTAGTTTGGAGTAATTCTTCTGTTGTTTGGAGTAATTCTTCTGTAGTTTGGAGTAATTCTTCTGTATTTTGAGGTAATTCTTCTGTAGTTTGAGGTAATTCTTCTGTAGTTTGGTGATATTCTTCTGTAGTTTGAGGTAATTCTTCTGTATTTTGAGGTAATTCTTCTGTAGTTTGGGGTAATTCTTCTGTATTTTGGGGATAGTCTTCTGTATTTTGGAGTAATTCTTCTGTATTTTGAGGTAATTCTTCTGTATTTTGAGGTAATTCTTCTGTTGTTTGGAGTAATTCTTCTGTTGTTTGGAGTAATTCTTCTGTATTTTGAGGTAATTCTTCTGTTGTTTGGAGTAATTCTTCTGTTGTTTGGAGTAATTCTTCTGTATTTTGAGGTAATTCTTCTGTTGTTTGGAGTAATTCTTCTGTATTTTGAGGTAATTCTTCTGTATTTTGAGGTAATTCTTCTGTATTTTGAGGTAATTCTTCTGTAGTTTGGGGTAATTCTTCTGTATTTTGGGGATAGTCTTCTGTATTTTGAGGTAATTCTTCTGTAGTTTTGAGGTAATTCTTCTGTAGTTTGGGTAATTCTTCTGTATTTTGGGGATATTCTTCTGTATTTTGGGGTAATTCTTCTGTATTTTGGGGTAATTCTTCTGTAGTTTGGGGTAATTCTTCTGTATTTTGGGGATATTCTTCTGTATTTTAAGGTAATTCTTCTGTATTTTGAGGTAATTCTTCTGTATTTTGAGGTAATTCTTCTGTACTTTGGGGTAATTCTTCTGTAGTTTGGGGTATTTCATCCTGAAGCTGTGGAGCCTTCATCTAAACCTAATTGTTCACGTTTAACTTCCTCCAGAAACCAGGCTTTAATTCTTTATCTCTGACGACTGTCGACGGAGCACCACAGACCCGTCTGCTTCACTGAACCCAGGCCTCGCACGCAATGAATCATGGGAGTTCTGACACAGAGGAAACAGACGCTGGAGGTCGATCAAAGCGGGGTTTGACCGATAACAACGCAGTCAGTCTGGGGTAGGTCCGGGGGGTGATTCTTTGTGACTGATGCCATGTGTCATGTTTTTTCTCATTATTACACAGACATCAGTCATTTTATTTATTATTCACTTTGCAGATTAGATTTATTTGTTAGGTTTGTGTAATAACTGCCTCTCATAGAAACATTTTGCCCCTTTTATGCTCCATATTGGTAAAAATGTTCGCTCATTTACGCTCAACCATGAAAACGATGAAAAAAGTTTCTAACGTGACTAGACAGGGTTTCTATTCAACGGGACAAAAATAAAGAGGAAAATGTTGACATAAACACTAAAAATATTACAATGTTATCAGATTATTCAAGTGATAACTCCAGAAATCTGAGAAGATGGGATTATGAGAAATCAGTTTAAAACACCTAGATTTATCCCCAATTCTCCGTTATCTTCGTGCATATAAACACATTAATCTGATTTATTTCGTTCTTTTACGTCTGCGCATGTGTAAAAACAAAAAAGAAAAAGGCATGAAACGTTAAAGACTCTTTTCTCTCACGTTAGCGGAGAACAAAACACAACAAACATGGCGTATAAACGAAGGACTGCAGCAGAGTTTTTTGATGATCACATTTCTGAAGAGCATGAAAGATCACATCAGATCTGATTTTTACAATTATCTGATTACTCTCTTTTATCGGATTATTGTGGTCATAAAAAACCTGGACCAACACTGCAGCTTTAAAGACGAGACGAGACTCAAGAAACATGAAAAACGAACATTAAAGGGGCTTTTATTTTAGCATCTGTTTCTTTAAACTCAATTATGTCTGCTGTGATTGATAAAATTATGGATTATTTTTATGATCAGTTAAATCTTATCAAGAGTAAAACTGCAGTGAGACTTGAAAAATACGAATGTGATTTCTTTTAATCAATAAATTTCCCATTTAATTCAATCCAGTTAAAGCAAAATTAAGATTTAAGAGCGGTCACAGCATCAAGTCTGGGTCACAATTTGCAGAATTGAACTTCCCGATATTGGCAGGGAGTGGTTCGTGTTAGTTCTAAGTAAAGTCTGTAGTAATTTAACAGGTCCATGATGGAAACTGCCTTGTATCACAGTTTATTCTCCTCCAAATCTGCACTTCCAACCCAACAATAAAATGACCCTCATGTTTTTATCGAATAAATACTTAAACATGAAGCACAGTTTTCTTAGAAGTAGCAATAATGAGGAAAAACATGATTTAAAAGGAGTTTAGTGTTGTCAATATTGATGTCTGTACAGTATTAACATTTTATATTTCCATCATGTGACCCCTGGGTGGCTCTAGAGTCCATTTTTTATCAGACGGAAAACTGTTTTTAAAGCTGTACATTTGCTGTATTAAACAGAAGAATTATTGTGTACAAAGTCTTCTGTTATTACTTCTTACTTAAAGGCGATTTCATAATTTTATTTATTTTTTTGCATTTAGTTTTTCAGTGTAATCTCCTAAAGTTTATTGTAACAGGAATCATCTGAAAAAATGAGACCTTAAGACGTGATCTAGTCTTTATAATGAAGGATTTTAATAGAAATCAGCGGGATTTTGTCCAATCACAGCTCACTTCAGGTAAAAAGGAGCGCTCCCATTGGTCGACACTGATGTCAACAACGAAGGAACGAGGAAATAAACCAAGGAAATGGGTTATTCTGTTGGAAATATGTCTTATTTTACAGAGAAACAGCTCAAAAAAGATAAAAAAAATAGAGAAAAGCGGTGGATCACTACAGTCAACAACAGTAAACGAAGATAAAAGCTTCAGATCAGCTCTAAACTTTGATTTAATCTTACTTATTAGTATTTTGTAGTGAAAAATTGGTCTGTTTTTACCTTTTTTTAAATAAAAGAAGCAGGAGAGGTTACTGCTGCTGTTGAGGCTGAAACCGGGACAATAATACTAAATCATGTTCTGGAGCTTTAAAGCAGCACAATTTAATTGTTATAAATAATATAGAACATAATAAAATAACCTATAAGTGACTCTATGTGTGTTTCATTGAGAGGAAACAGTCCCATTAAGTTTGCATTGGCCTTTATCAGAACCTCGACAGAACACAGAGAAGATATTAAACATCAGGTGGTCTATTATGAAAAAAGCTTTAATAAGAGACATATATATTACAAAATTTGCTTGAAACTGTTTCCATTGATAAAACTCCCACAGTGATAAATATTATTTTGCCTTTATTTTGATTAAAGCTGGTCTGAACTCTTGCAGAAGGAGACATACCAGTGTCTGCTTTAATCCTCGTCACTGACTCTTTGATCGGACTCTTCTCGTGCAGACGTTCACCTCCTGCAGTGATTCTCTGGACTCCTTCTGTCACCGAGCTCAGACACACACTTGATTTAATATCAGTCAGAAACATGTTGGAAATTAAACCTCGAGATGAGGCGCGTCACGGTCGGGTCAGTGCGATGGTGGAAAAATAACTTCAGGTTCGTCGTTAAGATTTAATCCAGGAACGTTGTGAGACTGTGTAAAGCAGCGGTGTCAAACTCAAAGTGGTGAGGGGCCGCAATAGCTAATAAGAATCATTTCAGGGGCCGAATACTGTGACACTTGTGAAGGTTTTATTTAAATTTGGAATGGAAGGTTTCATCTTCATTTGAGTTTATGGAAATTGGTTTTAATTGGATTTGAACAGGTTTTAAATGGAACTGAACAGGTTTAAGATGGATTTGAACTGGTTTTAGTCTGATTTTAACCGATTTTTGTTGGATTTTAACAGCTTTTACTTGGATTTGAACAGGTATTAGACAGATTTGAACAGGTTTTGGTAGAATTTAAACAAATTTTAGTTGGATTTACACAGGTTTTGGATGGATTTGACCAGGTTTGGAAGGATTTTAACAGGTTTAAGTTGGATTCAAACAGGCATTAGAGGAATTTGAACAGATTTTAGATTATCTTTGTAGTAAAAACTAGCTTAATCTATAAAATGTAATGCCAAAAAATATAATCTTCTAAATGTGTTGGAGGGCCACATAAAACATTGCAAAGGGCCGCATTTGGCCCCCGGGCCTTGAGTTTGACATGTGTGGTGTAAAGTACCTCGCCTCAAACAAACATTTAATTTCTGCTTTAGTCACGTCAGAAGAGCCTTTTACAAAGTGACACTGTGTTAATGTGTAACTCTTCTTCACCTGTGCAATATTTTCATAATCGACGTGCAATAACTTTTACACATTCTGCAATTTTTTACTTTTTATTGACGCTTATTTATTCAAATCTATATATCGTACATACGCAATGTTTATTTTAGTTCATCTTGTCTTAGAATAGTTTTAATTTTAGCTCTGGTCTGGTTGGCTTTGACACTTTATTCCTAACTAATAAAGGTTTTCTTATCTTATTTATAATGCTTATTAAAACAGAAATAGAGCTAATGCTGTCACTGTTTGTGAATGGAGCGTACAATCAGCCGAGCTCGTCGTTCTTGTAAAAAGTGAGTTCAATTTGAGGTTATGGATTTGGCTTTAGGACCTTCCCTGTTCCTCTGCAGCGTAGATTTTCAGCATCAGACGCTGGTTTAGTTTCTATCGAGGGAGATCTCTGTGGAAACATGCGCTAAACAGCTTTGTAGCAGGTCAAGTTCAAGATGGGAGATAGAAACAGTCCATTGAACAAAAAAGCTGATTGGAGCTTAAATGTACAGCAAGCATTAACTTTTTATTATTTTTAATTTAACCTTTATTTAACCAGGAAGGTGCAGGATTACAAATCAAAAACACAACGGATTCAAGATAAAAAAGAAGAAAAAAAGACCAACAAATCTACTTAAAACAGCTGCAAGTTAATGTTTCTGATGCTAATATTTTCTAGTGACATAGAATAAACAGAACTTAAAACCAGGCAGAATTAAACTGTCGACTGAATAAAATCATTGTCATTGAGTCATGAATAAACCACAACCTTTCCGTCTGTAGTGCCGTTCGTTTTGTGTTAGTTTAGTCTAGTTTCTTATTTGTGTTTGTGAGCTGTCAGTGTTATTGGTCGTTTAGTGTTGACGAGTAGCTAACCTGCTTTAAACACAAAACTTGGTCCAATTCCAGAGTCCAACATGTTTTGATGATTAAATTTTATGTTTATTTAGGACAAAATCTGACCAAAACAGTAAAGTCCTGCTGGGAACAACACACAAACTCCATAAACTCCTTTAATCATCACTTATTCTACGTCCAGCAGGTGTTATTACCTGGAAATCTGCTTTGACACGAGCTCGGACTCAGAAAATACCGTCTGTAATCGCTGATGTTTTAGCCTCAGATCAATTCTCAATTCTATTAATAAGTCAGTGATGTAAAAAAACTGGATAAATACTATTCAAACAAAAGAAAAGTGACAATAAATGATCATTTTCTATGAAGCTGAGGTGGTAATAATCAAATCTATCGAATCTATTTAACGGCAGGAGAGTCCTCTGGTTTGATCATTTATATTTAAGCTTGAAACTAAAAGACAGTTTTCAGGGTTTGTAACTAATGTGATGTGACACACAATAAAGCGTGTCTGAATACACAAACATGAGAGACTTTAATCCCAGTCATTATTTATGGTCAGGCTGCAGCGTTAGTCATTTTACCACAACACAGTGCCAACATGTCTGCTCCCAATGAACTCATTACTTTCTGTGGCTTTTATTTCAAAACTGAAGCAGCTGCTGGACTGGACTCAACTCTCTGCAATAAAAGAATATAAAACAAAGTCATAATAAAGTATTATCTGTTTATTACAGCTGCCTCTGAGAACAATCAAAATGTGATTTAAAAAGCCTGGCCACAATCAAGTCTGATACTAACACGTTCTACCTGATCTGTTAAAGGATAATACGCGTGAAAAGTACTAATCAAGAGCTGTTTGGACGGGTTTCAAAATAAAATCCTTGACGTAAACCTCTGTCTTGTGTCTCTGGAGGAAGTCAAGACAATTACAAGCAGATCTTTTCTGTTCAGAGAGACTTTTTTCACTAAAAGTTGGAATCAAAAGCAAAAAAATCTGCTGAGCTCACGCTATTTTTGTTCAAGACACTGTGTTTTTGTCTGGACCTGTTCCTCTCAGTGATGTCGAACAAAGTGGCACGAATTACACATTTCTTATTATCTTACTTTAAAAAGTCCAATTAAAATCCAACACAAAAACAGCCAAGATTCAAAATCAAAACATTTGACTCTGCAGCAGTTTTCAAACCAAACCAAATTACTTTTTGTTGCACAATTCATTTTTATTTCAGCCACAGATTTGTTTTTTTCTGTATTTGTTCTGTTATTCTTCTCACCATAGAATACACCAAGGGTCATCAACTAAATTAACTCGAGGGTCAGCTTCACAAACAAAACTATTTAGTTAAATAAATAAATAAATAAATAAATAAATACATATATGCTTATTATTATTTTATTAGATTTCTTGACGGTTAAATATCTTTTCTTGTTTTTCTTTTTTGATTAAAAACTGTGAAAGGTTATTTGAAGTATTTGAAGAAAAAACAAAAGAAAAAAAACCTTGTAGAAAAAAAACATGTTTGATGTTTAAAGATGATTTGTCTCAGAGAGCTAACAATTTGTCCTAATTCTTAAATGTCGACAGAATAAGTCGACACAATAACTGTAGCAGGTTGTCATTCAATCAGCTCAATTTCAGTCCTTTTTTATTTATTTTAATATCTATATTTATGTTTCAACTCTACCTATTGTTCTCATGTTTTTTGATTTTGTAAATAGTTTTCATGATTCATCTTATTTTGTTTTGAGTTTATTTTGTTAACAAAGGTAATTACTGTTATTAATCTGCATTAGTCATTGTCTTATCTTAATCACTCCTTTTAAAATCATCTTAAAACCTCAAAAACAAATTGAGAAGTTGCAGAAATCCTGACCCTGTTTTTATGTCTTTTCTGTGACGACAAAAGGACCTCACTTCTTCGACTTCAGTAAAACTCTCTGAATGTTGTGACAGCTCTGTTTTGTAGTGGTTTTAACACAAAGAGTTCTTCAGAGTTCAACCCGAGACCATTAAGTCCAACATCTGCATCCCCACTTCTCTGTTTTACTAACTTTCCCACACTGAGCCTAAGTCCATCTGTTTAGCCTTTAGCTTCGAGCAGCTGTGCAACTTTTTTACTTTTTCGATAACAATAATTTCCTTGTTTTGTGGCCCGTGTTTTAGCTGAACCCGCTCTCTGCAGACGGAGGGTTTTTTTTTCCTCTGCAGCGGGAAGCTCTCACCGTCAAGAGGGATTCACTATCAATAAATTTAGCTTCCAACAAGAAGTCAGGTCGCACAGCTGTCAGGTGAGGCCCATATCTGCCAAACGGCTCAGAGACGGCAGTTCCCAGAGTGGCATGGTTCCAGTCGAAGCATAAAACATGATGGATGCAGAAACAGCTGATGCAGAGTTAGCGGTGACTAGCTGCTAATGCAAAAGGGACCGTTTTAGGAGTGCTTTTATACTGAATTTAAAAGGCGACTGCTGCAGACTGCTTCAAATTAAAGCAAGAGCTGCAGGTTGGAAATACGTCAGCTCAGATATGTAGCATTTTTATTGAAGTGTACAGTTTAAAAAGAAGGCAAAGAACCAGTTGTACCACTCTGTAAGTTCTGTTTACTGCACTGCAAAAAAAAGAAGAAGAAAAAAATCAGTCTAGGGACCTCTCCTGCTTCTCTTTTATAAAAAATAAATAAAACCAGACCAGTTTTTCCTCCAAAATACTAATCCATTTGACCAAACTGAAGTTTAGAGTTTAGCGTTAGCTTAGCTGTGACTTCAGCGTCAGGACGACAATTATCTCCTCCTCGTTAAACATTACGTGATTGAATTGACAGTATTTATCTGTGTTTTACGTTGCCTCCCTTTTCTCTGTTGATGCTTTTCTTTTTTCAGCTGTTTCTCTGTTAAAAGACATATTCAGCTGAAAATACACTTTATCTGCAGCTATTAAACTTCCTGGAACGTCATGTGACAAGTGTCGACCAATGGGAGCGCTCCTTTTTGTCCAAGGTTTTCTGTTCCTGAATAGACTTTGACTTGAGATTTTTTTTTAACTATTTGGGGTTTAGACTATGTACCTTACATTTTTTTCTTCTAGTTGGCAAAGTCTGGTGAATATATAGTATATTAATGTTGGGGCAGCTCTTAGAACATATAGTATAACATAAAATTATTTCTATTTTTATTCCTATATTGCCACAAAGGAGGAAAGGGGGCTCATGTTTGATAGTTATTCAGCCCAGAGGCTTGAATTTGGGCAAAAAACAGAGACATAAAGAGAAACAGTGGGCTTCAATTTTGAGTGTGGACAGAGAAATGATATAAACAACATTATATAATTAAATGAGCATTATTTGATGCATTTAGCCTTAGTAAGAGAAAGGTAATAAACATTATTTTTGCATATTTGTTAGTTTAATGCTTTTATTATCCTAAATCTCAATCACAATCTGTTCTTGAAAGTGTTAAACCACAAAAAACATGCTCAAAAATGAAAGTGAGTCTATATATATTAATAACCAAAAAGTCTCAACTCCTTTTTTGTCTCAAAGTGAACCCAGACTGCTCTCCACCTGCACAGAGTCTGTTTTCATTGGGCCAGCCTTTCAAACACACTCAGGGATCACATGTATCAAGGCCTGGACTTTATAGAGCAGTAAAGACCGAGCCCGACACCTTCAACGGGACGGAAATCCTCCTCAGATCCACCGAGTGTCCCGGGATTACTCAGACGGGTGAGTCCGCGTCCGGCCGTGTAAATGGACCGAGCGGGTTAATAACTGTAAATTAGCCAAAGAAATGAGTTAAAACTAAAAACAACAAATGCAGAGTGAGCAGAGGATACTGTTCCTGGACCAGATGTTGGTTGCATGTGGAAGAACGAGACGGAGGCAATAAAAGGAGCTTCTCGTGACCGTGTCTTTAGCAGAAACAACCTGTTCTTGCACCAGTTTTACGAAAACAGCTCTCATTAACAGATTACCAACAGATGAATGCACTTATATATCACAAAAGAGAAGTAAGGATTGAATTAAACCTAAGCAGAACAGGTTAATGTGACCCCAAACCGGTCTTTTCCAGTCGAAATAGACCGGTTATAAGACTTGCTATTTAACTAAGCGTGAGGCCGAGTTTTCTGGTTTTATAAGAAACAAAATGATGCTCAGTTAATGCCTGTGGATTCGGAAAACCACAAAACATCAGAGCAATCAGAGTCGGAGAAGAGCTGCAGAAGAACAGAGAGGTTAAGAGCAGGCTCCACAACATTACTTTACTTTTTCCTGCTTCTCTTTTATTAAAAAATAAAACAGAAAATCTCCTCCTCGTTAAACATTACGTGATTGAATTGACAGTATTTATCTGTGTTTTACGTTGTCTCCCTTTTCTCTGTTGATGCTTTTCTTTTTTCAGCTGTTTCTCTGTTAAAAGACATATTCAGCTGAAAATACACTTTATCTGCAGCTATTAAACTTCCTGGAACGTCATGTGACAAGTGTCGACCAATGGGAGCGCTCCTTTTTCGAGCAGGTTTTCTGTTCCTGAATAGAGGTTCTCATCTATTACAATCCCTCAGAATAAACAGTAGATGGATCAGAAAGACTGCTTTTACACAAATGATTGATTTTACAATAAACTATTTGGGTTTAAACAAGGTACAGTTTGTTTAAGCTTAGTTTACAGAGAAATCCAACATTTTGCCTGTGTCTAAATCACTTTTTGTCTTTTATTTATATACACTTTATCTTGGTGCAGGCTTATCACATAAAACCGATCCCATTATATGCTCCTGTCACATCTTGTGCTGTTTTTCTTTCTTTATTTCCTCCTTATACAATCACAAGCTCTTTTACATCACAACAGGAAGTATGTAAACAGGAATTTTGTAACGTTAAGCTGCATACCAACGATATCTCATCCGACCAGATGTTATGTAATCGTCCATATTTGACTGTCAGCAGGAACCCACAGCAATGATTTTTGTTGCTCAAGGCCACGTTACTGTTGAAACTCGTCTGATTTGTCAGTGTGACCCGAGGTAGAATTAGTTTCGCAACAGCTTGAGAAAAATGTCAGTGACTGAAGCAGCGACTGTCATTTTACGTCTCATTCCCAAAGATGTTATTATTTCTTCACCTTTTTCTCAGGCCACACCTCACTCTCCTACAGTTTCTCATCAAATATCTGTCGTTACCCGACCTTCTTCCTTGTTTTCTCTTTCACAGCAGGATTAGGTCAAAACACATGCATTTATCAAAGAGAAGGCACACTTTCATTTTGGAGCATATTGCACAGAAATAATCCAGAAACACATAATCTGGTTTACTGTAATCAAATAATGCGGCCCATTTAACTCTTATAGAATGAATTCCTTGTATTTATAGGTAGTTTATGCAATATAGATTTAAATGTGTTGTGTAAAATGTTACTAAATGAAACGTATCAGTCAAAGCTCAGTGTTTAACCCGTTTTATAGAAAAAATCAAGAAGATGACCACTAGATTTTCATTCATAAAGCAAAATAAAAATAAAACCAGACCAGTTTTTCCTCCAAAATACTAATCCATTTGACCAAACTGAAGTTTAGAGTTTAGCGTTAGCTTAGCTGTGACTTCAGCGTCAGGACGACAATTATCTCCTCCTCGTTAAACATTACGTGATTGAATTGACAGTATTTATCTGTGTTTTACGTTGCCTCCCTTTTCTCTGTTGATGCTTTTCTTTTTTCAGCTGTTTCTCTGTTAAAAGACATATTCAGCTGAAAATACACTTTATCTGCAGCTATTAAACTTCCTGGAACGTCATGTGACAAGTGTCGACCAATGAGAGCGCACCTTTTTTTCCCCCCACAAATGATTCCTTTTACAATAAACTATTTGTTGTTTTATCATTTTCCAAAGAAGCCCAACCCTTTTACAAAGTGCTCACTAAGTATGACTTTCACACCTTAGTTTTGCATGAGTGAACTGATTCATTTCTAGTTATGTAACACGTTTGGGTGAGTGGATTATGTTTCTTATTTACAAAACACTGAGAAGAATACGAGAAGCTGTATGTTTACCGGTTGTTGTTGGGATTACGGAGGATTACGAGACAAAGAGCGGCCTTTACCCAAACATAGAGCATGACGTGAAGTGAATGGGAACCTAATTCTGTTTAAATGCTATAAACTCTGTTACCACACACACAGGAAGGATTATTATAGGTAAGAGTTGGGTTACAGCAATACTCTACATGTTTCAGTGAAAAGTGGCGGATAAAGTGTGAAACTGGAAATAAATGAGCTTTAAAAGAGGCATAAATACGGTCTATAAGCACTGCATGATCTCAGGGCCACAACAGAAAATAAGAATCGTTTCGAGGCAGAAGATGGTGACAAATGAACGCTTTTATTACATTTGGAAAGTTATCTTTAACATTATATTTTTTCCTTTTATGGAAATTGGTTTAAAATGGATTTGAACGGGTTTTAGTTGGATTTGAATGTTTTTTGGGGGATTTGAATTGATTTAAGATGAACTTTAATCAGGTTTAAGATGAACTTGAACAGGTTTTAGTTGGATTTGAACTGATTTTAGTTGGATTTGAACAGGTTTTAGTTGGATTTGAACAGGTTTTAGTTGGATTTGAACAAGTTTTAGTTGGATTTGAACAGGTTTTAGTTGGATTTGAACAGGTTTTAGTTGGATTTGAACAGGTTTTAGTTGGATTTGAACAGGTTTTAGTTGGATTTGAACAGGTTTTAGTTGGATTTGAACAGTTGTTTTTTGGATTTGAACAGGTTTTAGTTGGATTTGAACAGGTTTTAGTTGGATTTGAACAGGTTTTAGTTGGATTTGAACAGGTTTTAGTTGGATTTGAACAGGTTTTAGTTGGATTTGAACAGGTTTTAGATGAATTTGAACAGGTTTTAGTTGGATTTGAACGGGTTTTAGTTGGATTTGAATGGGTTTTAGTTGGATTTGAATGGGTTTTAGTTGGATTTGAACCGGTTTTAGTTGGATTTGAATGGGTTTTAGTTGGATTTGAACGGGTTTTAGTTGGATTTGAACATGTTTTAGTTGGATTTGAACACATTTTAGTTGGATTTGAACCGGTTTTAGTTGGATTTGAACAGATTTTATATTTCTTTGTAGTAAAAACTGGCTTGAACAAATGAAATAAATCTGATTCAAATCCATCTAAAACTTGTTCAAATCCAAATAAAACCTGTTCAAATCCAAATAAAACCTGTTCAAATCCAGTAAAAACCTAGTGCATATAATATCACCTTCTAAATGTATTGTAGAGCCACATAAACATTACAAAAGGCCGTATTAATGTTTGTTTATTTGTCTTTACATTGATTCATTCATGATTCATTCCACCTTAAAATAATCCATCTAAGTCTCAGGAGCAAAGTGTGACCGTGTCCTGCAGGTTTTTCTTTTTTCGTCTGCTCCGAGTGGATCTGGAGTGGCCTCGGTCTGCGCCAGTACTTTTCCGTCGTCTCGACAAAGCCCCGGACGAGAAGAGCCGCCCGAAGCCGAAATAAAGCGGGACGGGGGCAAAAGGAGGAGGGCAGAACGAGGAGATCTCCACTTGTTGAGTTTTAAACATGCTTGACTTACTCCGCCGTTCCTTCCCGTTTTGTCTTTTATTGAATGAGCAGACGTCTTTATTCGAGCGCTCTTCACATCGTTCCCAGAAATAGAGGTGCCAGCCTTCGTTTTCTACTGGTTCCCACAAAATATCACACAATCTGGCTTTTGGACGATGGACGGGTTCATTCTACAGTTTTAAACCTGATTAGATTTATCTTTTAAGGTTTTGAGACTTGTGACTGCACTAAGTTAATAAATGTCTAGTGTCACTGTGACTTTTAGCCCCAAAATATATATATTCTCACTCGTTTTGATGGTTCTTAGACTGAGATCAGAAGAATCACGGTAACACAGTAAACCAGGGATGGATTTGCAAAGCTTTGGTTTAACAGTTTATTAAGGATTAACAGGTTTAGTATTTTAGTTTTGGATATGGACAGGTTTTAAATGGATTTGAAAAAGTTATAGTTGGATATGAACAGGTTGTAGATGGATTTGAACTGGTTTTAGTTGGATTTGAACAGGTTTTAGATGGATTTGAACATGTTTTAGTTGGATTTGAACAGGTTTTAGATGGATTTAAACAGATTTTAGATGGATTTGAACAGGTTTAGTTGGATATGAACAGGTTTTAGATGGATTTGAACTGGTTTAAATTGCCTTTAAACAAGTTTTTGATGGTTTTGAACAGGTTTTAACAGAATTTGTGTTTAGAACTTGCTGCTGGAGCCTCTGGGCCTGACTTTGGACTTGTCTGCAGTAAACTTAGAACCCTTCAATTTACATAATATTTAATTTTAAGTCATACTCACATAATTCCACAGACATTTTGTGAGTATATTTGAATAAAATACACTAAAATTACCGACCGTTTCAGAAGACTGTCTGTAGGCTTGCGCCCTCTACTGGAAAAAACTTACGAGTGGCTTTTATGAAAATAGAAATAGATAACTATACTATAATAGATTACTATAATAGATTTCTGGTTTAATATTTCACAAATTTGAGGCAATTTTAAACCTATGAGTTAAAATTTACAGAAACAATTCCCAGAAACAGCCTTTTTCTTGTTGCGTAACGGCCTCAAATCTTGCCTCATCCTAAAATGTACAGTGTCTCCAAGGCGTCTGTGTTGCCCCATTATCATACGTCAATGGGAAGTAGTAATGAGTACAGCAGCGTGTACATGATAATTAGACCTTTCCTGTAATTATTAATGCTCCATTCTGCTGCTGTTTTCTTTACAGGTAAAATAAACTCACCTGGATCTGTTTCCAGCCGTAGTTGGTCATTGTGTTGTTTGTAGTAATAGTACAAGTTCAATATACTGTGAACAAACCCTTTGGAAACAGGTCAGATTAAAGTAAATAAATAAATAAATAAAAAATAAATAATAAATAATAAATAATAAATAATAAATAAAAAATAAAATAAAATAAAATAATAATAATAATAATGTATTTCATAAATGTCTTAAAACTTGTCAAAACATGATGCAAAAAAAAACACAAAAAAACCCCAAAACAGATAATTTTGTCTGACTCCAGACACCGGATTCTGTTTTTTCTGTTTTTGATGTCTTTATACACAATTTTTTTGTCTTCCAGTTGGTTCAGAAAATACTATGCACCTTTATTTCTTTATTGCCTTTATTTAAAAGTCAATAGACAGAGAGAAAACATAGAAACCCCATACACCTTAATTTTTTTTAATGATAAATATTGTTTGCTAAGAAAATAATATATAAAATGACTGTTTCAGATTTCTATAGCTTCCAGAAACTCCAGAATGTAACACTGACTGTGTCCAAGCCGCTCTGGATCATTGTTCCATCAGGAATCCCTCGCTGGTTATGAAACTGAGTTCGTAGGGTTGTCCCGGTGAAAAGGGGGCAGTGTTGGGCCGTTGGCAGCGGGCCGCCGGAGCGTGTTGAGGGTATATCCCTTCACAGTGGCTGAGCACACGCTAATCTCTTTCTGATGGGAACATTAGCTTTATTGTCAGGAGCCTTGTGTGAACAGGAGGAATGTAATGAAACTAAAGAGGCTGAATTACCTGCCGCCCCCTCCTTCCCACAGCCCCGTCCCGTTCCCAGATAGAATTAGCCCGGCTCTCGTTTTAGACTCTGATTTGTCTTGAATTTCCCGCTGCGGACGAACGGACTGAGACGCTGACCAGTCACGGACCCCGGAGTAAGAAAAGTCTCCCTGTGGGACGGTATCGGGCACGGTTACGCTTCTGGACGGCTGCGGCGGGACCATAAGCTGCTTAGATTCGGACCATTACGGTTTCTGTGTCGATCCTTCTCACAGTTCAGGCCTGTTTCGGGGCAAGAGGTGGCTTCATGCCCAAAGTGGACCACAGTCTGTGCCAGCCCTGAGTCAGCACCAAGAACAATGAACAGGACCAGAGCACTTCCTGGAGTTTAATTAATGTCCAGGAGTGTGACTTTTTAATTATGTTCATTAAAGAAAACTAACTGTGGGATCAACACTGTTTGAAACTCATGAAATAGTTTGTTAAAAGATTTCCAAGATCAAAATGTGACCAGATTTGAAGGTTTGATGGTGAAATAAGTCGTAAATTACACTTAAAGGTAGATTTGCTATAATATTAATGTGTGTATATTATTGTGTGTGTTTTGTTTTTATTTCTGTCTGGCTCCACGGATGTAAATTAGCATCGTGCTAATTCCAGCGTATTTACAGCAGTCTTGTGTGAACTTACAACACTGTACATTTATTAATATGCAGCAATAAATAAATAAATAAAATAAAAGTATTCAAGATGTGCCCCACTTTTAAACTTTTAACTTTGAAAGTGTGATTTAAAGTGAAGATTGTAAGAAAACATTGGTGTTTTTGTCTCGTTTTGTCTGATTTGTGTCTTTATACAATCATTGTCATATTTCAAAGAAACAGGAGAAAAATTAAAGCCACTCTGTGTAACTTTTAGCCACTAGAGGGCGCTGACCCGTCTGTGGACTGTGTTTTTACGACAGAGACGTCACATTCATCATTTGTTTTTGAAAGGAAGCTCTCCAAACCAAAAAAACTAAACAAATACAACTCTGCTAGGGTCCAGTGTATTGAATTATTTATTCTATTTTATTTCTATCACTAGAGACAGCGATTATATATCATTTATATTAGAGTTTTGTATCTCTCAGAGGTTTAAAATAATCATGATTCTACTGATGAACCATTAAATCATTAGAAATATAGATTTTGGGGCTAAAAGTTACTCTGTGCTGGCTTTAAATCAACAACAGACACATTTTCCTCGTCAATAAAACAGTAAAACAGTGGATTTGATCAGTATTTAACAGTTGGATTGCTTTGATAAACATCGTCTCACTGTCGAGAGCAGGTTTGACAAATATACTGAATGTTCATGACACAAATCCACTGTATTTATTAACCTTAAGTACAGAAAACAGAGGTTAGTTTTTATCTCTAAATTCGCTGAAAGATCTCGTGATTTCTTGAGCTCTTTTCTAAATGTTTTGAGGTCGAGGGAGAGTAAATGCTTCCTTCAGAGTCTTTTCTGGCGTCGTGTTGGAGGATGATGAGCTCCGTAGTTGTATTCACTGGAAAAAACAACATTTTGCCAGGAAAACCTCCCGATCCATGACGATACGGAGACTCCCTCACCTTTTATCTGACTCTAAATCAAGATAAAAATGAAATCAACACGGCTCTGAAATCTGTAAAATGTTCAAAGGTGAGACACAGTTTGAAGTTAGCCTCTGACACAGATTTAAATAACAATAACATTTGTAAATCCAGGTTCGAGGTTAGGCTTTTCCATTGTGTTCAACTGGGAGTGTCCTATTCAACCTTTACACATAATGAGTTTGTGATTCTTCATGTTCCACAGGTTCAGGAGCTGCTCTGTCATGCTTACTCTCAACACCATTAATTACTTATTGATTATACACACAACGCTCATGTGTTCCGGGTCTAAAACACGTGTGTGTCGAGCTACTTCGATCTGAAGGAACACAGAGGATATGTTTGAACCAGGTATTGACAAAATGATTTATGTGTTTACGGCAAAGTCAAAGATAATTGAAAAAGTAATAAGATACAGGAAACTTCTCAGGACTTTGACTCAGAAACTAGAGCTGGGACTTTACAGAGGACCACGACAGAAAATACTGGAGATGATACCAGCTCCAACTTTTTTGTAGTTTTACTTGTTTTTGACTCTTTTCCTTTTTCTTTTTTGTCTCAGACTCCACTCTCCTCCAAAATCAGCCTAGGGACCTCTCCTGCTTCTCTTTTATTAAATAAATAAAACCAGACCAGTTTTTCCTCCAAAATACTAATCCATTTGACCAAACTGAAGTTTAGAGTTTAGCGTTAGCTTAGCTGTGACTTCAGCGTCAGGACGACAATTATCTCCTCCTCGTTAAACATTACGTGATTGAATTGACAGTATTTATCTGTGTTTTACGTTGCCTCCCTTTTCTCTGTTGATGCTTTTCTTTTTTCAGCTGTTTCTCTGTTAAAAGACATATTCAGCTGAAAATACACTTTATCTGCAGCTATTAAACTTCCTGGAACGTCATGTGACAAGTGTCGACCAATGGGAGCGCTCCTTTTTCCAGCATGTTTTCTGTTCCTGAATAGAGGTTCTCATCTATTACAATCCCTTAGAATAAACAGTAGATGGATCATAAAGACTGTTTTTTACAATAAACTATTTGGGATTTAAACCATTAGAAGAAGAAAACATCAGGTACAGTCTTTTTAAGTGAATCAATACATTATCAAACGCTAAAACTGAATTTGTGTCACATTTTACACATATCTTTGTTCACATGAAGAGAAGCATGTTTTAAAACATCACTAAGACTCTTGAGACTCTTCCTCCTCAAAGGCTTCATAGAAAAAGTCGAGGAAAAGCAAAGAATAAGGAAGACAATTTGAAGAAAGTGGGTTTTGAAGTAGGTAAAGCTCCTGTGTGTATGGAGCTAAGTAGCTTAAGTACGGCTAATCTTCGCTGCTTTATTCGCTGCTGCAGATCAAAGACGGCTTTACCTTCGGACCGCTCCTCAATTAGATGGATTAGTATCAAATTAAGTTCTGATTTGCTCCCGTCGTGACACCGTCGACGCGGGGTAAGGGCAGAACACGTGAGGGGCCCCGCGGAGCCACACAAAGCTCCCACGGGTGAAGGGGGTCCTCGCGGCTTTAAGGGGGGCCCCGGAAACATGCCCTAATGACTCCTCACGGCCTTTTATTCGTCAACAATGGGTCCCTGCTTCCTCTGGACTTTGAAAAACTGCAGTCGCCGCTAAAAACGATGACTTCATACAAACAGAGATCGGTAAAAGTGAGATGAATGTAGCGCTCGAGGCTAATATTCAACAATAAAGACAAAATAAATGATAAAAACTAGTTATAAAGAGGAGAAAACAGTCTAATGGTGTGGACAGTGTAGTGTTTTCTCTTCCAGCTCTGTGGGTCCGACAGCTGGAGGTAGAGGTGGAGTTTCCACAAAAAAAAAAAAATCAAAGAATGAAAGTAAAACAATGCAAGCTGTCAGCCGTCTTCCAGCTATTTTCTCGTCCCGGTATAAAAACACTCTAATTTATGAGCTGTGGCCAGGTTTCAGATCTGAGTCTGCTCCAGTTTTACTCAAAGCACCTCACGGTTAGTTTTGTGAACTACTTAATCATTTACATCATTTACATGCTTAATAACGGACACTCATCTGGGATGTTGTTATATTTTTGATCTAAAGTCAAAGTAAAACACTAAAAGCTTTTCCAAATCCAATTAAATTCACTTTAAAAACTGATTAAGTCAAAGCTAAATCACATCGTCCTCAGTCCATGGACATTTATGGGTTTTTTTTAATTGTATTTTTGCATAACATTGGTTTTGTTTGTTTGTATTTTGAGTGAATTTTAATTTTTCTTATGCCTTTTAAACTCAATAGCTCCATCTGTGTCCCTTCAGCATTTTTTGTGCCCTTGACTGGCATCAAAATGCACTTTTTTCAATATACCATTAATGTTTCCATGGAAACATTTTAAGAGTATAAATATAAATTTAAAAAAATGAAAAAAAGACTAATTGCTAAAACTGGCAAGAGGTTAAAATTTCAGAAAATTCATAAATATTTGTTATGTATGGTGACAACTGGAGTTAATAATGGCATTTGTTTAAAAAAACCCAAAAAACAGACACATTTCTATTTGAGAATGTTAAAAAGAGCATTTTTTGTGTCAAAGTGACTCAAAGGGTTAAACGCCATACATATCTGGTTATTATCATCATCATCTGTTTGAAAAACCAGTTAAGGACCAAGTTAAACCTCCTAAAACTTGTCCAAATCCTGTCAAACCCAGTTAAACCCATTTAAACCTGCAGGAAGTCCTTGTTAGTCCACATTAAACCCAGGGAAATCCAGTCAGAACCAGTGAAAGTCAGTGAAAGTCCCTATGACTTCAAACTATTTATTAGTCAGTTTAATCCTCCTTCGTGATCGTGTGTGTTTGTTTTGGTTGCTGTAACTCACACTGACCTCAGGCCGGACGTCGAGGAGGAAGTGATGAGGATGTGACTCCTGTTCTTCCTGTTTTCGGAGCGGAACCACGAGTCGGCTGACGACGCAGGGAGAATCCTGGTCTGCAGTCGGACGTGACTCCAGGAACAGGTCAGGGCTCGTCTTAAAGCCCACCTGCTAAAACCACGGCTCGGGTTTTGAGAATGTGAGCGTGATGCAACACAGAGGAGAGAATGTAGAGCAGTGACTAAACAGAGGAAGAGTGTGTGTGATCCGAGCCACGTGTTTCTGAGGTTTACGAGCGGCGTTAGTCACTGCTGCTGCTCCAACAACAACAAACGCTGCGTCACCAACGATGACAGTAAAACCACAGTCATGTCTGAGAGTAACAGCTGAGTCGCGTCAGGAAACTACAACAGAATCAAGTACTTTTCCATCCATTTCTAAATTTACATGAACAAAATTTAACAGAACAGTAGGGCTTTCTATTGTAACACCACATAATACTTTTCCATCAAAGGTAAACGGTAAAAAAGATGCTTGTCAGACACTTTAAACCACTCTTATTCTGCATTTTGGAAGAAAATACCACACATTAAAGTCTTTGCAGTGCTTCTTGAGCATTTTGGTTGATGCAAAAGTTGCCTGTGAGCATTAAGAAGAGCTATAATAACATTTTTAAATTATATTTCAGGGTCAAACCTCTTTAGAAACAAGATGAGCCCAATGCAGTTTGTAAGAGTCAAAAAGCTGCAGTTTTTCTTTATTTAAATATATCTAGACTGGATCATTTCCAACAGAAACCAAGGATTACTTTGTGAAAGAAATAAGGATGTGTACAACTAATGAAACATGCCTTAGTTTTGAGCAATAAATTATACAATATGACGACTTTAGGGTGTTTTTTAGATTAAATGATCCAAGAACAGTGACAAAATGTCCCTGAAGAATCTGATGATTGGACTTCCAATATTATGTGGAGTAATGCTGCATTCAAGTGCTCAAATAATAGTCAAGTCAGAAAAAGAATTCAGAAACATGGGTTTAAAACTGGAGCTTGACTTTCAGACTTAACGTGATGTGTGTATTTCACATAAAGAGTTTGAAACCTATATATAATCTTCCCTGTTTTGACCCTTTACAGACATTAGCTGCAGCTTTTCTCAGTAAAGTTCCCTCATTTTCATCAAAAAAGACCGAAAAAGCTCTGGTAGATTATTTGCTGTGAAGGCTGTGAACAAAAGCATGAACGTTACCAGCTGCATGCACAACTCAGAAAAGGTTTAACAGTTCTTCTTTAGTTTTTAATACTAAAACTTCTCAGAGAGTAGCTTCACTTTAAGGTTGTGATTAATGTGGGAGATTGTGGCGTCTTAAATACTCTGTTGATTGAATGAGCTGCAGGTGTAGACACAGGTGAGATGATGAGGTTAAAGAAAAGTCATTCAGCTTTTGTCTAAACCTCATCTGCTTCCAGTTTTTGGGTCTAGTGTGGACAGAGGTGACTGGTGAATGTTCTGGCATTTCCATTAAAAACCAACCAAACGAAAACCACCAGTGCAACCAGGAATGTGTTTTTCTGTTTCTTTCCTGGGAATTATGAGTGAACTATGAGTATTTGGTAATAGTAACTTTAATTTAAACGAGGCACAGTCAAACCACACTTACTGAGAGAGTCTATGAACGTCAAAATGCGGACTTTCCGAGTTAAAAAAACACGAACACACCACAAAACTACGTGCAAACTCGTAAACTGGGACCATCGTGAGACACTGTGAATGTAGCACCGAACATTGACTTTTCCAGTGGTTTTTACATCAACAAGACAAATGTCAAAGATGAAGAAGGTGAGTCAGGAATGATTCCGTGGAAAGACTTACATCTCAAAGGCAGGTGTCTAACATTAACAGAAACATCCTCCCGTCTCACGATTGATGATGATGATTCAGATTCCAGTTAAAACACATCAATTGATCAAAAAGTCCAACACAAAGGTCTAATGGAGTTTATTTAGCCTTTTCTTTAAACACAGAAAGAACAGTTTCAAGAGAAAAGGCGACAGTAAGAGGTTTTTAACGATTGAGGAGATGTACGTCAATGTTTGAACAATAAAGCTCTGCTCCATTTGAATCTGTTTGAACTGTGAACTGTGGAGACTAAATCCACCAAACATTCAAAGCACTAAGCTACAAAAAAAACCCCGAAAAAGAGCCCCTGACTGAGAGCACGTTTGCAGAGTAAATTTAGAAGCAGGTTAAGACGGGACTCACGCTAAGAAGGAAATTAATTTTGGGTTGTTTTGCAGCGTGGAGTGTGGCTCAGTTTGGGATCAGACCGAGGCCAGAGCTCCATGAGTCCAGTGTAAATCTTATTTGTTCCTCTGATACAGTTGGTGGGTGATCTTTGGGTGAATAAGGCACTAAACTAAAAAAAAAACAAAAACAAATGACTCTTTACCGACTCTTTTACGGCTGTTCTATGCACAGACTATTTTTACCGTAACTCCGCCATAGTTTGTCCAATCTGAAAAATTCAAACGACACTGGAAAGCTGAGATCTTGCGCTTTCCATTGATATGTGGTTCATTACGGTAGCTGTAGCCGTATGACGCAGCCCCGCGGTAAAAACATCACACGAGAGCTTCGCTGTTCCTCAACATCGTAACTCCTCGAGTCTTCGCCAAATCTGAAAAATCCAGGAAAAAAGGAGCCAAAGCACACAAACATGAGGCATTATCTTACCATTTTATAGCTATATTAATAAAATATGTCCAAACAGCACTTTTTAGCCTCAGTAGGTAAAGGGTAAACATTTTAAAGGGACTGAAATGGATTAAAATAAGGCCAAAGTGGCACAAATTTAAGTGAAATTCATAAAATGATGCGTGAAAATGTTGCATAAAAGGAAAAAAAAACCCAAACTGAGGCGATAAAGACTGAAATGAAGATGAAACCAAACACCGTCACAATCTTCAGTCACTAAAAGGATTCTTATTTTCTAGTATCTGTTCCCTTTTATCCAATGGTCAGAGCTTTAAACAGTCTGTGGGTTCAACTTGCAGCAGGTACAGAGCTTTATTTAACTCTACAGAAAGATAAATACATAAAGATGTGTGTTTGCTCAGTAGGTTGGACTTTATTGGTCCATGTTTGAAATAAATGTGCTGCTGCTGACACATTTCTTCTTCCTTTTTGTCTTGTTCTTGTGGAAACAAACATCGGTTCGCTCCAGACGCCGGTACAAACGATTTGACTTTGACTTTTAATTCCCGACATCAACCGCTCGCTGCTCGTCTCCGTGAGCAGACAGCCGGGACACGTTTGATGGATGACTGCAGGAGAAAAGAGCGTTAGGAGGACGGAAAGAGTCTCTTCACGGAAAACCAATGAGTTACTCGGCTTTAAGTGCTTTAAATACTGCGGCCGGAATAGAAACGTGTGGCCTGACTGAGCATTCACAGCCAAATAAAGGAAGAAATGACCAGTTCTCAAACCATAAAAGCTTGGAATATAATAATTTGGTCAAAGGGGAATCTTACTCACTCATGACTCCAACAATTTAGTCTGAAAATCTAAATCTTCCAGACGTTGAATCTTGAAATGTTCAAGAGGCTGATGCTCTTTTCTGGCCTGAGACGTGTTTATAGAAGTCAATTTTAGAAAATAAGACGATTTAAAACAGGCAACAATGCTCGAAACTAAAGCCCAACTGTGATTCTACCCTTTAGCCTTTAGAGGGGTGTCCCAGGACCCACTTCTCCAAACTGAGATTTAAGGGACCATCCTTGAAACGAAGGGGTAAGATAAATTCTGATTCAAGTTCAAGAAAGATTTCAGCAAAAATAAAGATTTAAAACCCGACAGTTCTGTTTTATGTTACTTTAAACTGATCTAGTTTATGTATTAGTTTTTCTCAATGGAAAGTCTCTGTTTGCAGATGTCACAAAAACAGGTCTCAGTCTCATATTTGCAGAACTTTTTAACTTTTTATTCACTGCTGGGTGTTTTTTGGTCGATATAAACTTGTTTGTGTTAAAGGAACAGTCGTGAAGTCAAAATAAACGTATGATAATGACATACACCCTTCAATCCTTCTTTTAGACGCCAAGGGTTAGGTGTAAGTTGGAAGCAGCATGTCTCCTCCACCTCCCGACTGTCTTTCTGCAGTAAAAATGATCTGAAGTGCACAATTCCACCAGAAACACTTTTATTCAAACAATTAAAACACTGACACAATTCATTTAAATGTAAATGAATGGAGAGGTAATGACTAAATCTTGAACTTTTGTGTTTTTTAACTTCATACTAAATGTTTTCTTTATTATTTGAACCTTTACAGAGAAATAACTGTTGTTAAGGCACATTTTTAATTCCAGAGAAGTGCTGACGGTCGATTATTCTTAAATGACTCACTGGGAACTGAAACTGATGTGTAATAACTGAGAAGATACGTGTCTAAATCCTCGTCCTAAACCCAGAGCCGGCCCCACGAGTTTTATTAAATATGAACGTGTCTGTTTCTGTAAAATAATGATGCGTTTGAGGATGTCTGGAAAGTCCACTTCACTGGCCTCACGGATTTTTTTACGGTGAGTTCAGTTTAATCATAACTCTCTGAACCTCCCTTTAACCTTTATACATCACGATCACGTCCAACATCAGAACGCACAGATAACACTGACATAAAACATTTAGTTTGGACTCCTTCTGCTTCGACGATGCTTCAGTGATTTAGCTTTTTCTTGTAAGTGTTAAACATTGAAGCAGAACAGACTTCAAGCAGAAATTTGTGAAATAAATGGTTTTAAAAGGTTCTTTATTCTATTTATTGAGTAATTTTGGCTCTGTGGGTTTAGATCACACTGAGTCGAAGCATTTCCAACATTTATCCATGTTTCATTTGCTGCTTGTTTCTCTATTTTTCTCTTTTTTTAGCTGTTTCTCTGTAAAATAAGACGTATTTCCAACAGAATAACCCATTTCCTTGGTTTATTTCCTTGTTCCTTCGTTGTTGACATCAGTGTCGACCAATGGGAGCGCTCCTTTTTACCTGAAGTGAGCTGTGATTGGACAAAATCCTGCTAATTTCTATTAAAATCCTTAATTATAAAGTCAATAAAGTCTGGAGGTTATTGTGTGTTTAGAGAAACTACACTGTTTGGAGAAAACCTTTTATTTTTCCGGTTCCTTGCAGTTCTCCCTGAGTTTTGTGATTTTGAGGAAACTGTTGCTGTGACATTTATCAACATAAATATAAGTAAATAAACTGAAAAAGCTTGCGATGGAAGACACTGGACTCACAATAGACACTGATGGTTATTTATTTTTTGTAATAATCGACTGAAACAAACTCAGGTCGCAGCTTGAAGTTATTAAAATGTAAAATAAAGTGGTAATAAACCTCGCTTGATGTTTCCTGAACTAAGTGTTTACAGTTGTAGCACTAACTCTATTTATTCAAGTACATTTTACACATTTACACTTAATTTCACACAAACATTTGACTTTTTTTTGCTCGACTTTGCTCTAAATTCAAAGCCTTTAAAAGCAACCCCTGCAGCTGCACTTACTCTAATTATTAACAAGGCTTTTCCTCTCGTTGTCTTTAATTACGGAGTCCTAACAGAGTCTTTGATGCAGGTTCATGTGAGGACCCAGAGCCACATGTCTGTAACACACAAAGAGAAGAGGAAAAAAAAGGGTCTGCGCTGTGTGGCCCCGAGTCCCCCGGGACCCCTGGCGCCGAAACTCTCCCAATCGCTGCGAGAAGTGTTTTCACACCTGGGGAATTTATGGAGCCTGCTGAGGAAGCTCTACAGGCATTTTCATGTGTCCGGCCGCATGCGTGTGCGTTTAAACATGTGTCTGCCAAAACCGGACGCACATACGATCGGACGAAGACTGAGAAAACAGATCCGGACAGAAACGCCAAAGACCGGCCGTATTTCTCTTAAATGAACCGGACACCGCGGCCGTAAAGATTGATGCGACGTGAAAACTGTAATCGATCCCGTTTTCGCTGGAAATGTGTTTGTGAAATGGAAGTTGACAGAAAAAAGGCTCGACGCCGAGAGATAAACCGGTTCAGAAGAGGTTCAGCCAAGATTTAACGCAAGGAAACCATTTTAGACGTGGATTTATGTGAGTCGCACAAATCAATGGGAACAAAAGCAGTAGTTTTAAAGTCGATTGGTTCAACTTTGCACTGGTCTGACATATAACATTATACATACAGGGTCTAGAGCTGGTTTCTATAGAACATTAATGAAAAATGTCTTTGCATGAGATGAGGACATTCAGTACTGACCCAGTTTCATAAACGAATGGATGTGTTTTTATTCTAATGGTGCATTGTGTTAAATGTTTAAAGTGGATCAAACTGGAGCAGAGTTCAGAAATGACATGCTGTGATTTCATGTTCATTTCTTTATAATAAATGCATCTTATTTAAAATTTTTTTTAATTTTTTTACTTTAATTTTTTTTTTTAACTTTAATATAGTTTTTTTAACTTAATTTTTTTTAACTTTAATTTAGGTTTTTTAACTTAATTTTTTTTTTTTTTTTTTTTTTTTTTTTTTTTTTTTTTTTACTTATACTTAATATTTTGTGTAATTTCCATCACATAGCTATCATAGATTGTATTTATTTATTTATTTATTTATTAAATAGCACAATACCAAATGCAACTATATAATTTTGAAAATTCTGTAAGTTTTGTCAACATTGTTTTATGTGACTGAAAAAAAAAAAAAAACCTTAAAAAAATAAGAAGTAATGGAAATGATGACTTTGAATTTTGGGAAAACATGGAAAAAAATTCACATAATTTAAATAAATTCAGCTCAACAACCAACAGAAACTCAACATGTCAATACATTTCACTAAATAAGATGTTACGTTATCAACATTTATACACTCCAAATATCACTGTAGTTGGAAAAAAGCTCTTTAAACCTGTTCATAAATGTTCCTTTAGTGAAAACACTGATAAGCTCTTTCTAAAGTTTATGAAAGGTATTATGTGAAGGTAAGTTCAATATTGACTTTCCTCCGATTGTACACGGTTGGTTTTTAAAGCTCTCCAGCTCACGTCGAGTGTTTTTCCTTCAATAAAAGCACTTTCTTGAGAGGAATGCATGAGATGGAAACAGTTTTGTTCTTTAGTTTACATTAATACTCACTCAGAACATGTTCAGTGGACTTTCACCAGAGGAAATGATTCTTAATGTCACTAAATGAAGAGTAAATAAATGACTGAAGCCCTTGACCCAAAGTGACACGGCTCTTGTGTGTCTTCGTTCTTTTGTTCAGTCGAGTGTTGACAAGCCTCCAAATACCTGCAGGACTCCAGGGGCCAAAAAACACAAGAGAACACACAGTTTACAGTGAAAAATGTTTAATGGGAAGATTTCAGGTTCATTTCTGACTTAAAAAAACGTAACGTGCAGTAGTTTTATTGAAGATGTTCAGGTGAGTGGAGCCTGACAAAAGAGACTATCCAGATCCAGACTGGTTTTATTCATCTTCTTTAATTAAACACTGAGAACAGAGTCTCTGTGTGTGTTTTTAATGGATGCACACAATTAAGAAGCGATAAAACACACGTCAAACTCCGCAATGTTTTATGTGGCCCTTCATTACATTTAGTAGCAGGTTTGAACAGGTTTTAGATGGATCTGAACAGGTTTTAGATGGTTTTGATTTTTGCTACAAAGATTAACGTACCACTACTGTCTGCAAACTGATGAAATCCACCTAAAACCTGTTCAAATCGGACTAAAACCTGTTCTATTCAGACTAAAACCTGTTCAAATCCAAGTAAAATCTGTTAAAATTCACCTAAATCCTGTTCAAATCTGAGTAAAACCCGTTCACAAATGAAATTTAATCAGTGTAATCTCCTAAAGTTTATTGTAACAGGAATCATCTGAAAAAATGAGACCTTAAGACGTGATCTAGTCTTTATAATGAAGGATTTTAATAGATGAGAATGATCAGTCCACAGCAGGATTTTGTCCAATCACAGCTCACTTCAGGTAAAAAGGAGCGCTCCCATTGGTCGACACTGATGTCAACAACGAAGGAACAAGGAAATAAACCAAGGAAATGGATTATTCTGTTGAAAATATGTCTTATTTTACAGAAAAACAGCTCAAAAAAGATAAAAATAGAGAAACAAGCAGCAAATGAAACATGGATAAATGTTGGTAATGCTTCAAGCAGTGTTTAATGTAACGTATTTGTATTTTGTGGTGAAAAATTGGTCCGGTTTGACCTTTTTTTAAATAAAAGAAGGAAGGAAAGGTTAGTGTGCTACTGTTGGAGGAGAGTGGGATAAAAATTGATTGATTTGGTTTGTCTCTGACGTAAAGTGGGACTCCTACAGTGTGTGTGGTCACCTTAAACCAACACTGAGCCTCTTCTGGGGTCAGTTTTTCCCCGGTTTACAGTCATTCTCTTCGTGATGAGACACCACCGTGGCAAAAACTCACTTGAATGATTGGTGCGTGTCATCTCCAGGCCTCAGTGATTTCCTGTCTTGGCTCGTCGCCTGAAATCAGGGGGATCCTCGCTGCAGAAAGCTCCTCCACCGCCTCCTCTTTACGTCAGCGATGATCCTCGGTCGCGGTGCGTTAGCAGAAAAAGGGAGGGTGACTAGACAAAGTTACGCAACGCGCCGAGAGTTGAGTAACGGAGAAGAGCGAGCTCCGCGAGGGTTCGTCGTGTAAAAGGTTCCTGTGTTTCTCTGATAACCTCGGTCTGACTCGTCTGGATGTTTACGGAGTTGTCAGAGGATTAGGTTAGATTCACGGGAGATGTCTCTGGTTTTCGGGAATGATCCTGTGTCATGCTTCTGTATCTGACACATCTTCTGGGTAAACTTTAAAATCTTACCTTAGGAGTCACACATGTTTATTTCATCATCTGTACGGTGTTAATAGTAAAGAAAAGGCATTAAAAAGCATTTTGATAGAGGTTATAAGCCTGGATATATGCAGAGAAAACTCAAACAAACAGGTTAATTTGTGTTATTGACAGATTAATTCATATTTATCTTCTTTCATGGATCCATTCTGGGTCAATGTGGCAGCAATCGAAGCAGAACTGGATCTATTTCCTCTCCTCAGCTCCTTCAGGGCTAGGTCCAAGTGGAATAAAAAACACACTGTAGACCAGTGGTGTCAAACTCAAAATGGTGAGGGGCCAAAATAGTAAATAAGGATCCTTTCAGAGGCCGAAGGTGGTGACATTTAGAAGCTTTTATTAAATTTTGAATCTGAGATTTCATCTTCATTTGAGTTTTATAAAAGTTATCTTTAACATTACTTTCCTCCATTTAAGGAAACTGATTTAACTAATTGATTTAAACTGGTTAAAGTTAGCTTTGAATAGGTTTTATTTGGATTTAAGCAGGTTTTAGATGGTTTTTAACAGGTTTTATTTGATATGAAGAGGTTTAAAATGGATTTGAACAGATTTTATTTGGATTTGAGCATATTATATGTATCTTAGTCCCAAAAATCAGCTTAGGACTTCATGAACAAATCAAATTAATCTCATTTAAATCCATCTAAAACCTGTTCCATTCCATTTAGTGCCAAAAATATGACCTACTAAATGCATTGGAGGGCCACGTGAAACATTGCAAAGGACCGCATTTGGCCCCCGGGCCTTGAGTTTGACGTGTGCTTAGATCATGTTTGGATTTTTGATCAGATTTTGTCGGGTTGTCAAACACAGAACTGTTAACACACACATACTTTGTTCAGTTTGGCTTGAATTTAAATAGACATAGAGGATATTTAAATGGGAAAAACGTAAATACAAGTAGTTTTAACGCTCCAAAATCAGAACAAATGCTGTGATTCAAACAGATAAACATTTAAATATGTCGCAGGAATGGCCTTTAAATCTTTGAGATGGTGACAGAACCATTAGAAGCAGTTTTAATGAACACTTACGGGTCTATTTTACGTTCTAATGTCTCATATTTTGCCTCATAACACCGTCTACTCACCTGGGCCTCATTTGTAACCCAGATAGAAGCGTGGTATTAGTTTCAGTTGTTGGTGCGGTGGTCACGCCGCTGATAAAACCCAGGTGCTCCGTACAACACGCTAAAAAAACCACCTCTTTTCTGCCTTATCTCAAACTGAAACAGGCCTCCAGAAATAGGCCAAAGGTCCCTCAAACCCGAAAACGTGGAGGACATCCTTTCACACACCACTTCTGCAGCTGTTGACATAGAAACGCTGCATGTCCGTATAAAGAGGCGGTTGCGTAACGGCGGAGAGTAACGGGTCTGTGATGTATCCCACAGATGACGAGGCCCGAGGGGTTTGACTGGAACAGCGAGGTCCGCCCCGATCCCGGACTCGGAGGCAGGGTGGCCCTCGGACCCCGCTCAGTCACGGTCCACATGCGTAAACACACACCCGTGTTGTGTTTCTAGGATTTTAACGGACGTCACAACATGATGTAAGACAAAACGATGAAATGAGCTGCAAAATGATTAGAAAATGGAATGAGCTCAAGACTCACAGACTCAAGATTTATTGCTGTGTTCGGTCTTTGGTTCATGTTTTAATAAAACAGTGGAGTCAAAGTGGTCACGGAAGTTAATAAGAATCCTTTCAGAGGTCGAAGATGGTGACATTTAGAAGCTTTTATTAAATTTTGAATGAAAGGTTTTATCTTCATTTGAGTTTTACAAAAGTTATCACACAAACAATAATTTTCTCCTTTTATGGAAACTGGTTTTAGTTGGATTTGAACAGGTTTTAGTTGAATTTGAACATATTTTAGATGGATTTCAATGGGTTTTAGTCAGATTTGAACAGGTTTTCATTAGATTTCAACAGGTTTAAGTCAGATTTCAAAAGGTTTTCGTTGGATTTGAACAGATTTTTGTTGGATTTGAACAGGTTTTAGATGCATTTGAACAGGTTTTAGTTGGATTTGAACAGGTTTTAGATGCATTTGAACAGGTTTTAGTTGGATTTGAACAGGTTTTAGATGCATTTGAACAGGTTTTAGTGGGATTTTAACAGATTTTAGTTGAATTTGAACAGATTTTTTTTTATATTTGTAGAAAAAAATCAAATCCATCTTAAAACTGTTCAAATTAAATCAATAAAACCTAGTTCCAAAAACATCTTCTAAATGTATTGAAGGGCCTCATAAAACACTGCAAAAGGCCGCATTTGGCCCCTGGACCTTGAGTTTAACATTTGTGTAATAAACTATTTATCAGTGTCCTTCACTAATCCATGAACAGGTTGAAGAGAGAGCAGTGAAAACAGAGACTTCTCAGAGACGTGGTTGCTCAGTGTGTCCTGGGTCGGGTCTTTAACTCGGGACGGTCCCAGAACTACTCTCCAGAGACGTGTCCACTGCGTCTATCTCTAATCTCCCAGGATTCATGCCTAGAATACTCTATTTAGGATCAGAAAACAGGTCACTGCCCTATTTTTAAGGAGGATTGTAGATCAGACGTTAGTTTGAAACAACAACAACAAGCTTCCCCTGAATTTGTCTCAATGTCTGAACAATATTCCAAGAAAATTCACTGTTTTTATGGTAAATGTGACACTTTACATTAGATTCTAGGGATTGGAAAGTGTAAAAATGCAATGCTTTGATTTAGATTTAGTTCTTGACAGAGGATACTAGTTAATTTTCACATTATATTGAAATCTGCAGCCGCACAAACTGAGCTATACCTCTTCATTGAACCTGTTTACAGACTGAAAATCATTATCAGATTCCTGGTTTTGTCTGATTATGAGAAATAGGAATAGTCTTTGTGCATGTAAACACATTAATCTGATTTATTTTGTTCTTTTACATCTGTATAAAAAAAGAAAAACAGCAGAAGATGGAAGTGATGTTTTTTTGGTCATTTTAGAGAACAAAACAAAACAAAACAAAACAAACATGACTAACTAAGAACTCCGACAGAAATCTGATAATCCACTGAAACATATAAAGCAGGTTTTTTTTGATTATCACATTTCTGAAGTGCATTAAACACAAAAGATTCTAGTTTTAAGATGTTTTTAATGGTGAGAAATAAGCCAGAATCAAGTGCATTAATAAAATAACACAAACAACTTCTGTAGACGTGACCCAAATGATTAAAGTATGATCATTCTTGTAAAAAAAAGAGAAAATTTAGAATGTTTTGTACTTAGAAATCATGTCCATTTAAATAATAAATCAAATTAAAAATATAAAATACTTTTGTTATTTGTTGAAACCTGTTTATGTCCGAACGGTTTACATTAGTTTACATCGTTATATGAAGAAATAATTGTTGTAAATATCAATCGAACAATGAATGAAACACACTTGGAGAAAAAAACACCTCTGATAAAGGACCAAACATCTGTTATATTTGAGGATTAAATGAGGTTGCATGTTGATAATATGCACAGAATTAGTTGTGAATTACTAAATTACAGACATTATTTTATATCCTGATGCAACTTTGAGTCACGACACTAAATTTCAGTCGGTGACATGAGCTAAAACCTGTGTAAACAATGACTGGAAACATCAGAGAGAAGCTTTAAATGGGACCAAACATTAAACTGACCTTTTTCGTCATTGTTTTGTTGGTGATAATGTGTTTATTCTGCACAAATCACACAGGAATCCAAATAAAAGTCCTCCTCGGTGCAGAGTGATTCATTGGCTGTCACTGTCTGTTATTGACTGATGTATTAATGACCTCTGACCCCTGTCACTCAGCCGTCACCTCCCTTTGACCGGCTTCATGTCCAGCTTTTATTGGAGCTTCTCTGGGACGTGTTTTACGAGCGTCTTTCACAC